>CM037855.1:199443998-199890258 GCA_021234595.1 Delia radicum | reverse complement strand
TTTATATATATTTTGCCAAAATTCCATACGTTCGTGGTCAGGATTTTGTTTCATTTGGTAACCATTACTATCAATTGCTAAGTAATCCAAATTAAATTTCTCCTGTTCATTATGCGGCTTCTGGACGGGCAACCACTTACAATTGATACAATAAGGATGTTCATCTGGAGTAGGATTAGCAAATTTAGCAAAATTTGCCCATAAATTACTTAATTGTTTAATAAAATGTTTATCTTTATCCGTAACATTTGTGTTATCATCAGCCATTTGGAAGAGATAAAATAATTCATCACCATGACAGGCTCCATCCATATGAGTCATGTGTAACATTTGTTTATACATATTACGGCCACCCTTATAATCAAAACGATAAAAGTAGAGCGGTGCATTAGGTTGTAGTCTCACATGGCATTCTGCAGCTTTTTGCATGTCCACAGCAAAATGATAATCAGTCAAAAGATTTGTTAAATTATTAAACAATTCTGGCGTTAAAGGTTTGTTCTTAAAATAAAATTCTCGCATTTTTTTGGCAATTTCTTTTATTTCTTCATCCTCTGGCTCCAAGGGTATATTTCTGGGTACAAATCTATGAAAATCTTGATCCAATTCTTCAAGTTTTCTTGTTGCATAACCCATCATGGCTAAACCTTCGGCAGAATTATAACCCATTATGGATGGCATATATATACTATTGGGCTGTTGTAATCTCTCTAATATCGGTCGATCAATAATGCTATCGTGACTTTGTGAATCTTCTATCACTGGTTTAAATGTAAAAGGTACACAACGTCTGCGTTCATCTGGTGTTAACACAGGAAGGGATTTGACTAAAAGATCTAATGGTGTAACTTTAGAAGATTGTAGAAATTTCAACAGTTCTCTGGTGTCATTTGTCTTAAAGTCCATAAGTTCAGCTAGTCGTCGAGTTTTAAAGCCAGGATTAGGTTGGAACACCCATTCAATATTGGCAGTGGTACTCTGCATTATAGCTTTGTGAAATAGTTTATTGGCATGTTTGGCCAAAACATGTAAATGTACGGCAGCAGCTCCGGCCGATTCACCAAATATTGTAACATTGTTGCGATCACCATTAAATTGTTCAATATTATCTTGTACCCACTGTAAGGCTAAACGCTAAATACCGTATAATTATTATTTGAAATACAAATTTTTGTTTTTGGGGATTTTACCTGATCCTTTAAACCTGCATTACCCCAAATACCTTCTTCGGGTAGACAGAGGAAACCTAAAGCACCTAAGCGATAATTTAATGTTACAACGATAACATCCTCTTGCATTAAACTCAGTGGTAAATGGCTAAATTTTGTAAGAGTGTAAAATGTTAAAAGGTCTGAATATTGCAGATCAAGTGGCCATTTCTCCATAAAATAGTTTATTTATTTAGTAGTATTTATAATACTTTAAAATTACTCAAATATAATTATTTTTACAAATTTTCTTTACAACTTATAATATATTTTTAACAAATTGTACTATATTTCTTTCTGTTTTAGTATTATCTGGTAGAAAATTGTATAATTTAAGTCCTTTATAGAACAGGGATCGTTGCATTGCCAACGCATACACTGGCATATTTCGTACAAAATAATAGGGTCACGAATAGTGTCACGAATAGTGTTTTCGACACTTTACCAAATACCGGATATTTGCCGAATAGTTCTTTGAATTATTTTCATAAAATTTTCACACAAAAATACACTGTACTTTAAATGAAATAGAACCATAAAACTTTTTAGATTTTTTTTTTTTACGTTGAACCAACACTCAGGGGATGCCAATACTAATGCATTGCATTGTGTTGATATCAGGAAAATAGGTTATGGGAAGGAGGAAAGAGGAAAGAGGGAGTAGTGTTTGTGGACATTTGACTTGAATTTTTCTAAATTGTAATTTGCAGGGAAGACTTCCGCAGGGAAACAATTCCACATACAGCTAGTGCGACTGAAAAACGAATTTTCTCTGTAATGCGTTGTGCGATTTGCCGAGCTATAGACAACAAACGGATAAGATCTACCGTGTTTGGCATTTTACAGAAAAATATTTTGTTTAAAACTTGATTTTCTCGATTTTTTAGATAAAAAAAACATGATTTTGAGCTATTTTCTTTTAACATAATAATTCTGCCGAATTATTATGTTAAACAAATAGTAAATAGTAAACACATGCCGAATACCGAGTAGTAACCGAATATTCTTGACATCTCTAGTCTTAACGAACACCGTTTATACAGAAAACAATTTTCGGACAATTTTAAAAAAATCGACAATTTAAACTGATAAACCCCTGCTGGAAATCTTAAAAAATTCAGCAATTTACATGAAAATTTAAAATTAAAAGAATTTCAGAAATCAACCCGAAAAAATCTGAAATAATTTTACAAAAAACATCAACTATTTTTAGGCCATTTTAGCAATTCGAATATGCACTAGAATTTTAGAGTTAGCTATAGTTAAAGAAATATTTCCAGAACAATCAAGCTACTATATAAAATTACATCCAATTTTCAAATACTGTTCTCAAAATGCAATTCCATTAAACGGCGCAAAAACCATATTGAAAATATTGCGAAAATTTCAAAATCAGAAAATTTTCCCTTGTAAACCACCAAAAAACATTTCACCAATCAGCGATATGGAAATTAGTTTTTCAGTGAATTTATCTCTCAAGTCTAGTGAGTCAATTTTGTATTGGTTTGGATCTGAAAGTTAAAAACCGTGAGCAAAAAATTAAAATGAATAAAAAAAAACTTTTGTAAGTTTCAAGTCATTTTCTTAAATTTTAGACTTTTAAATGCGCACCAATTCCTTTGCTGAAGACGTTTCAACGTGAAATTTTGCACGTAATCGCTTTTAAGTATAGTCAACCTAGTCCTGTTCATCGTTCATCTCAATTTATAAAACCATTAAAAGAAAGAGGCATCTAACGTCTGTTTTAACGTAGTAGGTCATATAACTACAAAAATCTAAATTCTAATTGAAGGGCTTATTGTAAAAACTTGATGAAAGAATATATGTGGCTTATATATTCTTTTATGGATTTTCGCCGTTTTCTAGACATTGATTAATATTTAATAGAAGTCTCGCTTAAACACTTATTGCAAGTACCTTGAGTATAAACATCCTGCAAAAGTGATATTTCTGCATCTTTTTAACCTTTAAAAGGCTAAAACAAACTAAAAATAAAATGTGGCTTATCAAGTTTTTACAATAAGCAATTCAATTGTATTGTTTTATTTTTCAGGCACAATATGTTGGATTTAGCGATGGAGATGGAATTTCGAAGATGTTGAATTATGAGACGCAGAATTTGGAAACTTCTTTAAGACGTTGGACATCGTGTACACAAAAAATTTAATATACTTTTAAAATGGCCTATTGTTGGTTGTAAGCCTGGTTGAGTAAATCACTTTTTCAATTTTCATAATTTTGAATACACCCTCAAAATATGAAGTTATCGATTAAACAAAAGTTTTTTCAAGACTCTACAGAATAAACTATTTTTAACTAAATCAGTTTTAAATCGATTTTCAGAAATAAATATTTTTCCGTTTTACGTTTTCTGGAGTATTTAGCACCACTTTAATGCTCGTAGCACTATCGATACTTATCTTCACTTTTTTTTAACATAAAATAATCTTTAAAAACCTAAACTACAAATTTATAGAGAAAAACAGTGTTGGAAAATTTTTAGAAAAAGTTTCGAAATTCAAATTACAAAATCAAATCAATTTCGAAATAACCCTGTACATGCCTGAGTAACTGAGTTTAAATTTAACAAATTCGGTCCAATTTTTATAATAAAAAAAAATAAATAAAAAAAATTAACTGGAGAAATAGCCATAATTTACTAAAGCTGTATTTACATACATACGTAGCTCGAAATCTAATTTAAAGTTGTATTTCGAAATCTAGTTCGCGTATCAATTTGATGACCAATATGACCGAAATCGAATTTATACTGGACTTCGATGGTAAACGTAAATGCAGCTTAAAACCATTTGGTGTAATACTCACTAATCACTATTGCCATTACCAAAACAAAATCCACCGCCATGAATCCATACCATTACCGGTAATGGTTTTGAAGATGATGAAACTTTAGAATTTTTAGGTACATAAACATTTAAAAAGAGACAATTTTCTGAACCAACAACTTCTAATGTAAAGGGGTCACGTTGATGTGAAACATCACGCTCCTTAAGGCAATCTAATTCGGGAACCTCAAAACGTTCCAAAGGTAAAGGAGACTACAAAAGCATACAAATTTTGTAAGTATACAAAAACACTCCAAGAAAAGCAAACGTTACCTTATAACGTAATTCTCCTAGAGGTGGAACAGCATAGGGAATACCTTGAAAACTCTGATAGACATTGCCATTGGGTAATTGTTTTTGTTGTCCTATCACAATGCCTTGTTTTACTTGAACTTTGACCAGCTGAGAAGACTATTAAATGGGTTGAAATCAATTTTGTTTTATACAAAAAAAATGCATTCATTACTTGCCATACTAACTAATCGTTTGTTTACTATAAATTTATTAATTAAATTTGATAACATTTTTGGTATTGTATAACAAATGCTTAAACAAAAGTAAATGTTAATGGAACTATAGTTACGTTATTACTGCGCTATTTTCGTTTTTAAGGCACATGTTTTTTTTGTTTATTTGTAAGTTGCATTTTGTTTTTTTTTTTCTTTTTGGTATCCCTCTTCTGAGAGAATGTTTGTTTTTTTAACAAAACTTTTAAATTAAATATACACAGAATCTTTTGTACACTATTCATCAAAGACTTACCAATGTTTTTTGACTACGTTTTTCAACACTTTTGATAGGTTTTTCTATTTAACATTTTTACTTTCTTAAATTTTATCTATTAGACGCACTAAATTAACTGTAATTTAAGCCATTTTTAAAAATAATTTGTTTTTGTTGTTGTTATAAAAATCAAAGATATGGCAGCACTTTGAAAAAAAATCACAACCATGACATCAAACACAACCGAAATCACGAACAATAAAAACTGATAAGTAGTTACACACAAAAACTGCCCAAGGGGAAGATGTTGAAAGCATACTTATTAAAATTTTTTTTCATTAAAATTCTGTTGATTTTATAACGTTTAGTACAAATTATGTATCCCATTTTTGTAAATTTTGTCTTTGCGTTAGCATGATTTTCCTAAAATACTTTCAAAGTGACACATCACACATTAAGTTTGTTTGCTTACGCAAAAACTTGCACAAATTTGTAAAAGTTTTTACTGGAAGGTGTTCGTTTACACAAATACTCAGTAAAAAATAGTAAGAAGAGAGAGTAAAATGACAGGTTGTTGACAAAAAACTTACAAGTTTTTACTGGATACATTTTTGCCAGTAAGAATTTGTAAGAAGAAAAAAAAAACATATGATTGAAAGAACATGCTTGTATTTTTAGTAAACAAAAACAAATATTAAATTAAATATTAATTGTCTATGGATTTAAAGTGCAAAATATAAAGAATTAACTATGGAAGAAATTAAAAAACATTCTTAATCATATCTGGTCGACTATTTCAAATAACTTTTATATTTTCCATAACGACCAGTTGATTTTTTTTTTTAATATTTAGTATTTTAAATATGCTGTTTTATATGTTTTACCAATTCTTACAAATGTTCCGTTATTTTACTTTTTTGTAAATTTGTCTTAATCTCTGTAATTTTGTTACTGAGTAATTTTTACTGGACTTTACTGGGAAAGTAATCGAACACACTTATTATGAAAAATTACTTAACATTTGTATCTAAGTATACAATGGTACCTATTATGTTAAACTTATATTGCCAGCCTTTAATATTAGTTTTCACATTTTAAATTAATAGGACTTGGTAAAATTGAACTGCATTAATTTTGAGGAATAGAACAAATAATAAGTGATTTCTTGTAAATATGTGTTTAAAATTATAAAGCCTTTTTTCAAGTATAAAAAAATAGATACGGCACAAAACAAAGATGGGTTAGTTGTGTTTGATCCTGATAAATGAAATTTTACTAAGTATGCTTTCAAAATCTCCCCCTTGGCAGTTTTTGTGTGTAACTACTTATCAGTTTTTATTCTTCGTGATTTCGGTTGTGGGTTTTCGACATGATTGTGATTATTTTTTCACAGTGCTACCATATCTTTGTTTTTTTTTTTAACAACAACAAAAACAAATTATTTTTAAAAATGGCTAAAATTACAGTTAATTTAGTGCGTGTAATAGATAAAATTTAAGAAAGTGAAAATGTTAAATACAAAAACCTATTAAAAGTGTTAAAAAAACGTATTAAAAATATTGGTAAGTCTATTATGAATAGTGTACAAAAGATTCTATATATATTTCATTTAAAAGTTTTGTTAAAAAAGCAAACATTCTCTCAGAAGAGGGATACCAAAAGAAACAAAATGCAACTTACAAATAAACAAAAAAAAACATGTGCCTTAAAAACGAAAATGGAGCAGTAATAACGTAAATATATTTCAATAAACATTTAATTTTGTTTAATCATTTGTTATACAGCGAAAATGTTATCAAATTTAGTTAAACTTATAATAAACAAACGATTAGTTAGTATGGCAAGTATGTATGTAGTACAGAGAACGAAGCCGATCGGCTAATAGTCGCGGCTAAGCCGCCGCCGAACACTTTTCAGGTACTCGAGCCGCCGCCGACCTGAGCGGCTAATTGCGGCTTCAAAATATTAGCCGACTATATCAGCTTAGCCGATATTTTTTTATCTAAATTCATTTTAACTAAAAAATCATTATTTTGAGAATCCTCCGCCTTCATCCGGCTTTTAGTACCCACAAATCTGGCAACCATAGGTTTTCATTATGAATTCTCTAGCATTTGCAAAATGTGCCGCTATATTGCGCTTCACTAGAAAAGGAAAAAGTAAATTTTCCAAATCTTACAATGGCTGAAAAAAATATAAAAAACTTTTTTCATACTACACAAGCTAATCCCACAATTGCATCTGATTCTAACTCAGATGCTTCTACTGATATATATACATTTATTTCAAAAGCTGACGATATAGCATATTATGAAGACTTGTTTTAAAGAAAAGATGATATAAAAAAAATTGCAAAGGTTCAAGTAAACCTAACGGGTTTATCGGAATGTTGGAAGCATTTTGGTAGTCTATACATAAAAGATAGACACATATTGGAAAACATGAAATTTTGTAAAATTTTCTTAGATGAATTAAGTGAATTAAATTTTAATACATTTTTTAACCATCGGATTGGTCGGTTTTTAGTAGCCGCCGGGTTTTTTTTTCGTTTAGCCGACGCCGCCGAAAATTGTTCGGCTTTAGTGGACTTTCTGCCGCCGCCGAGTATATTTTTGATTAGCCGCCGCTGGCGACAATTTAATGTCGGCTTTGTTCTCTGATGTAGTATGTGTTTTTGTTAGCGTTGCCAACCGAACTTATATAATAACACAGAGTTGCGCACAAATAGTAGTAGAAATAGTAGCCACATAAAAAGTTAGATTAACTGTTAAGGCTCCATTAGTCTTTACGTTCCGTGACGTTTCTGTAATGTGCCGTTCCGAATGGCTGTTTGTGTGGTTAGTATGTTCCAATATAGCTGCTGCTTTGGCTAAACGGTTATGGTGATTGATTAACAAGTTGTAAATATGGTAGTAATTTAATTATCATTAATTATTTAGGTTGTATATTATTTTGTACAATTTAGCTAATAAAATTAAAAAAAAAAAATGTTCATGTGTTTGCTGTTTAGATTTTTTATGTGAAAGCAATTAGGTGTTTTGAGCTGTCAATGTAGTAACGAAAATTCTAGTTTTAACAGTTTCGTCCTTTACGCAACGTTACACTACAGACAAACTAACCACACACTCATTTTCATACATTAAAAATAACTCTGCTGATTCGTCACGGAACGTAACGTACAAAATAATTCAGCCTTTAATCAAAAAGATTAAAAAAATGGTTTATCTCATTGTTTAGTGCTTGATTAAGAAGTTAATCCCATTTTTTAAGAGATTAACTTGTCTATGTGAATGCCCTATAAACTAGGAAGATTAAAAATTAACATTAGTCTAGTAAATTTATTTCGCTGCCTAAACTCTCTTATAAGATGTCAAAATAACAAAATTACCGTTAGGTATTAAAAAAAAAGTTGGCATCACTGTGAAACAGCTGATAATTGTTTACCTTTGTTGGAATGAGTAATGTAAATATTTTGAGAGAGAGATAGGTCTTTAAATACGTAGAATTTTTTTTTCAAACTACATGAATTTAACAATTTATTAAAATAAGTAGTAATTTAATAGCTAATATACAATATTTAAATAATTAAAAAACATGGGTGGTTTATTTACAAAGAGTAAAAAACCACAAAGTCGTGTAACACAACAAGACAAAGCCGTTTTGGTAAGTTCATCCTAGTCCAAAAACCAAGGTGTGATATTTAGAATTTATTAATTTTCATGTTTTAGCAACTAAAACAACAAAGAGATCGTTTAAAACAATATCAAAAACGAATTGAATTATCGTTGGAAAGTGATAGACTATTGGCCAAGAAATGTTTAACACAAGGACGCAAAGAGTTAGTAGCAACTGACAAAGTTAATAAATCACTACGTAGATTAATAAATTTTAATATTTCTTATCTCTTTTTTTTTTTGGTAGACGTGCAAAATTACTTTTACGCAAGAAAAAATTCCTAGAGAATTTACTTACCAATACGGACAAACAATTGGAAAATCTGGAAAAACTTGCTGCCGATATAGAGTTTGCCCAGGTGGAGGTACAAGTTTTGGACGGTCTCAAGCAAGGCAATACAGCTTTGAAGCAAATGCATGCTATGCTGGATATTAATGAAATCGAGAAAATTATGGACGAGACACGAGAAGGCATTGAAAAACAACAAGAAATTGATAGTATATTATCAGATAATTTGTCACAACAAGATGAGGATGATGTGTTAGCAGAACTTGATGCTTTGGTAGCTGAAGATGATGAGCAACAAGTAGCTGAAATTGCGCTGCCCGAAGTACCAACTGATAAACTGGCTGAAGTTGTGGAGGAAGAAGAATCTGAAGCTGAGACCACCGAAGAAAAAGTTGGTAAAGTTAAAGTAAAGTCAGCTAAAATTTTACTGGAAGCTTAGTAATTTATTTAGCTGAATACCTCAGGCAGAGTTTTGCGATCTTTATTATTCATAAATGTGTGTTTTTCTTCAGTTGCTGCTTTTTCTTTATATTTTGTAAAGCACTGTTTAACAAACATTTTAATTCCTTTGTAATGTAAAGTACATTTTAAATAATTTCATAGTGAACTAAACAAAAAATTTATAAAACTTTGTAGTTTTTCTAAAATTGAAGTTAAATTTTGAGGTATTTAAACCAGGGATGGAAAATTCTCGCAAGCTCGGGCTCTATTTAAAAATCGAGATAGCCCAAAAAAAATCTCGCTCGGTCAACAAAATAAAGCTCCGTCAAGTTTTTAAAACTTGACTTAAAAAGAGCTTTCTCAGAATAAAAGCGTGAGCTCTTTTCAAGTAAATTTGTTAGCTCGCTTTGGCTTGTTTAAAAAAAAATTAAAATAATATAATTAGACGAAAATGAAAATACTTCAAGTTCGAGGCCATACTCTATATTTCTTTATTAGGATATTGTCCTAACAAATAATGTATAGAGGTTTTGTTTTAAAATTTATTAATTGACCACTTTCGGTAATTTTCTAGGTTCATCAGAACACGTTTTGAAAGAAGTGACAATTCCATGCAAAACATCAAACATTCATATTAACTAGTTTTCTCACTGAACTAATATATGAGCTCGAAATTAAAGATTATCACCATTGATCAAAAATAAATTGTAAACTTGTTCATTGTGTGCAAGGTCTACCTTTGGTAGATATACAATACACGCTTTTGTTTTTATTCTTCTTTTTATTTTTACACTTGATTTGTTCTATTTAAAAACAAGATGTAAAGGGGAAGTAAACTAAGATCGTACTTTGTCTTTTTTACAAGTTTGTTCTAATGTTTATTAAATATATTTTTATAAATATTAAATAATATTATATAATTTTTAATAAATATTTTTGGCTACACCATTTGCAATAGCAAACGAAAAGGCACTCAGCATGAAATATTCCACAAATGAGTATTTTATAATTAGAACTTGATGTATTCCGAGAGAAAACAAATTTTAATAAATGTTTTGTAAAAAAAGATTTTACGTGCAGTGCAGTGCACGGTTTGGAAGCAATTATTATTTTAAAAGCAACAGAAATTTTTAAAAACCTTAATAATATATTTTAAATTACTAAAAACCGTTGATAATAAACCAGGGATGGCATTCAATACCGCTAACAATTCAAAACCCTTTCAACTGACTACCGTTATCCCTAAAATACCGTCACCGAAATAATGGAAATACCCTTATCCGTAAAATACCGCTACCGATATAATTAAAATATCAATACCCTTAAAATACCGTTATCGAAATAACTTAAATAGCGTTACCCCTAAAATACCGTTACCGAAATAAAAGAAAATAGCGTTACGCTTACCGTCATTAGTTATGTACTAGGACACACGGTATTCGATCAGGATAACTTTAAAGGACATCCTGCTAACTTAAAAACGAGTAAACAGATTGTTATGAAATTATTCTGAAATAATGTATTTAGTATTATTAATAAAGCGTTCAAGTTTCAACAGTATGTATCAAAGTTAAGGTTAGTTTTCGTTCAATTTCGCGTTTTCTGAAAGTCGTCACATCTCATTCTTAATTAAAAGCACAAAAAACTTTATTTTTGAATTGAAATTATATTTTAGTAAGATAAATAATTTTTGCCTTGCCCAAGTTCGGTATTTTGTTGCTGAGAGGTGTGGGAAGTGTAGCGTCTCTTTTTGTATATACTCTTTGATTCTGCATCTAATTGTAAATGTGAGCAGACGCAAATTGCAAAAGCATATGTGAACGCTCCATAGAATTGTCTATTCTTTTTCACGATTAAAAGTCGAAGAAAACACTCAAATAATTAAAAAAAGAGTACCAACGCTAGAACTTCCTCATTAAACCACAAGAAATAAAACTTTTGCTAGACATTTCAAGACTTCTAATTATAAGTAAAAAGCTTGGTTATGTGGTTGTCCCTATATTAACGAATTATTTTGTTGGCCTTGTTTGCTTTTTTCTAGTAAAAATGAAAAAATTGTTTGGACAAAAAGTTATAGCAGTGGGTTTCCATACTACTCAGTGGCGCTCAATCTGCTCTCTTTTAATTTGTTTGTAAACAAATGCAAATGAAAACATGTTGCAGAAATTTAAAAATTTAAATTAATTTTTATTATGTTTTTAAATTATAATTTAATAAAATGTTTATTTATTTAAAATGTTAACGATAAAATAAATAAGAAGATAAAATTAAAATACATTAAATTTTAATTGAAAATAACAAAATATTAGCAGAATAAAAGTGAGTGTTTGAGCAAAATTTTTTTTTTTTTTATCAAAATGTTACAATCATTTTTTAGTGTTAAAAAAATGTTTTCATTTGCTTGCCCGAGTTCGGAATTTTGTTGCTGAGGAAGTGTAGTCTCTCTATTTGTATATACTCTTTGCCTAAACTTACTCCAATTTGTTCATTAGTTCTCGATACATAAGCCACACTTTGCAGTCACGAAATATGTGAACAAACTGTAGTTTGTGCTATAGGAATTGGCGCTAACATCTCTTTTTTTTATGAAATTCGTAACGGTACTTCCTCGAGTTTGAGGAATGATGCAAAAATAAAGATTTTCATCAAAACCAAATCAAAAATTGCGGAGCTTACGTTTTTTTGCGGATACGGCTCGATATGTTATAAGTTTTATTGCAAAACAGCATAATACCGTTTGAGGGTTAAGAATTATTATAAATAATTTCAATGCAATTTTAGTATTTTTTTCTCCATTAGAGTATAGTCCCAATAAAATTTATTAATTATTAAAAAAAAAATAAACTAAAATACTATTAAAAGAATTATTTACCAACAATATCTTTTTTTTAACAATGAATGTGTAAATAAGAATGTAAAAATATGATAATTACTATAAAATTAAATATTCAAATCTCAAAAAAAAAAATGAGTTTTAATATTTCGAAGCTGTTCTTCCTATTTACATGGTAGACATGCGCGCAAAACGCATAATTTGATCATGATTTGAGGGAGTGTCTGAAGTTATTTGCACCCTCTGCCAAGCCTTAGATTCACTCGATTTGCGTATGGCCTCTAAAACAGCCTGAACATATAGGCCGTCCTCAAAGGTGGCCGCAGCTTGTACAGGTTCTTTAACCCAGGATGATTCTTTGCCAGCAAATGATTCCTTAAGAGCACCAATCATTTTGCACAATCCCTTAATATACAAACGTGGTAGCAGAGATTCTGAAGTGGCAAAATGTAAATCCTGGACATCAACATAAACAGCCTCCTCTTTGAGTTGCGGCTCTGGTTTATGTTTGAATACAAATAAGTCACCACCGCGTACAGATAAATGCCCCTGACTGCCGCATATTAAAACCTCTTGTGAGAAAGTTTTAGCTGGCACGGTATGACTATGTATGGAAGTTGTTATCAGGGTACCATTAGCCAATTCCATTTGAAAATTACAAAAGTCCGGAGCCGATATCTGACGTATACCATTAACATTTGGTGTAGTTTTTGTATAGGCCTTAACTACGCCATGCACCCGTACCGCATGTTGATTGAGCAAAAAACTCACCAGATCCACTACATGACTACCCACTAAATTTAAAGCACCACCACCCATAGCAGCATCACACATCCAATCGAATTTCTCCGGAAACAAAGAACCCAATTGTACGCGTATATCAATCAATGAGATATCATTTAATGCTCCAATTACACCCTCCTGCAAGCATCTCTTCATATGGGTAAATGCTGGCAGGAAACGCAAAGAATGATTCACCAATGATATCAATGTTGGATAATACTGTGATGCTCTAACCATTTTCATAGCATCGGCTTGATTCAGACCCATCGGCTTGTCACACACTACATGTTTCCCAATGCCCAGCGCTTTGACCGATATCTCAGCATGTAAATATGGTTGACACACTATAAATACCAAATCTACATCTTTCCGTAGCAAGACATCATCAATTTTGTCCGTGTAAAATACGATATTTTGGGCTGTGGCCACTTCTTCAGCTTCGCGTAATGTACGTCCCCATAAGGCTTTGATTTCAAAACCTTTTTCACGTAATATCGGTACCAATACTTTGGTTATTGCACCTGTTCCAAATACTCCAACACCGGGTAACATTTTTAGAAATTTATTTCAATAGTTTTTAAAATATTGTTTCATTAAAATTTAGTGTTTTAAAAATTAGTTTTTTAATTGCATTTCTAATGCAATTTTCTTAGCCATTCAGTTGAAGAAAAAAATTCACTAACTTCACTCTCCCAGCAAAAAAATGGTGAAGTACTTGTAAATTGCCAACATACAAACAAAACTTTCAAAACAACTTATTTACATAGTGTCCACACTAGACATTAACTTTAACATTTTTCTGTCAGCAAACTACAATCGCAGAGAGAATCATATTACGTGTGGACCACACATTACTGTTAGTGTTATATCTGATATCAAAATTGTGTTGTTATGATAAATCTCTAAACAACAATATCATGATATGAGCTGTCAAAATACACACACACATACATAAAAGATTGTAAACAAAAAAAGAAATAAAAATTAAACTGCTAAAATTAAAAAAAAAAATACACGAAAAAGTGTATTAAAAATTGTGTAACTGTTATAAATTAATTTAAAGTAATTTTTTAATAGCATAGTAGAAAATCAACTAAAAACAAAAAATTATGAAAAGACATGCTATAAATATGAATACGTGTTCTCCACCCTAAACATTAATATGAACATAGATAATTGAATTCCGTTATTCTACTGGCGTTCTCGCACATATTATATCCAACTTAATATCTAATGTGGACTCCATGTTAAGCAGCTTAACATCAACTGGTTTATGCACACAGCAGCACTTTACCTACTCCAAAAAGTTGTTTTAGAGTAGTTAAACTACTGCACACAAAAAATTCCCAGAGGGAACACGATAAAAGCATTCTTTGTAAAATTGTTTTCATTAAAATTCTTTGGAGTTTAATAAGTTCTGAATATATTATAAGTTTGTTCGATAACACAAAAATTTTTAAAAAATTGTACAAGTTTTTACTGGAAGGTGTTCGTTTACACAAATAGTAAAAATATTGATTGGAGCGCTGCTATTTTTATTATATATGAATGATATCATGAATATCGTTGAAGGGCTTTCTTGTGTGGTTTTATCCATTTTCTGATGTAATGGAGCGAGTGATAAATTTTTTAATGTCAGATATCTCAGATTGGATGTCTAATAGTAATCTTTGTATTAATTCTTTGAAAACTAAGGCAATGATTTTTAAATCTAGGTCTGACGTATATTTTGATATCATGGCAAATGTTGTTAGAATTGAGTTTGTGGAATGTATTAAATTACTTAACTATGGAAGAAGTTAAAAAACATTTAAAATTGTTTCGTTTCAATAATTCTAATTAAGTTTTATTTCTTCCATAAAGACCATTTAATTTTTGTTTTTATTATTTAAGATTTAAAATCACCTGTCTTATCTATTTTACCAATTCTTACAAATTTTCCATTCGTTTACTTTTTTGTAAATTTGTCATACTCTCTACTACTTTCCACGTAAGAACTCAGTTCATACAATATAAAATTTTACTTAACTGTTCCTATTATGCTAAATCTATACAAAATGTCGAACTTTTATTACATACCTCTAACATTTTGTGTACATATTTTAATCAAGCATTACTTGGTAAAATGTAAATAAATTTGGACGAACATAACAGATAATAGACCATTTCATGTTAATGAGTGTAAAAACTTAGAAAAGTTTTTTTTTTTCATGAAAAAATAAAAGTCGAATTTAATTTTTGAAACTAGCAAAAACTTGGTAAAATGTTACTAGTTTTTGCATAACTTTTTTTTTTAATAAACTTTATTAGTTGAAATGCTCCTAATTACTTAGCAACGATTTTTTGTGTGTATACAGCGCAATTAGATATAGAATACTTTTGCACAAAATATGGCACTATTGGCTAGGAATTCTGTAGGACGATCGACGATAATCGTCCACTTTTCGAAGTTAAATTACGACAATATTACATACAAATTTTAAATAATGTTAACAATTTTGGTAAACACAACAACAGTCCATCGTTTAGTTAAACGTTTTCGTAAAAAACATCGTCAAAACGATAGCAAATTAAAAAATATTTTTCTCATTTGTTGGTTGCGCAATAAGAATCGAAAACCTTTTTGATTTTTTTTCTAATATATTGTGCAATTTTTCAATATGACATACAGACTGGTAATATTTTGCACAATAGCAAAAGTTGTACAATAATATTGCGTAGTGTATGGGTACCTTTATGAGAAGCCAATGTTAAATTCATATTAGTATAGAACAAATTTTACTTTTTTGTAAGCTCTTTTTTTGCTGGGCTAGTATAACTAATGTCAACAAGCCGCAGTGTGGTGAATTTATGCCTGTTTAATATTTAATTACATATGTATATATTTATAACAGACGACTTATGTCATTGTTAATTAATTAACTCATTTCTTTATTTTTAAATTTTATATTTGTAAATAAAAATACATACAGTTTCTTTACTTACAAATTTATAAACAGTGTTGTCAAGGCTTTCATTATAATAAAAACTCCCGATATATTATCTCGGTGTTAAGTTTAAAAATACGAATAGAAGTTATTCTAACGCATATGTTTATGAACAGGCTGTTGTAATACCATTCTGCAAATATTCTATTCAGAGAACGAAGCCGACATTAAATTATTAGCCGACATTAGCCGGCGGCGGCAAATCAAAAATATACTCGGCGGCGGCTGAAAGTCGACTAAAGCCGAACAATTTTCGGCGGCGGCGGCTAAACGAAAAAAACTCGGCGGCGACTAAAAATCGACTAAGCCGATGGTTAAAAAATGTATTATAATTTAATTCACTTATTTATTTGTAATCTAAGCAAATTTTACAAAATTTCATGTTTTCCAATATGTGTCTATCCTTATGTATAGACTACCAAAATGCTTCCAACATTCCGATAAACCCGTTAGGTTTACTTTAACCTTTGCCATTTTTTTATATCATCTTTTCTTTTAAACAAGTCTTCATAATATGCTATATCGGCAGATTTTGAAATAAATGTATTTACATCAGTAGAAGCATCTGAGTTAGAATCAGATGAAATTGTGGGATTAGCTTGTGTAGTATGAAAAAAGTTTTTTTTTGTATTTTTTTGAGCCATTGTAAGGCTTGGAAAATTTAGTTTTTCTTTTTCTTGTGAATCGCAATACAACGGCACATTTTGCAAACGCTAGAGAATTCATAGTGAAACCCTATGGTTGCCAGATTGGAGTGTACTAAAAGCCGAATGAAGGCGGAGAATTCTTAAAATAATATGATTTTTTAGTTAAAATGAATTTAAAATATTTTACTTTTAAGTTTTAATAAATTAAAACCAAAAGTTTATTTTTCGATCTTTTATCATAAATTATGATGTGAGCAAGATTATTCAAGTTCAAGATCATTTGTTTTTTGTTAAACAAAAAACCGTGCAACGATATTTATTAATCAAAAAATTCTTCATCCGCAACTTAATGCAGATTTTAATCCACTGACAGGTCCTTACATGTTTCATGTAGCGTCACCTACAATCATCAGAGAACCAATGTGGACGGGGTAGAAGATTTACCCAAAGCTATAATTTTCTGATGACAAAAGATGAACACTTTACCCGTAGTGTTTTTTAAACTTCATGAGAAGTTTAAAAAACAAATCACGGAAGCATCCAACTAATTCAAAAAATTAAAACCTTTTTTTTTTTTTTTTCCTTTAACTAACAAATATCGTTGTTTGTGTAAAGGCTAGAATCTCTAGCCATAGTACACAGTGTTGTTAGTGTTTAGTAATAAACAATAACAGTTTCTGACTATAGAATTAGGACCATAGATCAGTTTTTGCCGTACTTTGCAATTTTCAAATATTTTACTTTAAGTTTTAATAAATTAAAACCAAAAGTTTATTTTTCGATCTTTTATCATAAATTATGATGTGAGCAAGATTATTCAAGTTCAAGATCATTTGTTTTTTGTTAAACAAAAAACCGTGCAACGATATTTATTAATCAAAAAATTCTTCATCCGCAACTTAATGCAGATTTTAATCCACTGACAGGTCCTTACATGTTTCATGTAGCGTCACCTACAATCATCAGAGAACCAATGTGGACGGGGTAGAAGATTTACCCAAAGCTATAATTTTCTGATGACAAAAGATGAACACTTTACCCGTAGTGTTTTTTAAACTTCATGAGAAGTTTAAAAAACAAATCACGGAAGCATCCAACTAATTCAAAAAATTAAAACCTTTTTTTTTTTTTTTCCTTTAACTAACAAATATCGTTGTTTGTGTAAAGGCTAGAATCTCTAGCCATAGTACACAGTGTTGTTAGTGTTTAGTAATAAACAATAACAGTTTCTGACTATAGAATTAGGACCATAGATCAGTTTTTGCCGTACTTTGCAATTTTCAAATATTTTACTTTTAAGTTTTAATAAATTAAAACCAAAAGTTTATTTTTCGATCTTTTATCATAAATTATGATGTGAGCAAGATTATTCAAGTTCAAGATCATTTGTTTTTTGTTAAACAAAAAACCGTGCAACGATATTTATTAATCAAAAAATTCTTCATCCGCAACTTAATGCAGATTTTAATCCACTGACAGGTCCTTACATGTTTCATGTAGCGTCACCTACAATCATCAGAGAACCAATGTGGACGGGGTAGAAGATTTACCCAAAGCTATAATTTTCTGATGACAAAAGATGAACACTTTACCCGTAGTGTTTTTTAAACTTCATGAGAAGTTTAAAAAACAAATCACGGAAGCATCCAACTAATTCAAAAAATTAAAACCTTTTTTTTTTTTTTTTTCCTTTAACTAACAAATATCGTTGTTTGTGTAAAGGCTAGAATCTCTAGCCATAGTACACAGTGTTGTTAGTGTTTAGTAATAAACAATAACAGTTTCTGACTATAGAATTAGGACCATAGATCAGTTTTTGCCGTACTTTGCAATTTTCAAATATTTTACTTTTAAGTTTTAATAAATTAAAACCAAAAGTTTATTTTTCGATCTTTTATCATAAATTATGATGTGAGCAAGATTATTCAAGTTCAAGATCATTTGTTTTTTGTTAAACAAAAAACCGTGCAACGATATTTATTAATCAAAAAATTCTTCATCCGCAACTTAATGCAGATTTTAATCCACTGACAGGTCCTTACATGTTTCATGTAGCGTCACCTACAATCATCAGAGAACCAATGTGGACGGGGTAGAAGATTTACCCAAAGCTATAATTTTCTGATGACAAAAGATGAACACTTTACCCGTAGTGTTTTTTAAACTTCATGAGAAGTTTAAAAAACAAATCACGGAAGCATCCAACTAATTCAAAAAATTAAAACCTTTTTTTTTTTTTCCTTTAACTAACAAATATCGTTGTTTGTGTAAAGGCTAGAATCTCTAGCCATAGTACACAGTGTTGTTAGTGTTTAGTAATAAACAATAACAGTTTCTGACTATAGAATTAGGACCATAGATCAGTTTTTGCCGTACTTTGCAATTTTCAAATATTTTACTTTTAAGTTTTAATAAATTAAAACCAAAAGTTTATTTTTCGATCTTTTATCATAAATTATGATGTGAGCAAGATTATTCAAGTTCAAGATCATTTGTTTTTTGTTAAACAAAAAACCGTGCAACGATATTTATTAATCAAAAATTCTTCATCCGCAACTTAATGCAGATTTTAATCCACTGACAGGTCCTTACATGTTTCATGTAGCGTCACCTACAATCATCAGAGAACCAATGTGGACGGGGTAGAAGATTTACCCAAAGCTATAATTTTCTGATGACAAAAGATGAACACTTTACCCGTAGTGTTTTTTAAACTTCATGAGAAGTTTAAAAAACAAATCACGGAAGCATCCAACTAATTCAAAAAATTAAAACCTTTTTTTTTTTTTTTTTCTTTTCCTTTAACTAACAAATATCGTTGTTTGTGTAAAGGCTAGAATCTCTAGCCATAGTACACAGTGTTGTTAGTGTTTAGTAATAAACAATAACAGTTTCTGACTATAGAATTAGGACCATAGATCAGTTTTTGCCGTACTTTGCAATTTTCAAATATTTTACTTTTAAGTTTTAATAAATTAAAACCAAAAGTTTATTTTTCGATCTTTTATCATAAATTATGATGTGAGCAAGATTATTCAAGTTCAAGATCATTTGTTTTTTGTTAAACAAAAAACCGTGCAACGATATTTATTAATCAAAAAATTCTTCATCCGCAACTTAATGCAGATTTTAATCCACTGACAGGTCCTTACATGTTTCATGTAGCGTCACCTACAATCATGAATAAGTTGCGGATGAAGAATTTTTTGATTAATAAATATCGTTGCACGGTTTTTTGTTTAACAAAAAACAAATGATCTTGAACTTGAATAATCTTGCTCACATCATAATTTATGATAAAAGATCGAAAAATAAACTTTTGGTTTTAATTTATTAAAACTTAAAAGTAAAATATTTGAAAATTGCAAAGTACGGCAAAAACTGATCTATGGTCCTAATTCTATAGTCAGAAACTGTTATTGTTTATTACTAAACACTAACAACACTGTGTACTATGGCTAGAGATTCTAGCCTTTACACAAACAACGATATTTGTTAGTTAAAGGAAAAAAAAAAAAAAGGTTTTAATTTTTTGAATTAGTTGGATGCTTCCGTGATTTGTTTTTTAAACTTCTCATGAAGTTTAAAAAACACTACGGGTAAAGTGTTCATCTTTTGTCATCAGAAAATTATAGCTTTGGGTAAATCTTCTACCCCGTCCACATTGGTTCTCTGATGATTGTAGGTGACGCTACATGAAACATGTAAGGACCTGTCAGTGGATTAAAATCTGCATTAAGTTGCGGATGAAGAATTTTTTGATTAATAAATATCGTTGCACGGTTTTTTGTTTAACAAAAAACAAATGATCTTGAACTTGAATAATCTTGCTCACATCATAATTTATGATAAAAGATCGAAAAATAAACTTTTGGTTTTAATTTATTAAAACTTAAAAGTAAAATATTTGAAAATTGCAAAGTACGGCAAAAACTGATCTATGGTCCTAATTCTATAGTCAGAAACTGTTATTGTTTATTACTAAACACTAACAACACTGTGTACTATGGCTAGAGATTCTAGCCTTTACACAAACAACGATATTTGTTAGTTAAAGGAAAAAAAAAAAAAGGTTTTAATTTTTTGAATTAGTTGGATGCTTCCGTGATTTGTTTTTTAAACTTCTCATGAAGTTTAAAAAACACTACGGGTAAAGTGTTCATCTTTTGTCATCAGAAAATTATAGCTTTGGGTAAATCTTCTACCCCGTCCACATTGGTTCTCTGATGATTGTAGGTGACGCTACATGAAACATGTAAGGACCTGTCAGTGGATTAAAATCTGCATTAAGTTGCGGATGAAGAATTTTTTGATTAATAAATATCGTTGCACGGTTTTTTGTTTAACAAAAAACAAATGATCTTGAACTTGAATAATCTTGCTCACATCATAATTTATGATAAAAGATCGAAAAATAAACTTTTGGTTTTAATTTATTAAAACTTAAAAGTAAAATATTTGAAAATTGCAAAGTACGGCAAAAACTGATCTATGGTCCTAATTCTATAGTCAGAAACTGTTATTGTTTATTACTAAACACTAACAACACTGTGTACTATGGCTAGAGATTCTAGCCTTTACACAAACAACGATATTTGTTAGTTAAAGGAAAAAAAAAAAAAAAAAAGGTTTTAATTTTTTGAATTAGTTGGATGCTTCCGTGATTTGTTTTTTAAACTTCTCATGAAGTTTAAAAAACACTACGGGTAAAGTGTTCATCTTTTGTCATCAGAAAATTATAGCTTTGGGTAAATCTTCTACCCCGTCCACATTGGTTCTCTGATGATTGTAGGTGACGCTACATGAAACATGTAAGGACCTGTCAGTGGATTAAAATCTGCATTAAGTTGCGGATGAAGAATTTTTTGATTAATAAATATCGTTGCACGGTTTTTTGTTTAACAAAAAACAAATGATCTTGAACTTGAATAATCTTGCTCACATCATAATTTATGATAAAAGATCGAAAAATAAACTTTTGGTTTTAATTTATTAAAACTTAAAAGTAAAATATTTGAAAATTGCAAAGTACGGCAAAAACTGATCTATGGTCCTAATTCTATAGTCAGAAACTGTTATTGTTTATTACTAAACACTAACAACACTGTGTACTATGGCTAGAGATTCTAGCCTTTACACAAACAACGATATTTGTTAGTTAAAGGAAAAAAAAAAAAAAGGTTTTAATTTTTTGAATTAGTTGGATGCTTCCGTGATTTGTTTTTTAAACTTCTCATGAAGTTTAAAAAACACTACGGGTAAAGTGTTCATCTTTTGTCATCAGAAAATTATAGCTTTGGGTAAATCTTCTACCCCGTCCACATTGGTTCTCTGATGATTGTAGGTGACGCTACATGAAACATGTAAGGACCTGTCAGTGGATTAAAATCTGCATTAAGTTGCGGATGAAGAATTTTTTGATTAATAAATATCGTTGCACGGTTTTTTGTTTAACAAAAAACAAATGATCTTGAACTTGAATAATCTTGCTCACATAAAATGAATTTAGATAAAAAATATCGGCTAAGCTTATATAGTCGGCTCAGCTGATATAGTCGGCTCAGCTGATATAGTCGGCTAATATTTTGTAGCCGAAATTAGCCGCTCATGTCGGCGGCGGCTAGAGTACCTGAAAAGTGATCGGCGGCGGCTTAGCCGCGGCTATTAGCCGATCGGCTTCGTTCTCTGATTCTATTGGCTTGCTAAGGCATTTTGTATCTACCCGTTCGACCCATGAAAACGCCTTTGTGTCTCAAATTTATGAAGCACAAAGGTCGTTTGATTGGACAAATGTAGTTTATCTATCTCTGGTTGGAGTTATTATTGACGCGGCGCTACATGATTTTTTTTATTAAGACCCCTGTCAATCACAGGGGTTAGAAATTGTTAATCCTTTATGGATCGGTCATTGTCGACCTTGTAAATATGTATATATGTAAATAGTTTAAAAGTATAATTAGTTAAGTTTTAAGTATGGATATTTTAATTTTTGGACTTTACTTTTACTGCCAGCTTAAAGAGTATAACGCCGGGAGCAAGCGTTGGTTATGACGATTTTAAAAGTAAGATGCTTCCTTTGATAATAATAATAATTTTTTGCCCAGAGGCCTTATCTTTTTAAAAAGAATTAGAATAAAACAGGCCTCGAGCTCAAACATTTTATTTTTATAATTAAATTGGAAAGATCGAATAAAAAACAACTATAATTTAAAACATTATAGTTAAAAATGTTCATATGTATGTTATTACTTTTATTAAATAATTTCTAAAATTTTGCTACGAATGACAAAATTGCATATTCAGAGCAATTTTAATATTAATATCCACAATTTAACTTGATTTTTCCACTTTATTTTTTTGGCAAGATTTCTTCGACAATTTGTATGATTCAAGTGAATAAAAATAAAATCAGAATTTACTCACGTGAACGTGAGTTAGTGTGAATAGACAATTTTTATTAAAAAATTTTAGGCTGCCATTATTGGATGTAAAGAGTAATTATAGACAGTATCGCCTTAAAAATCGTAGCCGCTAATAAAACGATTCAAACTAAGAACTGTAACATCACTTTAATTCCATCAACATGTGAAAAATGTAGATAAAACTAAAAAATATTCTAAATCTAAAATTTATTTTTAATTTTTTGCCTTTATTCCGTTATCTTGGCCAGTTAGACAAACTAATACGCCAAAATCTGAAATTTATGTAAAAAGCAGTATAAAATTTTACAAAACAAATCATGGAATCGAAAACACAATTGCACCTTACAAATTTCCCATACATTTAGCGGAAAACCCACTAACTAGACAACATTGTAATATAAATTCCTAAAGAGAGATGCCAGATCAAATGAAAATGATGATTCAACTTAAAAGAATTAAATCATCTCAGATAAGAAAAGCGCTAGGAACAGGGCGTGACTGGCTATGATTGTAGATAAAGACAGGATGGTGCAAAAATGTGTTTTAACTAAAACGTATTTGAAATGCTGTTTAATATTTTTATGAATACTGGGATGAGTGTTTCTAAGAAACATTGCAAAAAAAAGTTAAAAAGGAGGCACTTTAAATAATTTATTTTATTTAAAATTTTAAGTTAATTTGTATTGTTTAATATATTCTCTACATATGTTTTGCCCAATTGACACACAATTTTAAATATTAATATTGAAAAATACGTATTTTTAAAGCAACTAAAAACTGATTTTCTTAATCCCAGTATGTATATAAAATTTAAGAAATTTGTAAATATTTAACTAAAACTTTGTAAAATTAACTTGAAACTTATGTTGTTGTATAATTATTAAGCACTTCTATAATATTCCCCCACACTGAACCAAAAACAGCGGTGAGATCAGCTAAATCCCATGTTAAATTTATGAATGGAGGTGATCACTATACAACCAACAAAACCTATCCGTCATTTTAACAAATTGTTTAACAAATATATTTTTTGACGTTTAACTAATTATTGATTGTTATTTTGACGAAATATCGTCAAATGTATTAACAAAAATTTTGTTATTTTAAGAAATTTATTTAATGAAATTGAATAATTATTTTGTTGTTAACAATGCGCTTTATTTCATCTATTCGTATTTTGACGATTTATTATTAATTTTTAATTTTTTATTTTTTTATCTTTTTTATTTTATTAATTTAATTTTTTAATAATATACGTCTTTAGATAGTATATTAAAAAAATAACAATTTGATAAAAAATAATAAAATCAAAAATTATAACGTAGTACGTACCCAAGCCCCAATTTTTAAAAACACATTAATTTATTTAATATTTAAATTAAGTTTATATTTATATAAAAATTTTCTTTATTACAGATGATCACTTATATAAAAAAAATAAAGTAATGACAGTAATAATATGAAATTACATAAATTTATTTAAAAATAGTTAATAAACACACATTTAACTATCCACTATAATTCACTGAGTTTAATAATTCACAATTCTTTTGTAAAATCTATTTAACACAATTTTATTAATTTTTACTCAAATTAACATATTTTGATCAAATTAACTTTACTGTTTTTTATTATAATTTTTTCTGGAATTAACAAATGGAATTTTGTTATTAAAATAACAAAAATTTGTCAAAACGACAATTACTTCGTAAAGCGATTAAAATTGTTGGTTTTACAAAAATTCACATAAATTTTAATAAAAAAAATTTATTGTTTTAACAATAAAATTTGTCAAAAGTTGACAAAAATTGTATGTTGATTTCACTTACGACTTTTGGTTCAGTGCAGTCTTTTTTCAGGGTACTTTTTTTGTTAAGTAAATAGATCGGACCAAGATCTTTCCAATACAAAAATGTAAAAAGATTAAAAAATTAATTAAAAATACTCTAAGTTTCAAATTGGGTTATTACGAATTTCAGCCATTTGGTACAACTTAACATTAGTTTTCACAATGAATTTTAACTAACACCCAAAATATTCTGAAAACTGAATTTACAAGTTGTTACCATTAATATACACTTTTCAATTCGGTTGCACTTTATTTCTCTGTGTGTGCCGAAAAGCAGTATTTTTTATCTGTTTTTTTTTTTTTATTTTTTGCTTGTATTTCTGTATTGGAGTTACGGCCTTTTGGATTAAGTCAAATCAAGTAAAAAAGGCCGTAACTACATTACATAAAACTACTATTGTTCCATGCATATTTTTCTCAGAAGCAAATCCGTCTTTGTTTCCTAAGCATAATTCTAAAATTTGGATACTAAGCTTTATGTAGTTTTTTATTTATATTGTTTTTTGTCTCTCCTGTAAAAAACTAAAAAGTGTAGTTACGGCCTTTTGGATTTTAGGTGACGACATACTGTATGTGAAATAGAAAAGTTTCAGTATAAAATACCAAATACATTTGTAGTTTACAAACAAAACAAGCACACACACCAATACACAGACACAGCATGTCCAAAAACACAAATACATACAAAAGTGTCGTTCACACACTTTTTTTTTGAGTATCATATTTTTTTTTTGTAGATAGTTACATATTTACAACTTTTTTTCTTTTTAATTATCAATAAAAGTATTAAGTATTAAGGTGCAAAATCAATAAACATATTAATTGATTATATTATTGTTTAATTGAAACCCGTTTTTAGTTTTTTCTACAATGCAATTTTCTAATTATTATTTGCAAACTCTAAACATATCAATAATATCAAATATAAACTAAACGAGAATTTTTAAAAACTCGACATAATCTTCTATTTTTAAATAACTAACAAAAATTAACTGTTTACAGCAAAATTACTGTTTTCGTAATTGTTTATTAAAATACTTAAATAACTACTCAAAACAACTGTTTGAAGTACAGACTTTTTGGATAGTTATTTTTTTCGACAATTCATTGGCCCTGAACCCTTCTGTGGCGTACCCAATGGGTATGTCAGAGAGAGACTCAGAAGATGGAGGGAGTCGGAGTTTGGGGCCTATTGGAGAGGTCGCAGAAACTCTTGTCTATGACAAGGAGCGAACTAAGGACCGTGACAGCACAAAATACCAACTTCTGGTCGCGGTGCATAGTGCCACTCTAGTCTAATCTAGTTGTTTTTTGAAATGACTTCCTAAATTAATTGTTTTTCATTTTCTCATAGAAAAATTACTACACTCAGAGAACTTCTGCTTTAAAAACTTGTAGTAGTTTGGGTTGTAATACAGTTTCATTATTTTAAATGTAAATATCGGTCATTTGTAGAACCAATTTAATTGTTTACTAACCTTGTAGTTCATTAAAAAAAATAAACCACATCAAATGAATGTTTTATGATTTGACATTAATTAACTGCAATTTAGCTGCATTACAATCTAGGCCAAACATGGGTATGATCGCATATAAATAAAAATTAAAGATTGAGTTTGAATTTTAACGTCTTTTTCACACTTTCAATCAGACTGCGCAATTTCTGGTATTGAACCTTCGTCAGTGACCCTGTTTTTTGAATAATGTAATATTTGTTGTGTTTTTATTTGTTCGATTGCGTCTATATGAAATTTTCTGTGCAATCACTGACCGTGGTATAGATAAACTGATTTCTAATGCCACATGCACTAGCACTACACGTTAGACAGAGCGCTTTAGCCCTCTGAGCTATCGTCAGGTCGAGTTTTGTTGTGATTAAAACTAGTTTTATTCAATACACGGTGTTTTTGTTCTTGCATACATAATCTCAGAAGTACAACTCCAACAACACAACAGTTCTATTTTTAGAAACTTCAAGATTCAACATTTAATTCAATTACCCATTCATAAATTAACATTTATCAAATGTCTTTATTTGGATCCAATCGTTGTAAATGGAATTAATTAAAGATGATATTATTTGAGTTCGAGTAAAAAAAAAAGTGTTCGAAAAATGAAAAATAAATATCTTAAAAAAGTCCAATTGAAAAAATGCCAAATTAATTTTAAAAACGTTAATTTATAATAAAAACTTGTATTTAGTACTATGCGGGTCGGAAAAGTACTATTTTTTATGCTGGTTTGCACTATTTGAAAATCCCATTTATCATCCCTGTAGGGCCATATTTTTTTAAAAAATCGATTATTAGATTTTTACTAAAATAAAAATAATATTAATTTGTTAATTAGAGTTCGTCATTTTAATGCTTTTTTAAAAATGCAAGACAAACCCTTCTGACAATAAAGTTTAACATATTTTATGAATTCTCATAAATTATTTCCGCTCTTGCGATAACATAACATTTTTAAAAAGCCTCCAAAAACACACTTTTTTAATAAAAAATGAATTGCGGCACTTCTTTTCAAAATTAGGACAAATATGAAAAGATTTAAAAATGTTATCGTCCTGCATTCAAAAATTTTAAAACCTAACCTCCTGGTACGAAAATATATGATTTTGAATGCTATTTTTATAGAAAATTAAACAACTCCCCGTTTTTCATTCTTTAAGGAACTAGCATATGCTCTCATCGAATAAAAAAAATCTGGCAAAATTTCATAAAACTCTGAACTAAACGGTTTAAAGTAGTTAGTTCAATTTTGAGCTGAAAGGGACAAAACAGATAAGAAAGTACCACATTGCTATCAAGCAGTCAAAAGTGCCACAAATAGCCCTATTGTGCCACGTTTTGCATCACTGCCTGGGTATGATGGCGAAACGATCATGACTTGCTATTGTTACGTTTGTAATGTAAGAAGAAGCTCAGGTATGATTCTTACAGCCGCAGGTTGTTGAAAAATGTATGATATATAGACAATCTGACAATTATTAGACACAAATAATAACAAAATTTAAAATAAAAAATCACTGATTACTCTTGTCCATGAAAGGACTGAAACTAGTCTAGTCTGATTTAAAAACTAAAATGTGTTTATAATTTTTAGAGAAAAACATTTATTCTTCTTCTTAACCTCAAACTTTGTAAACAAAAAAAAAATGTTTGTTTATTTTTTACTAACATATATGGTTTATTTTTACTACAATTGTTAGTAATTTTTTGAGCAGTAAAAACAAATGACAAATGTTAGTTGAATTTAATGAAATGTTAGTCGTCCTTTCTTCAAGTGAAATTTCATTTATTTTTGACTACATTTGCTGTTGGGTTTACCTACATAATATCCAGTTAAAACAACCCGAATGACCTATATGTAGTTACTGTTATTATTTTTTTCATAAAAACAATTTTTGTTTTGTCCAAACTACCGTTAAGAAATAATCATGAAATTATGTCAATATTTATTAAATAATTAGGAATTAATAAAATGAAATAAAAAACGTACTCAAATTCAATATCTACTGCAATTATTTGTCCTTTTCATTGACTTTTTCACCAGTTGATGAATCTTCTAAACCATCTAAAGCAGCATTCAAAGCATCTTCAACGACACCATATAAGGATCCTTCATAACCGCCTAGTGTTCGTTTGCCATCATCAGCTGTAATTTGCGAACTACTTGGAGCCCCTTCCAAACCAACCACTGCTTCTTCTACAAGTTCATTAAATTCTTCATATTCTCCCAAAGATTTTTGTTTTATATGCTGATTAGACATTTGCCGTCCGCCAGACTTTTTGTTAAGTTTCTTAAAACTTATTTCCCGCTTAACATGAGCTCTTAAAACTTTATTCTCTTCGCGCATTTTTTCAATTTCATCTAATAATATGACATTTTCCTTGAATAGTTTATCATATTTGAGTTTCTGATTTTTATCCTCCGTACGATTTTTATAGATTTTCAAAACACGCTCAATTTGAGTTCTCTGACGTTGAAATTCATCTCGAACATTGGCATCGAGTGATATAAAACGTTTTAGTTCATCATCATTAGCATGACGTTGAAAGAGATCTTTAACGGCCAGTTTTAATTTATCGGGAGAATTTATGAGACCAGCGACATGATAAATCTCACTACATAAAGTTTGTATACACTCACGACCAGCTCTAGCACGATGTCTTTCTAATTTGAGATCAGCCACATTACTGAGATATTTATCCTTTAGCTCCTTAAGTTGTAATTCAAGTTGGGTATTATTTTGATTCAGACCAGCCAATTCATTTTCAAGTTCTAAGATGTGTTTACGTTTATCATTAATTTGAAATTCTCTAGGTTCGATTTGGGCCTTCAGTTCGGCTATTTTATGATTCAGCACCTGTTTGTATTTATCTAATTCTTGATTTTTATGCAATAGCTCCTGTATACGTTTCTCTTTGGCATTTATAGCATAATCACGATCTGCTATATCTTTCTGAAGGTCTTCGATTGTACGATTTAATTGTGCAATATTTCTTTGCGATTTATTATGTTCTTCTTTTAGAGTCTCAACTTCTTCGAGAAGATTCTCGACATCTTTGTTAAGACTTTCGTATTTCTTTTGCAATACCCCTGCCTTACCACGCCACAACTGAGTTTCATTGCGTTCAGTGGTAAGACGTTTTTCATATTGCAATTGTGTCTCGACCATATTACGATCATTTTCGACTTCTACTTGACGACAATATTCGATAAATTCGATTTTCTTATCTTGCATTTCTTTCATAAGTTCTCGAATCAATTCTTTTCTTTCATCCAATTGCTTTTTGTAATCACTTTCCAAGCCCTCTACGGTGTCTTGTAACGTACCAGCCGATTTTTTAAGTTTACCTTCGTAGCTTTCACGTAACTCCAACATACTTTCACGTAAATTGGTAAATTTTTGATATTCAATTAACATACGCTCCGAATATTGTGTAGCCAATTGTTCCAATTGTTTTTTATGCTCATCTTTGAGATCGTTAATTTGAAATGTTATTTGATTCATTTCTTCGGTATGACGTTGTTCTATTTCATTATTCATACGTTTCAGTTCCTCTAAAGCCTGACAGTAACTTTTATGTACCTCGGCCATTTGTTGACCATCGAATATTTCATTTTGACTTAATTGATATTGAAACTCTTCGGCTTGTTGCTTCAAACGTATTTCTAAATTTGTAATTTGCTCATTTTTCTCAGCTAATATACTACGGGGTATTAAAACTTCTTGACTTCTAAGCAAATCTTGATCCATGGTAGCTACTTTTCCCTCAATATTCTCTAAAGCCCATATTGCCAAAGTGCCACCTTTAGAGATGGCAATTAATAGGGTGCCATCATACGAAAAACGCAGTTTATTAATGCGACTTACGAAAAACCGAAAATTAGTACAGGTTCCACCCCCAGCGTCTAGAAATGGTAATTGTATATTGATCAAATCACCTATTTCGTTACTCACAAACATTATGGTATCCGAACGTGCCAGACATACATCCGTTAGTTTTGATTTAGCTGTTGAGGGTATCGTCAATTCTCTAACAATTTCCGATTTTTGAAATTCTCGTAATAGCCCCGAATTGGTAGCAGCAAATATGGATAAAGGTTCATTGAATGTTGAACACACGGATACATATTCCGTTCCCTTTTGCACGATTTCTTGCAGACGTGTTCCGGTTTCAACATCCCATTGATATATGGCTCCTTCATTACCACCCGATATTAAATATTTATCATTTTTAGTCCATGATACCGATAAAACAATGCCATTGTGTCCTTTTAATGTTATTAAAATCTCCAAATTATAGACAGAAGTTATGGCTATATTACTATCATAAGCAGCTGCCATTAGATGACCATAATTGGAGTATTTAACATCTTTACATCTTGGAAAGTTATAGGTTTTTACAATCTATAGATAGGAAAAGAGATAAGAAATTTTGTACAATATTTGAGACTTGAAGAAAATATCTATTGTAGTTTTAAAAATTATCCAGCAACTTTTTTTTAAAACTGGTTACCTCAGAACCCAGTACAGCTTATTTTGCATAGAACCGGTTCTAAAACAGGTTCCTGGTAGGCAAAATGTGGAAGCAAAAGTTTTGCTAAAATTCTTGCTGATATTAGCAATTTTTCTGCAAGGAAAAATGTTGCTGACTTTACAAAATTTTTTTTTCAGTGTATTTACAAAAGGTTCTTGACCTCCAAACAAGAACAGGTTGCATTAGAACCGGTTCTAGAACCAGTTACTGGTTCTGGGACAGTAAAGTGGTTCATTAAAAAAACCCTTTTTTTCTGAGTCAAAAATTACTCAATAAATATATTAAAAAAATTCAATTGTCGCAAAAATTAATTTTTTTTGCAGTCTTTTTAAATAGTACGAAATTACATTTCAATTTCTGAACCATTTTTTGGATTTAATAATTTTCTTAAAATTTTTGTGTCTTTTACATGAATGGTGACCGATTCGATGCGGTTATCGGTAGGGTAACGTTACCCAGTCAGAAAAAGACAAACGGACCACCGCTGGCAACGCTTCAATAAGTTCGAATACTCTCCATTAGTTGGCGAGCAACGACTATTCTAAGATTTACCATCTCGCGCAATAACAGTGTTGTCATGTTTGAAGCCCTTCATCTATCCCCACCTTTCATCTCTCCCCACCTTTCATCTCTCCACTAGCAATACATTAATAAATAGGAAGAATTTCCTGAGTGTTACTTCTCTTTTTATAAAAAAAATAAAAAATGTTCAAAAAGTGTCGGAAGCAAAATGTTGGTAAAACCATAAAATAGGTGGTCTAAAAATAAATTTTCTAAAATGAAATTACAATAAAGTTAAGTTTGCTTGTACATTTGTACTATTTTGAGTTAAAGTTAAATTTGTGTAAAATTGTAGAATTGAGGAATATTTCTTATGATGGTCTGACATGGCGAAACATTTAAAGAAAAAAATTCAAAATTTTTAAACGCACACAAAAATAAAACATTTTCAGAGGTTTTGTTAGTTTTCCAAATAAAATATCTCGTTAAAAAAATAACCGGTTAACCCAAAAAAACTGGTTTCTCAAATATTCAAATATACAAAATATTCGAAATCGGTTCGGTTTTTGAAAATAAAAAAAAAAACCGATTAACCGGTTTTCGGTTACGGTTTTTACCGGACCCGGTTTTATTTTTTGTGCCAATGGTAGTTTCTGACTAGGTATTTTAATTTATTTCGGTAACGGTATTTTAGGGGTAACAGTATTTTAGGGTTTTAGTTATTTCGGTAACGGTATTTTAAGGGTAACGTTATTTTTGTTATACAGGTAATGTCAATGCACACCTATATTTTTCGCCCCATTATGCCCCAATTCCAATGACTGGCTAGATTATGATTTAATTTTGGTGAAATATATCTAATTACAGCGATTATTTTTTTCTGATCTTATTTCAGTAGCGGTATTTTAAGGATAACGCTATTTCAATTATTTTGGTAACGGTATTTTAATTAAATTGATAGTATTTTACGAATAACGGAATTTGAATTACTTCGGCAACGGTTATTTTAGGGATAGCGATAGTCGGTTGGAAGGGTTTTAAATAAGAAACGGTATTTTAGCGGTATTGCTTGCCATTTCTGGACATTTATGATTATTTTTATAGGCTCATTTTTTCGCCAAAAAAATAGTAATTTTAGGCAATAAAATTTTTAAATTTCAAAAATATTTGTTTTATTCAATTCATGCACTTTGGCCTAAGTGGCTTATTGCGTTGCAAATAAATAAAAATAAATTCATTTCCGAGTCAGAGAATATTAACCCTCAAGAAAATATCGAAATTTTGCTGGCGGGTATGCACTCAAAAAAGAAGTTAGTTGAAAATTTTGTTAAACGTCTAATTAAAATATTTGACTAAAAATAATTTTTAACTAATGTTTAACTAATTTACGTTGCTACCAAAATTGTGCTCATTAAGATGTCCCTTAAAAAGCGATTTGTTGATTTTTTTTCGTAAAATCGATTTTTTTTTAATGAAAAAAATCGTTTTTTTTTTTTTGAAAGTGACGATTTTTATTCAAAAAAAGATGTTTTTAAAATACATGTTTTATTCCATTTATTCATTTAATATACTCAATATTATTATTCAGATATGGAATTCCGACTTCATTTCATATAATAGTTGTAATTAAAGAAAAAAAATTATTTGAAAAAATTATAATTCGTGTGTGTATGCCGAGCGAGAGCTCGATTTTAATGAAAATTTTTATTAACCCTTTGACGACCGAGATTAAACCGCTGATGATTTAATCTCGGTCGTCGATTGTGTGTTGCTTTTGACGTTTTACTGCTTCCCCTATCGCAGAAATATACTACAAAAGATAAAACATTAATGGACTATCGCACCTGAATGGGTTAAGATTTTGTGTACATTTTAATTTTGTATTTTGTCTTAAGTTATGCTTAGTCCATAAATAATAACCATTTTGGTATAAACCCTAAATTTTTAAGATTTTAAAAAAACTATATACAAAAACATAAAACAATCCTAAAAACCCAAAAAAAAAAATTTTGGTATTTGGGTAGCCTTGAATGTCAGGCTACAATTTATAGGTATCGCTAAAAAGCTTCATTTCTCTAGTGTCGGCCTGGGACATACATCAACCATTCGTCGTCAAAGTGTTAAAATTTAAACTTTTGCAAATAAAATTATATGCACTAATTTCAAAATAATAGTTTGAAATGGTGTAAAAAAAAAACTTACATTCAATTCATCCATAAAAATTTGTGTTACACGCAATTGATCTGAAAATCCTATAGCGGCAATAAGACCCGTAGAATTTAATTCTACTATATTAACATCAACTTGAAATTTTCGTACCAACTCTACTTTTTCAGTTTCATAATTCCAAATGCGTATAGTTTGATCTTTAGCTAAAGGGCAGATAATTGATAAAATTAATAAAATTTAGGACCCACATACTTGTATACTTACAAGCTGTCATTATAATGGGTTTCCAAGAACACAATGATATATCCACAATTTCTCCAATATGTATTAAAGCGCCTAAAGGTTGAAATTTCAGTTGTTTGGCTTTTAAAGTTTCGGGTACAATTAAAATGCCAACATAAATTTGAGCATGTTTTGTTGTAACAATAACCGTTTCCTGTTTACTATCGATGGCTAAATTTGTTATTTGATATAATTGCTCGGCATAGATTGTAACCGGTATGGTTAATATAGTTTTACGTTCAAATTTAAATTTTGAAACTCGCTCAAAAACAAATACTTTATTGAAGATGGCAAAAGCAAAGCCACGTCCAAAAGCGGTCATACACACGACACGTGTATCGTAGAGTTTTTCAATTGTTGTTGTGTATTTATGTTGTTCATTTTCACGATCAAATGCTTCTTGATCTAATAACAAATCAAATATTTCAGCATCTGTGGCCTTTTGGCGCAATTTAAATTCACCATTTTCAACCAAAATCAATTCATCTGAACTTGTACCCACCATTAGAAGATCCATTGTTAAAAAAGCTAGAGATGTGGTAACAAAGTTTGATTTTAAGTTATTCGTTGTATTGAATCCTTTTTCAGATTTTGTAAGTAACATTAACAGATTATTGCCACCGACGGCTATTAAACTGGTATCTTGAGGATTGCAGGCTAAACAATCTGCTGTGCCACGTACATTGGGTGGACTTGGACGTCCCTCATATATTGTGCCATTTTTATCTAGTACTAACATATATAACATTTCATCGGGAGTTTTGGTTAGAACCACTAATGCTTTGGAATCGGCTGTAAATGTTATTTGTTGTATAGCGGCATTTTTGGCGGCCTCGGGCAATTCTAATGTACGACGTTTTTTTAAGGTATTCAAATCATAGATGGAAATGGTTTTTATACTGTAATTTGGAATAAAAATAGATATGAACATAATTTTTGCCGCAATATATTGTATGCGCTATTTTATATTTTGATTTAAAAAATTAACGAACCTGAAATTTTTTCAAAATTTTTTTCAAGATAATCTTTTTTAAAGATTATATCTTATTAACTCATTAATAACACATTATAGAGCCTCTAGACATTTTTCAACCAAACTTTGCAGTTGCATATCATACACTGCGTTGCAAAACTAGTATTACTCATTAATTTCACTAAATTTCGCAAGTTAAAAAAAAAATTAGAAAAGTTTAACGGTCATAAATATAAAACCAAAGGAAAATTAATAAAAAAATTTAAAAAAAAATAACAAATTCAATTAGTGTTTCATAGCTACACAGAAAAAACAGTAGGCACCAACAATGGAATTTGTAAATTCAAACACCCTCATTTTTAAATTAAAATTTATTTCCAAAAAAATTTGTGTTTGAAATGCTTGTAAATTGTAATTGTTTATATAAAAATTCCTTAAAAACAAAAATTAAAAATTACAAAAAAATCAACAAAAGTGTGTTTGTATTTACAAATCATCATTGTTGGTGCAAATTAAAAAACTTTTTTTGTATTTACAAATATGCTCTATGACACTTGATTAATATTACAAACAGAATTTTGTAGTTTATTTCTGTATTTCAAATTTTTTGAGCACCTGCTGAAACCGACATACTATGGCTCTTATTTCGTTAAGTTTTATGAATTGAAAAAAACGTTGTACAGGGTTTGGATGACTATACTTGAAGGATATGACGTGCAAAGTTTTACATTGAAAAGTCTTCACCTTAAGAATTGGTGGTCATCTAAAATTCGAAAAATTAAGAAATCGACTTGAAACTTGCAAGAGTTTTTTCATTCATTCCGTTTTCTCTGTAATAGTTTTTAGCTTTCAGATCCAAACCAATACAAAATATTGTCACTAGACTTGGAGGATATATCCACAAAATAAAATTTTTTGATATCGCTGCTGGGTGAAAAGTTGCATGGTGGTTTACAAGTGAAACCAAAATTTTCCGAATTTTGAACTTTTTGAAGATTTTTAATAGGGTTTTTGCGTCGTTTAATTAAAATGTGTTTTAAGCGCAGAATTAATAAAACGGCGTAATTTTATAAAGTTTGAGGCATATCAAGTTGGTGTCAGCGCACCAATAACGTACCACGGACACCACAAACTTAAAAGAAATTAGCGTAAATTTTTTGAAAATGTACCTTTTTTGCGTCTGACAATCTGAATTGTCTTTTTAGTTGGCTAGTGTATTGCGTGATGGGAGTAACTTCGTAAAGTGCACCTCCAAGGCGAAAACGCACTTTAAAATTTTTAAACGCAAAAATTTTATGAACTTTTGAAAATTTTTGCAAAAAAACAATTTTTTTTAAGCTGTTTTTTTATATCAAAACATGGCATGGGAATATGTTTTGGTTTCTAAATAGATTCTTCGCGACGGACTAAACTGATAAAGTGAAAAAAAAAATAATTTTTTTCAATCCTGGCGCGTGCAGCGGCAGTTTTTTCCAAACACATTTCGCTTTGTGACAACTAAAGCGCTGTATCAATTCCGCTCAAACGTACATCGAATGGAAGACTTTACTGAGCTTGATACTAAAATCGAAAACGCACCAGAAAATTTTAAGGATTTAAAATTTTATGGAGGAAACAAAATGTTTCTAACCTTAAAAAGCATCCTTGTATAAAATATTTGATTTTGAAAATTTAAAAGAATTATTTTTGAATTCGGGTTAATAAGTAACCCAGAATCCCAACAAGTATTTTATAATCGGTCCAATATTAATATTAATAAAACGCGTTTTTTTTTTTGAACCCCTAGAAAGTAAGACTATATTTTTAAACAATATTCACGAGGGCCACCTTAACAAATTTCAACAAAACAATTGAAACATACTACCGCGAAAACCGCCAAATTACCGCCGATCTAAGAATAAATATTTGAGTCTCAATTCAGTTTATTTTATTTATGTGCGTGAACAGTCGTGAATAAAAATTAGTAAAATGGTTTCAGATTATACATTAAAAAACGTGAAATTCGTAAAAACTGAGGAGCGAAACAAATTAACCGATAAAAGACGCGAATATCGCCAATCTGAAAACATAAAAAGCAAAAAAAAAAACAAACAAATCGCAAATTGGTGTAAGAAAGTCAGTTAGGTATTCGATTTTAAATAACAATAATAATAATAATAAAAACAATGCCATCAAAACAAAAAATTGCGGATTAAAAAAAATTTAAAACGGCTTAGAATTTATCACTGGAACCCAAGATTTAACTAACGAAATGTTAGTTCCAGCTTCCAATTTGCAGAACAATTTTAATTGCAAAGAATGTGGAAAATCTTGTGAATGTTTGAAGGTAACAAAATCAAAGGTAAAATATCAAAATAGCAAAAAATCATGACTGGCAAAGTTTAAATGGTTATATCTCTTAAACCATTAGCGATAGGCAAATAGTTTTTTTTCCAAAATATTACAAATTATGTCTTATACTAGCCGTAATTTTGTAAAATTTTTAACAATTTTAAATAAATTTTTATATACATACACTATCAAAAAATTTTTTTTTATTTTTTTTTCAGTGTATTTTAAAAAGTATTGAAGCTTTTACAAATATTTTAGTGTGCTAAGAAAGCCCTTAAGGGGTATTATCCACACGCGTTATCCTTTTTCAATTTTAACAAAAACTGTAATTTTAATATTTTTTTTTTTAATTTTGAACTTAAAACCACCGTAAATTTTGCGCCGCTTAATAAAAATGATTAACGCGAACGGATTTCACACGCTAAAATATCGGCTTATACACACACAAATCGACATTGTTGTCAGACAAAAAAAAAACTTAAAAAAAAAATGTCTTGGTGCTGTAAATTTTTGAAGTTGCCCATATACACTTAACTTTATATATCAAAATTTACAAAAATTTAAGAAAAATATTTTAAAGCAGCAGTTTTAACGTATGCGGAATGAAATTGCAACAAAATGTAATATGCTGTAGTTTTTCTAAAACTAACGTAAATTTTATTTCATTTAAAAAAAAAAAAAACAATACATACTATTAATTTAATGTAAAAAAAAAATTGTTCCCATCCGATCCGCTTTGCGGCAGTTTTGGGGAACTTTTTCCATAGCTGTTGAAAATATCGATGTTGGCATTTTGAGGAGTTCCTTTTTAATTTTTTCGATCAGATTTTTTGTATTTTTCGGTCTAAAGCCACCAGCATAAACTCTTCGCTTTAAATTAGCCCAAAAATCTTCGATTGGACGTAATTGAGGGACATTTGGTGGGTTTTCCTCTTTATGAGCATATGGTATATGAAGTGTGTCCATAGCTTCTACGGTTTTTCGAGCGTAATGGCTAGATGCTAAGTCTGGCCAGAAGATCACATTTAGGCATCGATGCATCTTTTCTATGAAATCCTTCATTTTTGGCAAACAGTGCTCAATATATCGTTCAGAATAGGCGGCCAATCCAGATTCAAAAAACACTGGTTCCGACATCCCTTGCGGACTAATTGCAAGCCGAAGTAATACTTTTTTAGGGAACTTTTTATGCTCCAAATATTTTATTTTGTTATCAGTAGGTTTCTTTCCTTCGAAAAAGTGCCTTCCCTGCCATTCATTGGCATCTAGCGTACAATATGACTCATCATCCATGATGCGTAAAATACATTTTTGACTAAACTTCTTAATCGTTTTCATTGTGTAACTTCTTGCGCTTCGGAAAGAGTCGGCTTATTCTTCTTGGACCTTTTCTGTATTCCCATATCATTGAGGTACTTTCTTACTGTTTTTCCATCACAATGAAACTTTCTTCCAAGCTTTCTATACGATTTAGCGATCTTACCTTCAGTAACTTTTCTGAGCTGAGACCTCTTCGATGAGTCGGCCAAACTGCACTTTCTTCTGGAACCACGCTTTCTCTTTGTGGTTTTTCTAGTTTTGTACCTAGCCAGTATTCTATATACCACACACCGATTTTCTCCATGCTCTACAAAATGAGAAACAATTTCCGAAGTTTTCCAATTAGTATGATTATTGAAAAAATTACAAATTGTTTCTCGACGTTGTTCTTCTTTTGTCGTCATTTTAAAATAACTAAATGTCAATTTATTGAAAAATTGTCAAAGCAACATGAGAAAACATGTAATTATTCAAATATAACGGTAAAAAATTAATAGCTTTAGTATGTTTTTTTTCCAGCGCTGCAAAATTTGTTGCAATTTTTTTCTGCATACGTTAATAACGAGTGAGGTCTACCAGATTTCTTCGAAGTTCTTTCGTTATAGATCTCCACGCATCAATGAGTGCTTCTTTTAGATGAAAAACACTTTCATATTGACGTTTTTCTGCGTAAACTCGACGGGTTAATACTTCGCAAATATTCTCAATGTGGTTTTGATCCGGAGTAAATGTGGGCATTCAAATACTCTCATTCCATTGTCTGACGACTTACATGCACTGAGGCATCGTCTTGTTGGAAAATGAATTCTTGTTTTCAATAAATGACACCAATTTCTCTTCTAATACTGTAATGTACTCTGGAGAATTCATTCTGGTGCTTGGAAATGCCAAATCAAGCATACTTTCGAAACAAAAAGCGCCCCAAAGCATTAAGGATCCGCCTCTGAAATTTCTTTTTGAGAAATATCGCGGCTGCTTACGTAGGTCTCTACAATAGCATTTAAAACCATTTGGACCATCATGATTGAACTTTTTCTCATCAGAAAAAGTCACTTTCAAAAGAAATTTGGTTTCAAACAGTCCTACCAACAACAGCGATTATTAACTTACCTTCCTACAGTTGGTTTGTAAATTCCTCTTATCGAATTCAAGACGATCAGTTTTGTGTCGGGGTACTTCCTTGGCACAGACATCAGCATTTGGAGAGTAATTCTCTGGGAATCCTTCAAGAAGCTACTTATGGTTGATTTGGACACATTTACCTAACATTCATCGATTATCTGATTGAGAATCTTAATTGAGTTGCACAGTTGATTATTTTATGCCGGCCGCGATTAGAAAGTTTTTTTTCGTGCCTTCTATATTAATTTGTGACAACCACATTGTGAACGGTATGTTTTTCTAGCAATTTCCCGAAAACTTAAGCCAGGCTGAACTTAAGCTTAGGCTGAAATTTTCCCTTTTTCAACATCACTTAGATATGAACCACGCGGCATTTTATTACTAATTGATTAATATTGCATAAAAAACAAAAATAATTCTTTAAATTTTCTATATTTGCTATTCTTTGTTTATCGTTATATGTAATTAAAGTTATGCAACACTAACAAAATATTACATAATTTTTCTCTTAAATCAATTAAGTAATCTCTTAAGTGTTACACAATAAGAGATCAGTTATCACACTCTTAAAAACAGTTATAAGTTTAAAAAAAATGTTTGTAATATTAGTAAAAGTAGCAAAAATCTTTTGTAATTATAGTTATGCAACGAAGTGTACGTGGGAATTTTTCATTACCATTTAAATTTCATTACCATTAGTTGATACTAATGAAAATGAAAAAAATTTCATTATAATTTAAAGATAATGAAATATTTTGCATTAGAAAATTCAATATTAATGATAATGAAATTACACTAATGCATTAAAAAACTAATTACAATTGACAAAGTAAGTTCCCAACTTTAAAGATGATCTACTGAAGTCTGTCTTTACAGCTGTTGAAAACCCGACCCCGCCCACACAGGTGGGCGGAGTAGCTAGTTTTTAGTACAATTTTTGTTATTGTCCTAAGTGGTTTGGAATTGAAAATAGGGGTGCCTAACGGGACTGATTTTCATTAATTCCGGGATACGGGATTTTAAAAACTGCGATTTCGGAATTTTCAGGACCCCGGGGTTTCTAGGATCCCGTGGTTTTTAGGGATTTCGAGACTAATTTGAAAAATTAAAAACAAACAACAACTTTTAACTCATTATTGACCAAGTCTTTCGTTTTCAACCAAGTACTTATAAACTGTTATATTTTTTAATTGATAAAGATAATTAAGCGGTTTAAAAACCTTAAGTCAACTTTCTTAAAGTTCCATCTCTATTAATTTGTTTAATTTGCAATCGAAACTCATCGTACCAGTGTGTTTCCACACTACTCAGTGGCGCTCAATCTACTCTCTTTTTATTTGTTCGTAAACTCGCACCGAGCAAATAAAAACATGTTGCAGAAATTTAAAAGTTTAAATTAATTTTTATCATGTTTTTAAATAATAATTTAATAAAATTTTTAATTATTTCAAATATTAACGATAAAATGAGCAATATAAAATTAAACTATATTAATTTTTAATAGAAAATAATAAAATATAAGCAAAATAAAAGTGAGTGTTTTAAGCAACATTTTTTTTTATCAACATGTTGCAATAATTTTTTAGTGTAAAAAAATGTTTGCATTTGCTTGACCGATTTTGGTATCTTGTTGCTGAGAGGCGTAGGAAGTGTAGCCTCTCTATTTGTATATACTCTTTGGTACCAGTGCATTACCCGTACCATGTTCTGCAAATTTACGACGTTGTTTAAATTATTAATTTAATTCCAATTTCGTTATTTAATATGCAGTTGAATCCCGGTTTAACAAATAATCGATTTTACAAACTCCTTTTTAACGAATTCAATAAATCGGGACAAAAAAGCATAAATTTAGTCCCTGTTTATCGAACAAAAAAGCGTAAATTTAGTCCCTGTTTATCGAACAAAAAGATAACAAATTAAATTAGAAAAAGAAATTCAAAAACAAAAATAAAACAAATAATGATAAGAATTTTCATTAATTAAGCACAAAAAAGTATGCGGTAATTTTTTCTGACTTGAAATCAGTACAAAATAAAAAAATCTAAATTTGTTTTTTAATAAGAATTTTTAAAATTCTATTGCCAAATTTGAATGCTTGCAAAAACAACCTAAAGCCACATTAACACCAAATAGCAAAACACGTGTTTAGCTAAGACACGTATTTAAGCTCTTTCATCGTTTCCAATCTAATCGGTTCCTTATTATTTTCCACTCGTTAAATAATATCAAACTTGTAAAAAAGACAAAGTATGGTCTTGTTTACTCCCCCTTTACATCTTGTTTTTAAACAAAACAAAACAAGTGTGAAAATAAAAAGGAGAATATAAACGAAAAGCGTGTATTGTATATCTACTAAAGGTATTTTTGATCAATAGTTCTCATTTAGTGGGAAAACTAGGTTATAAGAATGTTTGATGTTTTGCATGGGATTGTCACTTCTTTCAAAATATGTTCTGATGATGGGAATCCAGAAAATTCCCGAAATAGATCTATCAACACATACCTGAAAGTGGTCAATTAATAAATTTGAAAACAAAAACTCTATAGATTATTTGTTAGGACAATATCCTAATATAGATATAGTATAATATAGAGTATGGCCTCGAACTTGAATAATTTTCATTTTCACAACGAAATATTTTGTATAAACAAATTTTCGTGTATTTTACGAAAGTATTTGTTAGTTTGACATTTTTTTTTTTCGTATTTTTATGCATGGATTAGTATCAGTTGATTATTTAAAAGTACGGGCAAACTACTGAATTCTATTGCTGTGCCTATGGTGGTGTTATCATTTCTACACGGTGCCAGTACTGTGAAAGTTAAAAATCCGACACATTGCCAGTACATGAACTACCGTATCCAGCACCGCACCAGTATTGGCCCGCTCGTATTTTTCTACCTGGGAGGATTTGTTAAATTTTTGGAATTGAAGAAATTTTCAAAAGCATTTTAGAAAAAGCCTTTAAGTTGGGAACTATAATCCTCTAAATGCTATATATAACTTTCTCCTGTTTAAAAGCAAATAGATTCCAATATCACTTTTTTATTCAGATAACTTTAAAGAATTTTCGCTACTGAGATATGAGTTAATTTTATAAATATTTTCCTACAGCTTTTTTTTTTCTAATTACTTTTAAAATAATAATGTACCTTTTTAATTGTTCCAATATCGCCAATAGTTTACGATGTGGACTAATTTGTAAAATCAAGGGAGTAGTGTCTTCTGGTAATCTAAAATAATATAAAAAAGGACACACACAATATAGTTCCTTCCTCTATTAATTCATTTTTGAAATCACTTTAAAAAAATAAATCACCTTAAAAATCGTTGTTTATTGTTAACAAAATCATGAAAGGCCAATACACCTTCGACAGGATAAATGACCTCTTGTTGCAAGTTAAAATGTATATTGCCCAAAACATCTATACGCAAACCATAAATATGTTTCGGACGTAAACTTACGACATTGATTGATACTGTATTCTCTGTATGTTCCTCCTCCATTATGGTTGGTGGTTTAATGGTTTAATGGCTGTTGGTTTTATTTAATCTTAAAATACCATAAATTTCCTCTCGGACAGTAAGTTAGATACAAATTTATACTAAAAAAACCGTTAAAAAATCAAAATATATAAGAATTTATTGATTTGCTTTGCAAGAATAACTTAAACGTTTGATTGATTGATCTAACTTGAATAAACTGTATAAATGAAAGTAATTCTTGTTGAAAATATGAAAAAATTAATGTTTTTTTTTTTAATATAAATTTCCATGACATTTTGTCAGAGTATAAACAAACTAATTATTCAAAATAAAATTCCTTTGCATAATGTAAAAGAATGTAAACAATTAAAACTGCTGTTATCCCTTATGACAACAGAGAGAAACATTGTTGAACTCTCTCAAGGATAATGCGCAGTATTTTGTTTATGTGTTCCTTGTTAAACTCGTGTGTCAATACTAACACTGTGCTACACCGAAAAATTACTCGTGTAAGTTGTAATGCCACATTTACACTAGATAGCAAAACACGTGTTCTTTATTATAATCCAACGGTTCGTTATTCTTTTCCACTCGTTTTGGCAAAAAACGTGGTTTTGCAATGTAGTTTGAATGCCGTACAAGTCTAGCTGAGTGTATTACAAAACCGGTTTGAGAAGTTGCAATATACGCTCAAATGTTACAGAAAACGGCAAAAGAGTATTTTTTGCGACTGGCGCATTTAAACATGTGTTGCGAAGGAATTTTTTATCCGATTTTAAAGTTTTAAATTGTATTCATAAACAAATTAAAAATATATATATTTCCCAAGGTTTTTAGCAAATGAAGGCTCATTTTACTCAGGAAAGAAGAATTTTGTTATTTTAAAAAAAGACCAAACCCCTCGTAGAAGTTGGAAAAGTAAACAAATTACAACTTCAATTGTTATTAAAAAAATTTCTACATATTTATATTAATAATATAAAAAAGTATAAATATTTAAAAAACCAGATCATTTTCTTTTGAACATCGCTTTAAAATTCAAAATCGGTTGAATACTGAAATACAAAAAATACTCTTACCGTTATATCGAAAATTTGGGGATATCTTGATACTTCTCAAACCGGTTTTGTAATATACTCAGCTAGACTTAGATTAGATTAGACTAGAGTGGCACTATGCACCGCGACCAGAAATTGGTATTTTCTGCTGCCAGCGAAAATACCCTACCTACCAGGTAAACAGTTCCAAACGTCCGATGGAGTCACTATTCGACCACCAAAATAACGCACCCTCCTGTCGGAGAGCCTCGGACATTTGCAGAGAACATGCTCTGAGGTCCCGGGTTCCAATTCACAAAACCTGCACGTATCCGTAGAGGATCGTCCCATCTTGTACAATTGATACCTAAGGCCACAGTGTCCCGTGAGGTAACCCGTCACGGTCCTTAGTTCGCCCCTCGTCATAGACAAGAGTTTCCGCGACCTCTCCCAAGAATGAGATATAAACAGCCTCGCCTGTCGCTGACCAGGCGATCTGGCCCAATAGGCCCCAAACTCCGACTCCCTCCATATTCTGAGCCTCTCTCTGACATATCCATTGGGTCAAAGAATTGTCGACGAGCTCCTCAGTTGGCCAAACAGTCAGCCCGTTCGTTGCCCTCATGCCCCTCATGGCTAGGAACCCAGCCCAGTGTCAAGGAGTTGTTAAGTCCTAGACGATTTAGAGAGTCGATACATTCCTTAACCAGACCGGACGACACATCTTAAGCCCTCAAGGCACCAAGTGCCGCCTGGCTGTCAGATAGAATGTAGATCGTGGCCCCACGTGTCATCCTCCGCAGACACTCTTCCACACAGATACAGATAGCGAAGACCTCCGCCTGAAAAAGGGAGGGATATTTGCCCATGGGCAGAGCACGCTGAAATCCGGGTCCGACTACACCCGCCCCCGTACCCATGTTCGACTGTTTTGAGCCATCAGTGAACCAGACCTGTGCACCAACCACCGGTACCCAAGATGCAGTCAACCACGTGCTCCTGTCGAAAATCACAACAACAAAGTGCCTCTCAAAGACTTACAACGTACACTACATAAAAAAAAAATCCGTAAAGTTAGCAAAAAAGTTAGTTGAGTTAGCAAAATTTTTGCTGGGAGGATCCTCGACTTGTTGAAATCAACAAAATTAAAATTTTTACTTAGTTAATTTATTTTGCTGAAATTGAATCTATTTTTTTGTGATTGTTTTAAAAATATAACATAATGCAATTAAATAGAAAATCTGGAAATAAACAAAAATATTTTATTACAAACATTAAGCACAAAACATAACAATTACTTACATGCATGCATGTTAGGATGTCCCTTAAAATAGCGATTTGTCGATTATTTTATTACAAATGTTTCCAAATGAAAGAAATGTTTTTTTTTTTTTTGAAAAACGTTAACCCGTGCCGCAAGACGGCCGAAAATGGCCCATTTTAGGAAAAAGTGTCTTATTATTAAAAAAATTCCAAAATTTAAAATATCGAAAAAAACTTTCTTTTTATTTCATTTATCCATTTAATATACTCAAAATTAATCAGATATAGAATTCTGACTTCATCGGATATCATTAACCTAGTTTAGGCATTAATCCAAAATGACCCCCGAATTTGATAAAAATAAAGAAACGTCTCTTTTTTAAAATTAATTTTAAAGATTTTATAAAATTTCTTATTTGCAGATCAATTTTTAAGGGAAACACCCTAATGTATGTATGACGCAATTTTACATTTTTCAAATGAAGATAATTCTAAAATACAAAAAATAAATATTCAAAAAATCGCTAAATATCATAAAAACCCTTTATCTTTTAAATACAACAACTACCTGGGACTGGCATTTATGGTTTTGTACAGTCGGACCAAAGCGTAGTTTATATTTTATTTTTGCCGGCATCCTCTATAATTTATAAAAAGATTGTCTTGTGCAGCAGCACCCAAGCGTATTTTATTTTTGCGTGCATCTTCAATTTTTATTTAGTACTTTTTTTAAATTATTTATTTATTTGATTTATATTTTTTTAATATTCACAATGTGCACATGTGTGCCTTTGGTTGATATGTAGCATGCAAAAGAATAAAATTAAATGAACGAAATCAATCTCGCTTCCATTTTATGTAAGTCTTATAATGTTTGTGTTTGTTTGTATCTTTTCTTTTATCTCTACTTCGTCCATACAAGCTGCGGCATTTACATCTACACACAGAGAAAAATGTAGCTCTTTGACAACTGAAAGTCTCAAATTCGATTACTACGAATTTCAGTCGGTTGGTACAACGGGAAATTAGTTTTCACAACAAAGTTCGGTTAATTGAGTTTTAGTTGTAACACACAACATATTCAAAAATTGAATGTAAATATCGTTGTACTACCTGAATTTATAAGTTGTTACTATTAAAATACACTTTTCAATTCGGTTGGCAATTTATTTCTCTGTGTGTAGTCTTTTTACTTGTTCTCCATGTGTTTATCATTACAATTTTGGTAGCAACGTAAATTAGTTAAACATTAGTTTAAAATTAGTTTTTTGGTAAGGGCGTTTAACTAAAATTTTAGATGAAAACACGATGTCAGCAAAAAAATTGCTGAAAGCTAGTTAAATATTTTAAATAGATGTTTATCAAAATTTTCAATTCACTTTTTTTTGAGTGTGGTGCACTTGAAAAGTGATTGCATGAAAGCTAGTTAAATATTTTAAATAGATGTTTAACAAAATGTTCAATTAACTTTTTTTTTGAGTGTAGTGCACTTGAAAAGTGATTGCATGTTTTTGTTTTTTGTAGCATCGTGTAATTTAAACTTTGTTGTCCTGTTTTGAATTGGAATGATAAATGTCCACTCTTTATAGTTTGATGTACTCGCATTGTGTGCTGTTGTAACTCATGTCCTGTTTTATGTTAGAGATATGTGGGAATCAGAAGCATTTACCATCAACGTACAATGTTTGGCATGTGTCTTGAATTGTTGAACAGTAAAACATGTGCAAGACGAACTCGAATAAGGAAAGACCTAAACACGTGCTTGATTACTAAGAAGACAAGAATGGAGCAAAATTGATGATTAATAGGTTTTTTTTTGTTAAAGTTCTGCCTATTATGGAGGCTCTAGCTTTTCTAAAACTTCGGGTTCTGACGAGATCTTTAGCCAGATCGAAATACTAGTATCAACCTAGCTAATATGTTTGATTTGCTTTATTTTTGTAAATATACGGAGGTTGAAAATAACATAAAAATAATCTCGATGTATATAAAAACAAAAAACTAATATAACTGAAGAAAAATTCTCGTTTATAATGAACTGATTTCAAAGTCCCCAAGTTTTGGCATCCATTTTCATATAAAAAATAACTTTCTTACACAGAAAAAAAAATTACTGGCAATGAAATTTAAATTAAACTTTTGTATGATTTCAAAAACTCTTTCAATTAAAAGTTTAATAATATCTATTAAATGTGCGCCCCGGTAGGCTAGTTGGTAGCTTGCTGGCTTATCTGTGCGGGGGTCGTGGGTTCGATTCCCACCAGAGGCACTGGTCTGTTTTCGCTACAACTCGCCGAAGGCCATAGTAGCTAGTGCTCGGTTAGGGTAATAGTATATAATTTCTAATTAATAATATCTATTAAATATTTAATTGAAAATTAATTTGGGGAAAACAAAATTTCCAGTTTTTATAACCCAAAAAAACACAAACATTTAAAAGAAAATAGCCAGAAATTAAAAAATAATCGATTACTTAAAAAAAAATAATTCAAATATTTGAAAAAATTGTCAATGTTAAAACAAAAAAAAACAAACTTTTTACTGAAAAAACGACAAAAATTCAAAAAATAATATCATAGTTAAAATCAAATAACGAAAACGCCAAAATTTAAAATGTTTTCGAAATATATGAACGTTTTGATCTTTATTTAGATGTTTTATTTATTTATTTTTGTTTTCTTTCGATTTTGGCTATTTTTTTTTTAATTTCATGGATTTTTTTTTTTCAATATTGGAGTTTTATAATTTGTTGATTTATTAATTTTTTTTACCAATATTTTCTTTTTGTGGAATTTTTTTTAATTTTGGCAATTTTTTTTTAATATTTTGATGATTTTCTTAAATTTTGGCAAATTTAAAAATTAAAAAATAATCCATTAATTATGATGTGAGCAAGATTATTCGAGTTCAAGATCATTTGTTTTTTGTTAAACAAAAAACCGTGCAATATTTATTTATTACTCAAAAAAGTTTTTGCCCGCTAACTTATAGCAGACTTTATCTACTGACAGGTCCTTACATGTTTCACATGTTTCGCGTCACCGAAAATCATCAGAGAACCAATGTAGAAGGGCTAGAATATTCCACCCAAATTTTGAAGGAAAAAGATCAACTCTTTAAGAATTGAACTAATTCAAATCAAAAATAAAACATTTTTAACTTAATATTGTTTAACAAAAAACAAATGATCTTGAACTTGAATAATCTTGCTCACATCATAATTTATGATAAAAGATCGAAAAATAAACTTTTGGTTTTAATTTTTTTTTAAATTTAAAAGTAAAACATATAATAATCGAGTAAATAAAAAAAAATCGATTAAATTAAAAAAAAAAAAAATTCAAATAAAAAAGCGGCAAAAATTAAAAAAAAAAAATTATCAAAATTCAAATCAAATAAAGAAAACGTAAAAATTAAAAATGTTTTCGAAATATATGGACGTTTTACGTTTTATTTAGATTTTGTTTTCGATTTTGGCAATTTCAATTTTATAGATTTTTTCCATATTTGCGTTTTTTTTAATTTGCCCAGTTATATTAACAATATAAGAAATTTTTTCTTTTTGGTAATATTTTTTTTCAAAATTTAGACATTTTTTTAAATTTTTGCAATTTATTTTAATATTTGGTTATTTTCTTAAATTTTGGCGATTTTTTTTAGTTTTAGTGATTTTTTGCCAATTTTTGGCAGTTTTTTTTTTTTTGCAAATTTAAATTAAAGTATTAATAGTACGTGGGCTATTTATTATACATTTAACACTACAATGACCTACATTTTTTTATTCCTACTCTACCTAAATCTAGTCAAACTGACCGGAGTTTTTTTAAAAATTCGCCAAAAATACATTTTTCATCCGATCATTACGGTTTAAGCTGCAGTGTAATCTACACTCAAAAAAAAAAGTTTGTAAAGTCAGCAAAATTTTAGTCAGGAGGGTACTAGCAAAAAATTGCTAATGCCATCAAAATCTTTTGCTGAAAATCAGCGAGCTGATTTTTAGCAACAAAATTAGTAGATTCAGCAAAAGTTTTGCTAACACTTAGTAGATTAGAAATAAAAAAGCCTTGGTAAAAATTAATAAACTTTTTGCTGAATTTTAGTAGACTGAAAAAAACGCAAAAAAAATTGTAATTTAGTTAATATATTTGCTGAAAATCATAAAACATATTTTGTGATTCTTTTAAAAATAATTAACAATAATTACGAAATATAAAAATTTTCATTTTCCTACATTGACGACATGAATTAATTTATTATCTGAAAATATATAGAAATAAATATATATGACATAACAAAAATTTTCTTTCAACTACTTACATCAATCGTTGTCTAAATGATGCTTTCTTTTAAAGAACGCAACTGCCGAAGATAATTATAGAAACGAAACGAAAAAATAAACAAAAACAAACGAAACGAAAAAAACAACTCCTTTTTGCAATAAGAAAAAGGAACCATACAATTCTACCTAAGATGTGTGTCTTTGTCTTTCGCTTTACTGTGTCTACATGTCTGTATATGTTTGCAATTTGACCACACTAGATTATTAATCTATTAACATTTATTATAGAAATACATGTTAAATTTAAACATTTTCTTTTGTCTTTTATTTTATTAATAGACAATTATTTTCACAAGCCGGTGACAACGCAAAATTTAAGTTGTTTTAATCCTCAATTTTGTTTTATGTATGAAAAAGAGATACAAAAGTCTTCCATGGTTGATTTTTTTTTACGTCTTATTAGAGTTGTACTTTTTAGTATCATTTTCCTCTTCTCTACTACATCTTGACATGCCGCGACATCTGCTTCATTCTGCGTATATCTTTCAATCTGGTTGTCGTCCACACTATTAATGTGCTTATCGGCACAATTTTTTTAGCAAAATTAATTAGTAAAACATTAGTATATTAGTAAAGCATTAGTATAAAACAGTTAAGTGCTGAATAAGTATAAAAAAAATTTTAGCTGAAAACACGATTTTAGCAAAAAAAATTGCTAAAAAATAGTATACCTGATTTACAAGACGTTTTACTAACTTTTGTACTAACTTATTTTTTTGAGTGTATTAGTGTAGCACTTAAAAACTGCATTTAAAGCATTTCGAAATGTTGTGTTGTTTAAGCGATGTTTAAGCGAAGTTGTAGTTTTTACTAACCAGTCAAAATGATTGGTCCCGTCATTCTACTGGTAAAATTGGGGTTAAATTTTTATTTTTTTAACTTTATGCCATAAAGTTTATTACACAGTAATAGTATTTTACCACTATTTAGGGACATCAAATCCGTTTGCGTGAAACATTTTCTGCAAGGTTGCAAAAGTTATGGCGGCTTAAATTTTTAAATTTTTAAATTCTCAAAATTACATTTTTGATTGAATTCAAAAAAATTTCGCACATGTAAACCATTAATCAAGCATTGCTACTATTATTTCTAGGTTTTAAAAATTTGTCAATATCATTGTTTGTTATATAAAAAATCAAAAACAAATTATGCAATTTTTGCGCAGCAAAACTGGACTATTTAAAACTGCGAATGTGTCTTAAGAAAAACTGCGTTTTGAACAAAATTCACGATTATGTTTTTCAACTTTTGTGATGGTCGTACTCTTTATCTGTTAAAGGCACACCAACGAAACATACCTTAAACTGTGCATAGTTAATTACAACGTTTACGAACAACTGTTTTCAAATTTTTATTCCATGAAGGAGTGTCAGTGCACGGTACAAAAAACACCAAAAACTTGAAAACTAAAAAAAATATTGGTTTCAATTTGCAACTCCATGTATTTATTATTTAAGTGATGGCACTGCAATTCTGTACGTGTTGAATTTATCTATCAATTGTTGGGAGATTGTGTAATACCAAAAGGAATCCAAAAGTTGAAAGTCCAAAATTTCTCAACTTTGCGTAACGATAACAGTTAGAAATATAAACCTATGGCACTAAAATTTTGCACTTCGACTAGTTAAAGTATTGTTAATTCAAAAATATAACCCACTGTTCTAAAATAGAAACAATATTGCGAAATAATATCAGTTTCAAAGAACTTAAAGATGTTTGACATAATTTGTTTGAAATTAAAAACAATATTCAATCAATTTAAATGTAATTCAAATTAAAAATGTTTAATAGATATGATTAAAATATTAACTGAAAATAAAACCAATTAAATAGTTACAAATTATTTGAGTTGATACTACAATTTCCTTAATAGGACCGAATTCAATTAAACTTTTAATTGAATTAACAAATATTTTAATAAAAACTCGATTTTAGTTAAACGAACTATTGTTACACAAACAAAATTTTATATTATTTTCCACTTTTAAAACGAACTTTCTTAAATTTAGAAAATTTTCGCTATGTTTTTATTATTTACACAGATTTTTAATAAAATAATCAAATATTTTACTGAAAAAGTATCGCAAAACTAATATCAGATTGAAATACTAGTATCAACGTAGCGAATATGTTTGATATGCTTTACTTTTGTAAATATACGAAGGTTCAAAGCTCGTTATAAATTGAAAATAATCTCAATGTATATAAAAACAAAAAAACTAATAAAACTGAACAATTATTGAGTTTTCATTTTTTAATTATAAAATATTTTGTTAATAACGAAATAAAAAAAAATGGAAACTCGCTTTCTACGCAGTATTTTTGTTCGGTCCCTTGGAATTCGTCTTAACCGGGTTTTACTGTATATGCTAGCATGGTCTTTCTTTTACACGTTATTTTTTACATGTGCACTACGGTGTCCAAAATCTTTGTTGAGTCTCCCAAAAAATTAGGTAGGAAACATGTGCTGCATCGGCACTGAAGTTTAAAAAACGGCTTACAAGGGGAAAATATGACTTTTTGTACATTCTCTCAAAAATGTAAAAATTTTTAAACACTGTTTTTAAATCTCCAATTTTAAAGTTTTAATTTTTTCTTTGGCTAGGGCAACGATTTTATTTCATCGGATTTCGAGAAAACAGTGACTAACACTTATTTGGCTTTTAGGGAATTTTTTTCTTTGGTTTTTTTAAAAGGCCATACGTTTTTGGCCGTAATTTGACAAATCAAGATCATATACCTTCTCCAAATCTGGAAAAATTGTAGATATATTTAATTATACGCGCTTAAGGTCAAAGGCCAATTTTTAGGAGATTTTTTTAATTTTTTAACATAATAACAGAACATATATTTCTGGGCGGATATTGATAGATTTACTTCATATTCTTTCGTAAGCTCTAAAAATAATAATAATAATTCCAGAATATTAACGTTTGAATGCTGTTGGGGTCGATATGACCCTATAATTAATTAGATTTTTTTTACATCTTGTGCTCACATATAATCCCACAGCATCTAAGGGTTAATGTTCCGGAATTAAATGAAGAATGTTATTTTCAGAACTTGCAAAGCAATTTAGAGTAGTTTTATCAATATCGGTCCAGAAATATATGATATATTAATATTTTAACAAAAATATATATATATATATTTTAAATTTGACCTTTGACCTTTGACCTTAAGCAGGGGCAATTTAATGTATCTCCAATTTTCACTGCTTTAGAAGATTGAAGTAAATGATCATGTTTTATCAAATTACGGCCAAAAACTTGTGGTATCTAAAAACACCAATAAAAAAATGCACAATAGCTAAAGCACCCAGCAAAAACATGGTAATGACTACTAATTATTTTATGCATTACTTTGTAATGAGTACTTATTACCTTCTGTATTACTTTAAATAATAAAATAATGGGTTACCGAAAAGAAACTTATAATGGATTACTTTCATATAAAAAATTATAATTCGTCTTTTGGTAAACTAAAGAGTAAGGTGTTTGTTTTGGTATATCTTGAACGAATTTACACAGAATAAAACTATCAAATGTTATATGCCCGGGTGGCTTATACTATGTTTCCACTTACGTGTTTTGAGCAAAGCAATAGTTTTGGTGAAAAAAAAAATGTATGGGTAAACATGTACAAAACACATTCACAACACGTTCAGTGAAAACATAGTTTTAGGGAATATAGCAGTCGCTTGTTTCCCGGCTAATAATTCTTTTCTTAAATTCGTATTTTCTTTTACAATTCTATTTTTAGACCCATTATTTTTTCTTCTTCAGGTAATGGCTTATTATTCATACCCTTGTATGCATAAAGGTAACCCATTATAATTCATATTTACGTAAGGCTGCCAGTAATGCATAACTCATTACTTTTGGGACATTTCATATAATAAAGTTAGAGGGTAATATGTATAAACTTTCGTGTTTTTGCTGTTAAGTGCAAAACTCACTGTTTTCTAGAAATCCTCTGAAAGAAAATCGCTGTCCTAGCCAAAGTACAAAATGAATTCCTACAATTTTTGCAGGATTTTATCCTTAATATGTGCATAATAGAACTATAAAGTCCAATATTTGATTTACTAAAAATTCTTTAAAAAAATATTTTAAAATTAGAGATTTGAAAAAACAGTGTTTAAAAATCTTTAATTGCTAAAAAGCAATATTTTTAAACGAGTAAGCAAAACACAGTACAACATTTTTCAACACATGATTTTGGGACTCAATTCAAGTTGGCTACAGTAATAATGTAATGGTCATACGAATTTTTTGGCTCAGGGCGTATTTTTAGCACTTTTTCTATATTTTGACACGGTTATATCTCGGTATACCGTACGGAATATCACTTTTGTGTCTGAAGCAAAGTTGTAGATATTGAATAGGAGAAAAAAAAATGCGGAACAACCCTACCAGAAAAAAGTACATCCGGTGCCCTAAAAATCGCAAAAATGCCCATTTTTCACCTTTTTTGCTCAATAACTGGATTACAAATCCACAAATATGCCGTTTTGTTCAATTATAATTGAAAATGTTCTAAATTTTGTTTCCATGCATAGATAACATATAAAAATCTGATATTTTCTGTGTAAGAATAGCTGTAATATGAATCGGAATTTTTATTTTCATGCAAAATAAAGTTTATAAAGAAATAAAACAGCATATTTGTGGATTTTTAATCCAGTTATTGAGCAAAAAAGGTGACAAATGTGGAAAAATCGGCATTTTTGAGATTTTTAAGGCACCGGATGCACTTTTTTCGCGTAGGATTGTTCCGCATTTTTTTCTCCTATTCAATATCTAGAATTTTTCTTCAGACACAAAAGAGATATTCCCTACGGTATACCGAGATATAACCGTGTCAAAATATAGAAAAAGTGCTAAAAATCCGCCTTGAGCTAAAAAATTCGTATGTCCATTAAATTATTACTGTAGCCAACTTTACAAAACGAATGATGCAGAAGTACTTATTTTTGGGGCTACTTTCACGTGCAATTTCCAGAAATCAGTCCCAAAATCATGTGTTGTACTGTGTTGTGTTATAGAACACAAAAATGTTTTTGTAGTAGATAATTTTAATAAATTTCGAATTTTCGGCTTGAATTTCTTGATTAAATGGTCTGCAACACATCAGTTGCCGGGGGAAATTGTAATAATTCGGCAGTTTTTTAACCGATCTTTATTACATTATTACAAAGACAATTCACTCCGAATTACGATTCTTTAATGCTTTTAATTCAAATTCGTTTTAAAATATAAAATTTTTTGAAAAAACAAACCTGTTTTTAAAACTTCCGGGCCGATGCCCGATATCCGGTTATGCTAATAATTTGGGGAACGTAGTTTTACACCCAAATAAATATTTCCAGGAGGTAACCCAATCAAAAAGTCAAAAAAATTTTTTCTCCTTACAAGCTGGGGACCCTAATGTGCACATGTGTTTTGTTTTCTGTTTTTGGTAACTATTTTACAGATTAGTGTGAGTTAGTTAAATTATTAGGTTAATTATAAATTTGGTGAAGTACTACGTGTGACATTTTTATTACTTTCCTTTCGATCATATAATGATAATTTAATTCATTAATATACAACTCTAGCAGTTATTCATTAGGGAAATGTACACCCAACAAAAATTTAGTAGTTATGTAGATAAGTAAAAAATTGAGAGAAATACAGTGCCAACCGAATTGAAAACTGTATTTTGAAAATAACAACTTATAAATTCAGTTAGTACAACTACATTTATATTAGATTTTAGAATATTTTGGGTGTTGGAACTAAAATTTAGTTGAAATAACCGAACTTTGGTGTAAAAATGAATGTTGAGTTGTACCAGCCGACTGATACTCGTAATAACCGAATTTGTGGGCGTTGTGGTGTAATGGTTAGCGCATTGGACTGTTACACAGATCGATGACGAAAACATCAATTAAGAAAAATAATATATATGAGTTTTCTGTCACTTAAATGTATCGCTGCGCCCACCTTCGGTGTTCCCATAGCACTTAACCTCACCGAAGTAAAATAATGAATCAGGGCTATGAAACAAAAAGCTTCAATAAATTCGAAAACTCTACATCAGGTGGCGAGCAACAACTGTTCTTATCATCTCGCGCAATTGCAGTGTTGCCATGTTTGAAGCCCTTCTTTCACCACCTTTCATTTCACCACTATCCCCTTTCCAAAGAAAGCAACACATTAATTAAAAGGAAGCAGTACGCCGTTAGTTGCCGAAGAGATAAGTTATCTCGTCACTCGCATTAATTATTAATGGAGAATAATGGTTAATTCTATTCTTTTTTGCAATACTATAAAGTGTGTCTCAACATGCCGTTAGACTGTTGAGTCTAGCCATATGCAAACTGTTCGGATTCCTTTGGAGGCATCGTTTACTGCTCCATTGCAAAGGCAATGGTTGTTTTGTGCACGTGTTGGTCTGATGGAATTCGTTCTTTTTATGGCGAATGGGGGCCTCATCTCGCTGAGCCTCCATTGCGAAGGCAATGGTTGTGTATGTGTTGCTGATGTTCCTGTTCGTCTGATTTTAATCATCTTATATATATCATGCGTTTCGGGTTAAACGCTTACTATAACTTGGCAATTTGTGTATTGAATATACCGCCATTAACATTTAATAACTCAAAAAAAATTAAAAGGAAGAATTTCCTGAGTGCTGCTTCTCTTAAAAAAAAAAAAAAGTCGTAGTAATCGAATTTCAGTTGGCAAATAGCAAAAGTTTTCTCTGTGTGTAATATCAATTAATATTTTGAATGGTAGCATTAATTACAAAAACTTGTATGCGATTAATTATATCAGTTAAAATATTTCAAAAAAAAAAATTTTTTTTTGTATCATTTTCCAAGTCGCCACATCTGGTTGTCGTCCACACTATTAATGAGCTAACCAGCACAATTTTTGTTAGCAAAATAAATTAGTAAAACATTAGTGCTAAATAAGTATAACTAAAATTTTAGCTGAAAACATAATTTTAGCAAAACAAAGTGCTGAAAAATAGTATTCCAGATTTACAAGAAGTTTTACTAACTTTTCTGCAAACTTTTTTTTTTTTTTAAATGTAGTTCAAAGTTAATAGATTAAATAATATTCATTTTAAAACAAACCTGTTTGTGTCTATTCCATTGCAACTATTTTAAAAATCTAAAATGACAAGTAATGATGCATTACATTAAAAACATTTCATTTTTATAAAAAAAATAAAATAAATTTATGGCACACAACGCCAAGCAAAAGCCAAAAGAAATGCGTCTCTTAAATAAATAAAACAGCAAGAAATCTGTGTCGACAGTAAAAGTTTAAATGAACAAAACGAAAATGTATGCGTGCATGCATTTTTCTATGAATGTGTGGCATGTTCGTGCCAATACATATAATGGCGTGCTGGGTATAAATTTGGTTGATGTTAGTTTAAAACAGGCTGCCGGTCGGTAGGTCGGCGTCAAGTCGCATAGATAGAATTTGAATTACTTTTAAAACGGCCTCATATTTATTAGCAGGAAAAACCATACAACCGACAACTAGAAAAATTTAGAATAAAGGACTTGTTTATTTAGAGAGTTTATTTATTGTTACTTAAAACAATTTGAATGAGTACAATTTATTTATATATATTTTATATGAAAAAAATGAGAATGTTGTCTATTTTGTATTCCAAAAGAGAGGAAAATGAGAGTTTGTATTTTATTAACCAAAACAGAGAATTTGTTTACATTTAATATAGAAAGCAGAGATGATAAATGAAATGCTGAACTTGAATTTTTCGAAAATGTACTTTTTGTTGCAAAATTTAATACAAAATGAACTTGATTTTATAAAATGTTCTAAAGCTAATATATACCACCAAAAACTAGAAGTTTTTAAAAACTTCTTGTATTAACTTGTCAAATTTCATAAAACTAGAGGTTTTTAAAAAAGACTAGATGCAGAAAAAAAATTTGGCTGAAAAGCAATATGTAATGAAGAGCTTAAAAGACCGATACTTTGTTATAAGTTGGAATGAATTGGGATGGAAAATTAATTATTTTTTTTTAAAGAATTTCTTCTTTTGATAATTTATTTTATTCTTTTTAAACTAAAGTTTTGGTAAAACTGCACTTTACGGACGTTCCTCAAAAAAAAAAGAAGAAATATAACCCCCTCTGAAATTAAAAAAGATTTTGTTTAGGGTCCAAAAACCGGTATGCGTACACAGAAAAAATTATGGGCCAAAAATATCTAATTAATCGATTGTTTGAATATCAATTGCAATTTAAACAATTTTTTTAATTGATTCAATTAAAAAATTTATTGAATTTTCTAATATATGCATACAGTGTTGACAACATGTAAACAAAATTTTTAAAAATTTGCAAACTATTTCTTTTTATTTTATTTAGATTAAATAATCAAACAAAGGTTTAATTATAATAATATTTTTTTTAACTTGTAAATAAAAATAAAAAAAAATCGCAAATGATTAACTTTTAATAAGTTGAATAGTTTACCGATTTCAAATACACGCAAAATCGTAGTTATTTCACTAGAGTTTGCAACACTCTTTTTGTTGAGATATTCGTGTACGCAGGAAAACTTAATTTAGTTTCGTGTTTTATCTGTGGTAATAAAAGTGCACATGTGGATTTAAATAAACCTTATCGAAAAAGGACAATTAAACTATTATTTTTGTAAATAATTAAATTTTCAATAAGTATACGTGTCATTAAACTATCATTTTAAAGTTGTGTGTGATTTTTTTAAGAAAGCAATTTAATTACAAGAAAAAGTTCAAGACAATACAAGCAAAACAAAAATGTTGTCTTTACTTTTATTTGTTTTCTTATAATACATTTTTATATTAAAAAGCTTTAATTTTATTATAAATAAAATGTCAATTTAATTTACAAACCCACATTTCTTTTTTTATTTAATGGGGGCATATAACAAAAATAAAAAAATACGAGTTTTCAATTAAAACTACCATTGTTTTCTTCTCAAGTTTCAATTAAAGTTTTAATCAATTTAACTAAACTTTTTAATTGAGGTTGTAAAGAAAAACAATAACTCTTTTAATTGATATTATTATTATTTTAATTTTTTAGTTAATACTATCATTTCAGTGGTAGGTGCAAAATCAATTAAAATATTAATTGATTCAATAAAATTTTCAATTGAAACCCGTTTTTAGTTTTTTCTGTGTACATACAACATATAAGTGTGGGTAGAATGAAAGGAAATTTCCTCAAGATTTAAAAAATTGATATGAAATAGTTTGATTTTATAATTAGGGTTATCAGATCAGAAAGTTTATATACACTAAGGCAGACAAAAAGATTCTCATAGAGTTCATTTTGTTTGTCGTATGTAATGTCTCTGTTTGAGTTAAAGCAACTATCTTTTTCTATTGCAGACAACTGAAGCTTTGTGTGAGCCAATGCAATAATTGCATTGTCTATCATCAAAATTATAAAACTTTTTGAAAAGCAACAAATAAAATCTAATATGACAATATCATATTATATTTTTGGACTTGTAGTAGAACAATATTCTAACTAAATATTTTTAAATTCCTCATAAGCATATTTTAGGAAAGCTATCTGCTATTTTTTGAAAATTTGATTTAAGTTTTGTGTTTTTTTTATATTTTGGTATTTTTTTTAAATTTTGACTTTTTTTAATTTTGTAGATTTTTCCCCCATTTCAACGATTGTGACGATTATTTCCCAATTTTTGGAATTTTATTTTAATTTTAATGGTATATTTAGTGCTTTTTTAATTCTGGCGATTTTATCCATTTTTTTTGTTTTTTTTGCCCATTTCTTTTCCAATTTTTTCGTTTTTTGCCAATTAACATTTTAATAGTATGTACTAAAATTTTGTTTGGAATTAAATACTATATTCAATTAAATTTTTAATAGATATAATTAATATCTTAATTGAAAATAAAATCAATTTAACAGTTATAAATTATTTCAATTGATACTACAATTTCCTTAATAGGACCGAATTCAATAAAAAAAGGATCTATTCAAGAAGGCCAACGACCTATACTATTACACAGTGTTAATTACACTCAAAAAAAAGTCCGTGAAGTTAGAAACAAAAGCTAGTTGAGTAAGAAAAATTTTTGCTGGGAGGATCCTTGCTAATATCATCAAAAAAATTAGTAAATTCAGAAAAAAATTTGTTGATTTTAGCACCTTTTTTTGCTGACATTAGCAATTTTTCTGCAAGGATCCTACCAGCAAAAATGTTGTTGACTTGACTGACTTATTTTTAGTGTAATCATTCCCAATTACTTGCATACATGTATTTCTATTTGGATGCCCATTAAAATGACGACTTTTTGATTTTCGTTCATTATGGCAAATGATTCCAAATGAAAGAAATCGATTTTTTTTTGAAATACGTTAGCCCGTGCAGCAAGGCGTACGAAAATTGCCCATTTTGGAAAAAAGTTTATTAATATTAAAAATTCCCAAAATTCTAAATTTCGAAAAAATTTACTTTTTATTTCAATTATCTATTTAATATTCTCAAAATTATTCAGATATGGATTTTTGACTTCATCGTATTTCATTAACACGCTTTAGCCAGGAATCCAAAATGACCCACTAATTTGATAAAAAATGCAGAAGCGTCTTTTTTATATTAATTTTACAGATTTTTTAAAATGCCTAATTTACAGATGTCGATTGGTATTTTTATAATATAATAGTTGGTATTAAACAAAAAATAATTGAAAAAAAATGATAATTCGGGTTTGTATTTGGAGCGACTCATTTTCAGGACATTTTATGAAAATGTTTGTGAAATTAAAGCAGGCATTCCACAGGGTAGCGTTTTGGGGCCTGTTCTTTACACTATTTATACTTTAGATATGCCTGTGGATGATGATGTTATTGTTGCTACATATGCTGATGACACTGCCTTAATAGCAAGTAATGAGTCAAAAGAGGAAGCCTCAAACTTGGTCCAGAGACACCTTAACAACATTGCCTCTTGGTTGAAAAGATGGAACATTTGTGTAAATGCAGAAAAATCTCAACATATTACATTTGCACTGAGAAAAGGCGATTGTCCTAATATTTTTCTCAATAATGAACAAATTCCAAAAACCGATTGTGTAAAATATCTTGGTATGCACTTAGATAGAAGATTAACGTGGACAAATCATATAAAGAAAAAAAGAGTTCACTCGGACTTAAAATTAAAAACAAAACGAATGTATTGGTTATAAGGTGGAAAATCGGAATTAAGCCGTGAAACTAAAGCTTTATTATATAAAACTATTTTAAAACCCGTATGGACATATGGCATACAACTCTGGGGTACCGCAAGCAACTCCAACATCGAAATTCTTCAGCGGTATTAATCAAAAACACTTAGAATGATAGCAGATGCGCCTACACTCATAATAATCTATACGTAAAATACACGAAAACCGTTGTTCATTTTACGAAAGTTTTGGTTATTTTGACATTACGAAAAAATTTGTAGAATATACAAATCACATTTCGTAAAGTTTTGTAAAAAATTTTTTTAAATAAAAATGTGGTGCATACCTTACGGGTTTATTTTAAAATTAAAAAAAAAAATGTAATGGTGCCACACCAGAATCGAACTCACGATTTCAGTGACGTCCTGCTGTGTCCCTCTACCATTTGCACCAAAGTAGCTGATGCAATACAACAAACTAAAAAGGAACTTAAGTCGAAAATATTATGAAATTTTTATGAAAACTAGAAAAATATGCTACAAATATTTAATAAAAAAGGTAAAATTGCCATTAAATATTTTTATTATGTTTATTGAACTAAATAAAATAATATAATTTTTTATAAATATATCAAATAATATATTAAAAAACAAAATAAAAAAAATAATAAAATAATAATAATAAAAAACTTAAATAACAATTTCAAACTAATTATCCCGATGAAAATAAATTTAAATTGCATTTTATTATTAAATATTTTATCTTTTTAAATATTTGTTTTATTGAATTTCATACTAAACCCGGCAAATAAAGTGGAAGTAGTGTTTTCGGGTCCTCTTTAACTTGTTTTAGGATCCTCGTTATTAAACAAAATACAAAATATCCATTTATATCAAAACACAAAAATGGTAATAATGAAATAAAAAAATAAAACATAGAAATTTAAAAAACATTAATAAACAAAAAAAATATAAAAACTAAAAAAAAAAAAAAATTGTCCTGGCCAGGAGTTGAACTCGCAACCTTCTGATTGCAAATCCGACCTCTAACCACATCAACATAAATATGTAATATTTGTAACATTACAAATTTTTGTACAATGTACTAAAAAAATATTACGAAATCATGTTTGTATTTTTTACGAAATTTGTAAATTTATATAATTTGTTTTATACAAAAGTTTTGTAATATAAACAAAATGTTTGTACATTCTACGAAAAAAAATTTACGAAAAATATATTTGTATTTTTAAGCATGGATTATTATGAGTGTAGGTACATAACTAACAATAACATTCACAAGGACTTACGTATACTAAAATTAAAGAAGAAATAAGTAATTTTAGCTCCAGATATATGGAAAGGCTTAGGAATCATCCTAACCCGCTTGCAATAAGTCTATAAGATGACAGTAACGAGGTAACAAGACTAAAAAGACACCATGTTCTAGACCTTCCTTTTAGAAAATAAACATTGTTAATTTTTGTAAATATGTATAAATGAAATAAATTAAATTATATATGTATTTGTTTACGGGCTACTTATGGTCAGGTTGTATTTTATGATGTAAATAAAACAATCTATTTCATCTTTTTTCTCAACGTTTCGTCGGGTTTGTTTCCGACTTCCTCAGGAGAATATTTATTAAATATTATTACTTATGGTCAGGTTGTATTTTTGATGTAAATAAAACAATCTATTTCATCTTTTTTCTTAACGTTTCGTCGGGTTTGTTTCCGACTTCCTCAGGAGAATACTTATTAAATATTAAATTCTCCTCAGGAAGTCGGAAACAAACCCGACGAAACGTTGAGAAAAAAGATGAAATAGATTATTTTATTTACATCAAAAATACAACCTGACCATAAGTAGCCCGTAAACAAATACATAAATTATTTCAAATATTCTAAATTATATATAAATTATCCATGTATATATACAAATTTTTTAGATGTTTTACTCTCAGTGGAGATCAAACCTATTTTAATTTTTATCTAAAGACAATTTGGTTATTATTGTAAAATAGATTGCAAATAAATATTTGAAAAAAAAAAAAAATTATGAAAATAGCTGTTGTCAAATGTTGTCAAAAATTGAACAAAATGTTAATATTTTTATCAAAGTTTGCATAATTTTCATAAAAATATCGCTTAAATTCATTAAGACTATTATTATCTTTCTTATTTCGAAAATGTTTAACCCTTAGTGACCCGGGGACAAAAAAGACTCATGCAAATTAATTTTAATTAGGATTACAAAATATTTCGGTAACGGTATTTTATTTTTTTCGATAACGGTATTTTAAGGATATTGGTATTTTAGTTATATCGGTAACCGTATTTTACGGATAACTATATTATTTTTATTTATTATTTTTATTTCGGTAACGGTATTTTAGGGATAAAGATAGCCAGTTGAAAGGGTTTTGAATCGATAACGGTATTATAGAGGTATTGCCTGCCAACCATGGTTAAAAGCGATTTTGAATTTTTAAACGGATTTTGAAATAGAGATAGTTAAGCTTTCCTTAAATATGCTTATGAGGAATTTAAAAATGTTTCGTTAGAATATTGTTCATTTCATTTTTATTTTAAACAAACTTTTTGTTTTTTTTTTGAGTGTACTATTAAGTACATGACGATATACTAAAAAAAAGTTAATATTACTCATACGCTATAGGGACCATACGTTACTTATATTTTGATGCTAATTTTTGTTCTTTTAAACTATACAGTTCATGAAGAGATAAACTACACAAAAAGTACCACGGTACATTTGAGACTAAAAATTGATACAACAAAATGCTTTTGTCTACAAATTAATTTTTTCACTTCAGGCATCGAAAGTACGGCGGTACTAAAACTGTACTAATCAAAATGCGTTTGTATCAAATTTAATTTTTCGCTTCATACATAGAAAGTGAAAATTGAATTGTGCGAGTGTTTTGTTTTGTTTTTTTTTTTTTGTAATGAAGTCAAAAAGTGAGAATAGAGAGTATGAGAGATATTAAAATGTTAAAAAGTGCTCATTTATCATTATTTATTATAGTGAACGAAGTCAAACATTAACCGAAAATACAAACAACAAAAAAAACTTCATACAAAATGACATGAAGAAGCGCACTGCTACACCAAAGTTTAGTTCAGTTTTAATAAAATACCGGTTGAAGTAACACGAAAAGTGCGGAATAAAACCAAACTTAACACTATGGGACTGAAGGAATGAAACGTTACTTTGTGGTAGAATGTGTCTGTATGTGTGTGTGTGCTTCTATATGTTCTATTATTATTTTGTGTGTTGGAGCAGGTCACTTACCCACTCTTGCCACTACAACTCTAAAACAAAAATAACAAACCACTCGGTTTAACTAAAATAATAAGTGAACAAACAACAGCGGAAAAAGAAAACTTAAAAACAAATATCAAACAGTCAGATATACCTACAGTGTGAATGCAGTTCAGTCGTTTTTTTATTTAATACAACACTTTAATAGACCACAAAAAAAGAAAAAAAAAAAATAGGAAACGTTAAAAAAACATGCATCTAAAATTAATACAATTTGTTCTTTCGTTTTTTGTTTTTTTTGAAATTTTATATATTTTTTTTTTTTTTTTGTGATATAAAACAGGAAAATTAAATTGTGCAGTTGTAACGGTAGTTTCGAAAAAAAAACTATATCTGTGGAAAAAAAACCAACAAAAAACGAAACAAAATGTGTGTTGAAAAAATATTCAACATTGTGGTTACAAAGTCATGGAAATTAAATTAAAAATAAATTCCATGGAATTAAGTTGTAATAACTACAAAACAAAAAATTTATAAAAAAAAAAAATACATAAAGTAAATGTATAACATAATAAAAATAAAACTTATACAGAATTTAACAAACAATTTAGAATATAAAACAAGGGTAAATACATAAATAAAATAAAAATTGTTTTAACAAAAAAAGTGAAAGTGTTTAATGACCAACAAAATAAAAAATTATTTTTAGTTTTCATGTTTAAACACAAGAAAAACTAAAAATAAAGAAACATTTTAGCCTCAACCACAAATCATCTAAAATCAACATGCATATACAGAAACATGCATGCAATGGCAATTTTCAATATTATTTACAACAACAATGACTGCAACAACTAAAACACTTTGTGTGTGTGTAATTTGTGTTATCAACATGATTTTTAAGCTTGATTTCAAATTGTTGGGTACATTTGAAAAGTAAAACATGTACCAAGGCGTATACTTAATATAACAATAAACAGTACGTATACGCTTAAGTGGTTTTTCTAATTAAAAAGTTCCCAGTAAAACAATCAATTTTTTTCAAGCTTAATAACGAATATTAAAAAAACCTTTTAAAAGAAAAAAAAAAAAAAAAAAAAATAGCTACGTGTACATAGCAATTTAAAAACAAAACAAATATTTTACAATTTTAGGTTAATTATTTATAAAGTATGTATGCGTGAACAATTTAACAAAAGCTATATAGTAGCCTAGGCAACTTTTTAAGTTTTCTTTTGAACACATTTTAATTACATACTTAGACTGGGTTTTAACTAAACATTTCCTTTCTTTTTTTTAAAGAGAAGCAACACTCAGGAAAATTTTCCTAATACTTTATGTGTTGCTACACATTTTGAGTTAACTATTGTAGTAAGTGCGGGTAATGTGAGGTAGGCGGGTAATGTGGACCACCCCTTTATTTCTTAAACTAAGGACTATTTGTGAAATATTTGTTGTTGAAATCATTGCATATTCACAGGCACTTATATAGGGTGGTGGGGGATGGTGGATAACGGGGCTACAGCCCCATGAAATGATTTGACAAATTTAAAAACTAGGCAACTTTTTTAGTTTTTTTTGAACACATTTTTAATTACTTAAACTGGGTATTAACTAAACATTTTTTTTTTTTTTTTTTTTTTTTTTTTTTTTAAAGAGAAGCAAATTTTTCCTAATACTTTATGTGTTGCTACACATTTCGAGTTAACTATTGGAGTAAGTGCGGGTAATGTGAGGTAGGCGGGTAATGTGGACCACCCCTTTATTTCTTAAACTAAGAACTATTTGTGAAACATTTGTTGTTGAAATCATTAGTGTCCGACCGAACTCATTTTTTTCGGCCGAAGCCATAATATCAAAGTTCGGCCGAAGCCGAGGCCGAAGTCGATATTTTTGTTTTAATAAAAAAAATATAAATTGTATTTTTAGATTAATAAATTTAAACCAAAAAGTTATTAAACATAGACAAAAATAAAAATTTATAGGTATATTTTTTTAAAAAATCATATTTGGAAAATAGTTGTACTATTTTAAGTTCAAAAAAAGAATAAAATAATTGTACTATATTTTATAGTCAAAGAAAAATAGTTGATCGATTTTTAAGTTGATATAGAAAAAAAAACTTAAACTTTAATATTTAATATTTAAAATTAAAAAGTTTGATATTGTAATGACAGAAAAGCAATTTTTCCGCAATCACACCATGTGAATTGCTTCGTCTATCAGAATACAGCTGTCCGGCAGCGCTGGAAAGCTGTTCGCTAGCTACACTAGTTGGTGGGGCTGATAAATATTTTATTGCTACAGCTTTTAAATTTGTTGATGAACTTGAATTCTAATACTCAAATATATTTTTATTTCTGGGACTTAAAGGCTCCGTAATAAACATTTTAATTTCTTTTTCAATAAAATTTTCATTTGGTTCTGCTAATTTTAAGTCTGGTACTGCATCATGTCTATCCCAAATTGATGAACCTGTTATTCTCTTTTTACAATTACTTACCACTCGAAATTAATTGCAAAATAAAAAAGTATACGATTATTTAAATTATATCGCATTAAATTTGATTATTTGCTTATAAGTCTTGTAGGTATATTTCTGGAAATTTTTTTTTTAATTCTTTTGGCTTTTTGAAATTTTTTCACACACATTGATATTTAAATATCGTTGTTTTTTATTTGGTATTCTATCATATTCAACGTTGTATTTTTTATGTAGTTTTTTTGTAAATTCTGAAAAGTAAATATAACCACAGTTGTTATTTATTTGTGCTTTTTATAAATAATCATAAAAAGTTCGGTAGTTCGGCCAAATTCGGCCAAAATTTGGCCGAACACCGAACTTGGCCGAACGTGACTTTTTGGCCGAACTCCGAATACTCGGTCGGACACTAGAAATCATTGCATATTCACAGGCACTTACATATATAGGGTGGTGGGGGATGTTGGATAACGGGGCTACAGCCCCCCGAAATGATTTGACAAATATAAAAACTTAATACAATTCCTTAGGAAGTAACAATGTTATTGATAAATTTAATATAAAAACACAGTGCAACACGAAAAAAAATAACCATATACGGACACCACTACGTGATAAAAGACTAAAAAAAAAAGACCCGTGTCTCCCAATTTTTCTTAAAGTCATGCACTTTTTTTTATGGGCCGCCAAAGATTTGGGGCTTCGGTATCATTTTCGCAAAAAAGTGATCATTTTCTCAGGCTCATATCTCGCAAACCGTTCAGAATTTCGATTTACTCTCTGAGGCAAAGTTGTAGCTCTTGTCAAAGTTGTAGCTCAAAAATTGCGAACATATAAAATCAAAAAAACTTCACCTTCCAGATCAAAATCGCAAAAAACTTAAAAAAATTCGATTTTTTTTACCTTTTTTCCCGTGTTCAGGTCCATAGGTAGCAAACCGTTCAAAATTCAAGGAAACAATCAACTACAAAAATTTACCTAAGATCTCAATAAACAAATTTCTAGAACATATAAACTTCCTGGGAATTATTCTTAACACCGTTTTTTAATTTCATTTGTTTTTTATTTACTTCAACATTGAGATACTATGCTATCTATTACAAAAATATTAAAAAAAAAGTATTCGTATTATGTTTATAATGTTGATGGCCCTGGACTTGCAAATCGCGCTCTCTTAAGTTGTTGATCCAAATCGTCGTCCGAATCTGACTCTGATTCAGAACTTATGGTGTCCACAGGCACGTTGCTTCCAGACTGCCCTCCATCATCAGCTCTTTCTTCTTCAAATACTTCATTAACATCATACAGGGTAATCTTGTGACTCCACCAACATACCTGAAATGAATTAGAAAATAAATCAAAAAAGGAATGCAAAACAATGCATCAATAAAATTAATATTACCTCTGCAAGCAATGCGTCGAGGTTTTTGCCTTTGTACCGTTTTTCCATGGGCATTGTGGTTTGGTGAAACCGTTCTCCTTGCTCATCGGATTCGGTAGGGAGTTGTTGATTGATAAAATCGTCAAAATGAAAATGAAGAAAATGCAGCTTTAATGTCATCGATGCGCCGATTATCTCAAAATAATGCAGCATTTCTTTCACCCATTCTCTTGCTTCCGGTTCCGCGTCTCGATCCCCTCCCAAGACTCTGGTGCATACACGCTGAAGGTAAATCCATGCCATTGAATGATTTTCATCAAGCGATGAATCAAAGTTGCTCTTGAATAGCTTTCTAATGTCAGGGCCATTAAGTACGCCTGTTAAATGAAAACAAAAAATAAAGACAGAAAAGAAAACATTAACATAGTGTAAATAGTACAATTAGGTGAACAAAAATTCGTTTTAAATTTACTACAATACCTTTTTTAATTTTGTCATCGCTACGCTTTGGGAAAACGCTTTTCAAATAGTCGAATGCGTTTGGACAATTTACAACGGCCACTTCGATGAATTTTTTAACAATTCCCAATTTTATGTGGAGCGGTGGCAGCAAGATGTCTTGAGTATTGTCAATTAAAAGTGCATTCTTCAGTGTATGTTGTTCTATTTGTTCATCCACACTTCCTCTTGGCCTCCACGAATTACATTGGAATTGATTCAGAGGTGAGCGTGAATCCCAATTACAAAGAAAACAAAAGAATTTTGGGAAGCCGCCCTTATCGATGATCCCTTGCAAAATGTTGATGACCTTCAAATCACAGCAAATCTTCCATTTATTTTCGTAATATTTGATTTTTTCCATTATATCTTTCAATGTTTCATAGCTTTCTTTCATGTTGATACCCATTGCTAGCGGAATGGAAGGTCTTCGGTTCGACACATGCAACAACACTGCTTTCAAGCTTGAAACAGAACCATAAATAAATAATCTCCATTCACTAGCGATGTAGTTCATTCCCATTTTTACCACCAAAGCTTTTATATCGTTGCAGTAAGCGAACGAATTGTCATCATTTAGAGTGTAGAGCCTTTGAAATTCAGCTTGTCGTTTGCGGTACGCCGTAGAGTTTGATGACCGCAAACGTAGCAAAATAAATCAATTTTTTCACACTGCATACTGAAACTGTCAGTTGCCACTGTTGTGTACGAATTATGTTGTAGCACTTTATATAACTTTCACCGCGTCACTTTTTTCACTTTTGCGGTGTTAAGAATTATTCCCAGGAAGTTTATATATTGTAGAAATTTGTTTATTGAGATCTTAGGTAAATTTTTGTAGTTGATTGTTTCCTTGAATTTTGAACGGTTTGCTACCTATGCACCTGAACAGGAGAAAAAAGGTAAAAAAAAATTAAATTAAAAAATTTTCGGCAAATTTTTCACTTTTGCGCGCTACCTAAACAGTGTTAAGAATCATCTCTAGGAAGTTTATATGTTCTAGAAATTTGTTTATTGAGATCTTAGGTAAATTTTTGTAGTTGATTGTTTCCTTGAATTTTGAACGATTTGCTACCTAAGGACCTGAACATTGGAAAAAAGGTAAAAAAAATCGATTTTTTTTAAGTTTTTTGCGATTTTGATCTGGAAGGTAAAGTTTTTTTGATTTTATATGTTCGCAATTTTTGTTCTTTATGACAAGAGCTACATCTTTGCCTCAGAGAGTAAATCGAAATTCTGACTTTGGGAAAAATTGGGAGACACGGGTCTTTTTTTTTAGTCTTTTATCACGTAGTGGTGTCCGTAAATGGTTATTTTGCCATGACTTAAAAAATTACACACAGTGTTATTAGCCGAGAACTCTACTCACTGAGCTGGGTTGCTTAAAATGTAAATAAATTGTTGTGCTTCGAGTTTCCGTTTGTGATGTTAAATATATATAACTTACCCTCATGCTTACAAAGTAATGTGTCTAAATATAGATTTAAAAAATATATTTTAAATATTACTTTGCGTGTATATTTCATGCATTATGTAATTGATGATCTGTAAGTCATTATTTTATGTTTCTTAATAATATAAAAGGTTGATGTATCATTACAAGGTAATCCATGAGTACACATTTATTGGTAACTCATTATTTTATGTTTCGAAATAACGCTTAAGGTAAGGAGTTTGCATTACAAAGTAATGTATTATGTAACCCATTGCCGTTAACTCATTACTTGTTGTTGAAAAATAATGGTACAGGTAAGGAGTAAGCAGCACAAGGTAACGCATTACTTTATCGCACTTATTACCAAAGTTTTGCGGAAGAACCAAAAATTTCAATGTGGTGTTTAAATGCAACAACTTATGTTTTTTATTGATTTGAATGCATCAATTTTAAATATAATTATAGCTCAAATATTAATGGATATTTTAATGACCTTGGAAGGATCATATAAATTTTTCTTTTTTAATATAAAACTTGAAATGCTTGAAATTTACTTACAAATTGGGGCCTATAACCAGGGCAACCAGAAATATACTGGAACAATTGTCGAATTCTTGCATTGATTCATTAGGTCATGTTTTTGCATATTTTGCTCTTAATAGTATATTTTTTTAGATTCTTGAGATCATGCTTTTTGTAAAAAAATTTTATGTTTGAGCATAATATTTTAGTAATTTTTGGAACAAAAGCATATTTATCCGTTTTTATTTTAATTTTTAGTAACTGACATTAGGTCCATTCGTTTACACCAAAATTTGCACAAATTTGTACTGGATTTTACTGAAATGCGTTCGCGTACACATAAATTTGCAAAAGAGAGCATCTACTAAGAGAGTAAAGTGACAGTTGTCAGCAAAAAACTTGCAAATTTTTACTGAACAAATTTTTGCCAGTAAAATCCAGTAGAAAACTAAAACATGATTAAATTAAGTAAACAAACAAAAATAAGGATACATTTAGTAATAAAAACATTTAAAAGATTAAAAGCTGAATTAGAAGTGCGGCAAAAACTAAAAATAATTATTTTCAACCTGAAACAAATTAAAGTAGTCAGTTACAATTATTATAGTTACAATTTATCAGTTTTCTAATATCTGTGTTAATTGTTTTTATTTACATTAATATATTAGAGATGTAAAGCTAATGAATATATGAATACTTCTTACTGCATATTATTCAAGGTACCGAATATCAAAAATCAAGTATTCATGTATTTTCGTATGTTATTTAACGAGAAACAAAATTAAAAGTCATGTACAAACTAAACAAGTATAAAAGCTTCAACAAAAGTTTATTTAATAAATACAATTGCTACGAATTTATAATTATTAAAATGCAATGCATCAAGTACCAAAAACAATATATACTGGGTAGTCATATATTTTACAACACTAAGCTTTTTATCGCTCATATGTTTGAATTAACCTGCAAGTTTTTGCAATTTTTCCGTTCGTTTACTTTTTTGTGCAAGAGCCAGTTTTGAGAGAAAAATTTTCGTTTTGCCCAAAATTTACTCATCTACTGGATTTTACTGGAAAAGTAAACGAATGGACCTATTTTTTTTCAATAAAATCATTTTTCAATAATTGTTCTTTATATTTTCTGAAGTTTGTAACACTGATTTTGGAGATAGAAGTAAATTTTGCAAATTTGAATTTCCTTTTTTTATTTGTAGGCAGTTTAAAAAATATATATTCGTGGCAAAAAATCATATAATTTTAATAAAGTCCTATCTAAATAACAAAAAAAGTGCTAGATCTAGGAACCATTATGCTGAAATGGCAACACTGATTATCAGCATCGGCATAAGTTTATAAATAACTGGTACACTATATATTGTGTAGGTAAAGACGACAGCAATTGTAGTCAAAAACAAATGAAATTTCACTTGAAGAAAGGACGACTAACATTTCATTAAATTCCACTAACATTTGTCTTTTGTTTATACTGTTCAAAATAAAGGGTGCGCCAAATAACTTTTTTTTTTTTTTAACTCCTGAACCAGTTGGACTTTGTATGGCGTCATACCAAGGTCTTTATGCAAAATTCGTCTCAATGATGTCTCCGAAATGTTCAATTGTTGAGAACGACAGTGAATTGATGTTAATGGCGCTTCACGCACACTTTCTGCCACAGCAGCAATATTCTCGGGTGTACGCACTGTTTTTGCTTTTCACGCTTTGGTTTATCGATGAGGATGCCAGTTTCATTCACTTTTTTCACAAGATAACGAACATACGGACCATATTCGTTCAGCGGAAGGATAAAACTAATTATCTGTCAAATCAGACATGAGCTAAGTGTTACCATTTACGAAATAAGCACTAGTTAAAAAAAAAAAACGTTAGATGGCGGACCCTTTATTACTAACAATTGTAATAAAAATGAATCGCATATATTAGTAAAAAATAAACAGACATTTATTTTTTTTATTTTTTTAAATAACAAAAAAAGATTGTAAAAAATTAATGTAAAATCATAAAACAGTCATTTGATGTGGTTTGTTTTTTTAAATGAACTACAAATTTATTAAAAAAGTAAATTTGTTCTGCAACTGACTGACATTTACATTAAAGATAAAGAAACTGTATTCCAACCCAAACAACTACACCCAGAAAACAGATTGATTGGAATTCGGTAAAAACCATTAAAATTTATTTAATAAGACGATATTTCATTAGGCATTAGCAATAATCGATTAATAAGACAAAAATACTGTATTGGTAATTAAAAATAGGAAACAGGAACAAAAAAATCCTATTATACAATTATTGGTATTTCCAATAGAATCGACCATTTATTTAGTAAAAATGCATAAAAATTGGTACCAGCTATTAAATTTATTAAAAAAATGTCGATAATCAAAAGTGGTAACTGCAAGTACGGGTTTCCCAATCAAATATACAATTAAATTATTGTTTTGGTAGCAACAACCAAATTGAGGATTGCATTAATTATAGACGCAACTAATGATTGGTATTGGCAAACGAATTTTAGACTATGTTTGTTCTCCTAACAAAACATTTAAATTCACATTTAGCATTCAACATTTATAAGTGTTTGTGGTGTAGTAGGTAGAGCGGTAGCCAATTACTCCAAGTTTCCGAGTTCAAATCCCGGAAGAGACAAATACAAAAAGTTTTTTTTTTTAATTAAAATAAAATAAAATAAAATACTAAAATGTTCAAAGAGTCAATAATTAAAAGAAAATTAAAAGAAATTGTGGCGCCAATCAGTAGGACAGTGGACTATTAATCTTAACACCACGGTTCAATACTTGAAAAAATGATGTTTTTTTTCAATAAAATTTTGTGGAACGTAATAATATTTAAGTGGAATATAATAGTGAATGAGACAACTGGATATTAGCTTTCTCGACTAAAAATGTAATTTAAAATTACGATAGTTGTCGTAACAGCCAGAATTCGATTGGAAACAAATTTGGTGGCTACAACTAGGATTGTTTTCTGGGTGTTAACAAAATTAAAACTTAAAAAGAACAACATTCCTGAAAGTGGTCAATTAATACTTTTGAAAACAAAAACTCTATAGATTATTTGTTTGAACAATATCCTAATAAAGAAATATAGAGTATGGCCTCGAACTTGAATAACTTTCATTTTCATTGCACAATTAAAGGTCGAAAAAACATAATTTTTATTTTTAATTAAAATTAAAATTATATCAAACTTGAAGAAAAAAAAAAACGTTCTAAAATATAGTAGATATTCGTTATTAAAAGCTTTTTGAAAGTAATATGCAGTTTGAACACGAGTAATTCTCAGGAAGTAAAATGTATTGTATTAGGAAGGTAAATAGAATCTTCAGTTATGAAGAAAAGAGGTATAACATAACATAAATTCAATTAATTGTCATAATTTCAACAAAATTTTAATTTGTATGCTTTGGTAATTTCGTTCTACAATGAAATAAATCCACGAATAACAATTACTTCACTCATCATGCAAATGTCTTTGTATGACATTTCGATCGTGCGACAAGACAGTGTACATATTTGCAAATTTATAAATACTACACTAAAAGAATTGTCCTTCATGATATTAATGAAAAAATTTCGTAGAATTTTTTTCGTAGATTCTATGAATAGTATCCACGAAATTTTATTCATATTTAGAAATTTTTCATAAACTTTTTTTCATAAAATTTCATAGTTTCATAAAAAAAATTCATATTATTTCATAAATGATCTCTTCATAAATTTAATGAAAATTTTATTTTGAGCTATGAAATTATTTAAAAGACTTATTTTTATATTTTTTCATAAAATTTCATAATTTAATCAATTTTTATACATTTCAAACTTTAGTTTTAAGATTTAATTCTTAAGTTTTCAACATATTGTATGAAGTGCACTTTATTATTTAAATGTAGCCTTGTATTTAATATTGAAGTTCTATGAAATTGTCAAAAAAATCTTATAAAGCGGTTCATTGGCTTAGTTCCAATGCATTTTTCAATACATTCCTGAAGAGATTTATTAATTCAAGGAACTTTTTAATATTAATAAACAAAAACAAAACAAATTAATAAATAAAAAGGGGAAAAGCAAAAGCGTGTATTAAATATCTACCAAAGGTAACCCTTACACACAAGAAACAAGTTTTCAATTTATTTTTTGATCAATGGTGATAATCTTTAACTTCAAGCTCATATATTAGTTCTCATTTAGTGAGAAAACTAGTTTATATGAATGTTTGATGTTTGCATGGATTGTCACTTCCTACAAAACGTGTTCTGATGATGGGAACATAGAAAATTCCCGAAATAGATCTATCAACACATTCCTGAAAGTGGTCAATTAATAAATTTAAAAAAAAAAACTATAGATTATTTGTTAGGACAATATCCTAATAAAGAAATATAGAGTATGGCCTCGAACTTGAATAATTTCATTTTCATTGCACAATTAAGAAACATAATTTTTATTTTTAATTCAAATTATATCAAAATTGTAATAAATATTTGAAAATGTTTCATAAATTATATAACCGTTTCATTGTCGGAATGATTCATTAGTTTTATGAAGATTTTCATTAATTCTACAAACGTTTCATAAACATTGACTTAAATGAAACCAGTTTTATAGATTCTATGGACAAATGGACGAGTTCCAGTGACAATTTTCTTTCAATCTATGATGAAGCTCACTAGCAATGAAAAAAATAGATTTTCAGTTTGTATCAGGGACCGTAATCATTATGAGTTTTATAATAAAAATTACACAGTAATGATTATGTTATGAGTTTTAAGAATTTTCTTCAATGGTAATGATTATTTTTGAGTAATAATAAAAAAATCCGCAATAATCATTATTTTTGAGCAAAAACAATAAAACTCAAAAATAATCATTATTTATGATTTTTATTTTTTTCGCTCAAAATAAAACTCACTTTCATGTGGGTGTAAATATATATACATATTAGGGTGGGGCGATTAGTATGGAAGGAAAAAAATCTTAATGGGCGCTTCGCGTTTCTGATTCTTGGGATTGTACTGAGCAAAAAAGTCCACTAGACCATACGTCTACGGTGAAAATCGAGCTTCCAGATTTTGACTTTACGGCAAAAAAGCCCTATTTTGAAATTAATAATTAACCCCTTAAACCCCACCCACAAATATGATTGATGCATTAATCTGCTAGAGAATCTTCCAAAGAAGAGATTGATACCATAATCTTGGATAAGCTCCTCCTCCTTCCTGAAATATGTCCATCCCACACATTGTTTCTTTCACAAAATACGGCAAAAAAGCCATATTTTGAAATTAAAAATTAACCCTTTAAACCTCACCCACAAATATGATTGATGCATTAATCTGCTAGAGAATCTTCCAAAGAAGAGATTGATACCAAAATCTTCGATAAGCTTCTCCTACTCCCTGAGATATGTCCATCCCACACATTGAAAGTGAGTTTTATTTTGACCGAAAAAAATAAAAATCATAAATAATGATTATTTTTGAGTTTTATTTTTTTTGCTCAAAAATAATGATTATGGCTGATTTTTTTTATTATTACTCAAAAATAATCATTACCATTGAAGAAAACTTTAAAAATCAAAAATTTAAAAATCATGACGGATATGCAAAGATTGTCAAAAAATAATAATAATGGTGCAATAAATTTTTTTTTATGTCTCTTCTAAGTGATTGATTTTTTGATTCAAAAAAACGAGCAATAATCATTATTTACGGTCCCTGGTTTGTATGCTTTTGTTATTTCGCGCACTGCATTATAAATTGTGTTTTAATAAGAAAGTCATAGTCAATTAATTCTTGAATTAAATCAATCAAAAAGTATCACTATTACAAATAATGACTATTATGAGTGAAAGTTTTTAAATTTATTTGATTGAATTAATTACATAATTAATTGACTATGAATTTGTTAGCAACAATATATGTAATAAGTGGAATTTAAGAAATATATTTCTTGTGTGGATTAATGTCGTGTACTGTCCTTAATCAAAATAAAAAATGTTGTAAAAGAGCATTAACAGATTATACAAATACCTACGTTCATATGCATGATGTTATTGTAAATCCTATTTAGATTATTTTCTTTTTTGTAGACATAAAAAATAAATCACATATGAAATTGTATTGAAAATAAAAGAAATTTTTCTAACCTATGTTGGCATCACTTAATCAAATCAGTATGAAAGTTTTTGTTAAGCCCTTAAAGGTATTAAGCAACATCTACATATTTTGAATATCCTTTACATGTTGTTATTGATGTATGTATGTATGTACATTAGGGTATCCCTTAAATTTTCTTTGTCATTATACCTCCAGTTTTATTATAAATGGTTCCAAATGGAAGATATCACTTAACTCGTGCCGCAAGTAGGCCGAAAATGACCCATTTTGAAAAAAAGTGTATTATTGTTAAAAAGTCCTTAAACTCGAAGTTCCGAAAAACTTTATATTTATTTATTTATTTACATATGCAATTCTGACTTGATCGAATATCATTAGCTCACTTTAGCCTGGAATCCAAAATGAAATTAAAAAATTTGTGGTCATAATTTAAATTAGTTTTATGGGTCTTTTTGGTCCCCGGCCACTAAATGTGAAATATTTTTTAAATAAAAGTAAAGATAATGATAGTCTAACAAAATTTTAAGTAATTTTTTCCTATATTCTAATAATATTTAACAAGGAAAGTATCCCTACCCGGACCGGTAGATCTTAATAAACTTTGCATATGTTGCAGAGAATAAAAAGATAAGGCACCGTGTTTTTTTTAGCTGCGCAATCTCATGTTTAAGAGTTACTAAGTGGTGTCAAAAATTACCCCATTTTACTTTTTTTTCTGTCTATTTTGTTCTATTATAAGTTACTTTTAATAGACAAATTTGGTATCAAATGAAAGGTATTTTGAAGACACATTATGCCCAAAGATTTGCAAGTATTTTTGTTATTCAACAAAATGTGTTTTGAGTAATATTAAATCTGGCCAGGCACGTAGCTAGGAATTTGGTTCGGGGGGGGGGGGCTTTTCGATTTTTTATTTTATTTATTTATAGCTTTTTTTTTTTTTTTTTTTTTGCTACATTTTTACATACACGTAATGGGCAATCATGTATTAATATTAGAAATCGCTTTCTCAGGTCATTTTGAAACAAAAACCTCCCGCAGAAAGTGCATTTTCTTAAAATGCATTTTTTACTTATTGTGTTCATTATTTTTGCAAATTTTGATGTCTATATCGCGAAACAACGCTTTAATCTGTTTGATCACAATCCGCGAAACACGTCAAATTTGAAAACGTTTGTGTGATTTAAGTTGGATATGCATCGTTATTATCTAATTACGTTTAATTTTTAGCTAAATATTAATTTTTAGTTTAATTAAATAAAAAAAGGATTATGCGGAAAACTTTTTGAAAACCGCGAAAAATAAAATTGCGTAACTTTATATTTTTATGTGCTAATATACGTCTAGGGTAGCTAAAACTTGATAAATGTAAAAAAAGTAAAAAAGTTTCAACTTCTAATAACCCAATTAAAATTAATATCATGCTTTATATAATCATACGAAATTAAATATGAGTCTTAATACAGTTTTATCCGAGAAATGGGCATAATAATTAAATAACATCCAAATAATGACGCGATACAATTTAGTACGATTTTATATAGCGGTATGAATTTATTTCTAAACTGATACTGATATATATAAAATAAGCTATAGTTGTATCCGGTTTTTGATTTTAAAACGTCATGAAAATCTGCAATATCTGTTAATCCTTTTAGACTTTAGCCACTTGCAAAAGGTTTACAATTTTATAATTTGTAACAAATTCCATAGCATTTGGAAATTTTATTATATTCAAAAATAAAAAATAATATAATGAAAATAAAGATTTTGTGGAATTCATTAACTTCACCATTGAATAAAAAACACGGAAAAAACGTTGAAACTAAATTTATAATTTTACATTGAAAAAAATCTTAGACTAAATTAAGAACTCATAATGTTACAAATGAAACAAATTCTTTTTTAGGGTTAAGAACCAGAAAGAAATCAATTCAAAAAACAAAAATTGGGATAAATTTTTATGCAATTAATTGTACTATTGATATTGACATATATACATCCAAAATATAATTGACAAATTTTCTAGTGTGACTCTGCATGGGGTAATATACAATTTTATCTAAAATAAAATTGTGTTTTTTTAAATATGATATAATATCAACATATATATCATTTTGCAATGTCTAGCTAGGTATATAAATATAACGTAGTTATTAATTGGATTAGTTTTAGCGTATTCTAAATGCAATATAGAATTATACTCAACTATATATGACACCATATTAATTTTTTTCTACGAAATTAATTTTAAATATAAATTTATATAATTATGTCCGGACTTATTTAAAAACAGCGTTAAAATGCTTGAGAAAAAAACACATTTTGAAAACCATTTTGACACTATGTCGTGGACCCCGGCTGCCACTTATTTGAATTATTTTAACAAATTATTTACTATTTTTTCCCCTTTTTTATATATCCGACTTTTTTTTAAGATTGGAAGCTATACTTCATGTCTTGTATTAAAAAAATCGTAAATTGTACAAGCAAGCGTGATTGTAGTCTGAAAGAAAGAATAATAAAGAAAAAATATAAAATTGGAAAATTTAAAAGTATACCTGACATCGCCTAGGTCTTATTTATTTCGAATTCACTTTGATTTATATTTTGGACAATTTCAAACGCTTTTCAAATTGTCTTTAATCAATTTTTTAAATAAAAACCCTTTAAAATGTCAAAAAAAAAAAACTACATCGTTATAACACAAATACTGGTTTAGCTGCTTGATTTTAAAATGTCGCATTTCAAGGAGCGCCGACCGAAATTTGTTTACATTTAGTTTACAAAAAAATTGAGAAAAATTGAGTCACATTGAACCACGTTAACACATTATGCATATCGATCAAAGTTTGAGGCTTAAATTTGTTTCGAAAAATTAAAAAAAATATGGTCTCTGTGTGAGGAACACAGAGTAGTATATATCGTAAAAAAATACGGAAAACTATGTTACCAAATGCGTGCGTAGCAAACCAAATTTAAATAAAAAGATTTCGCTGTAAGTAAAGTAACGACTTTTACGGCACAAATAAACTTAATTTTGAGTCTTAGTGGTATCTCCATTTTAAAAGATTATGTCAAAATACACAGAAAAAATCATTGTCAAAAAAATTTCAATTAAACTTTTCTTCGATTTCAAACTTACTTTCAATGAACTGTTTAATTTAAAATGAATTTGGTATAAAAAAATGTTCAGTTTTTATATCGTATAATAACAACATTGAAACAAATGCAAAAACTTTAAAAAATCGCCAAAATTAAAAAAATCGTTTAAAGTAGAAAATTCGCGTTTCTTTAATTTTGGTGATTTTTTTAAATTTTTTTCGAATTTTGGAGTTTATTCTGGGAGTTTTTTAAATGTCTGCAATTTTAAGGATTGCTTTTTAAATTTTGGCAATTTTTTTTCAAATTTTGAGATTTTTTCAAATGGTCTCGATTTTTTTAAATTTTGGGCGATTTTTTTTACAATTTTGGTGATTTTTTTTAAATTTTGTAATTTTTCCCAATAGTAAACAATATTTAATTAAATTTTTAATAGGTGTGAATAAAACTATATGTAATTGAAAATAATATTAATTAGATACAAATTATTTTAGTTGTTACTACAATTGCATCAACACGACCGAATTCAGTAAAACTTTTGCTGAATCAACAAATATCTTAATTAAAACTCAATTTTAGTTTTTTCTGTGTAGACATATTTAATTTTTAGTTTGCATTGCCTCAAACAATTTTTTTATTATATTTTAAGTCTAAGACTTCGAAATCTCTTATGAAATGATTTTATTTATTGCTTTTTGTCGAAAATCAACTCAAACAATGAAAAATCGAACATTTGCAGGCGATGTTTTCTAACGAAATTTTAAGATTCGAATCATATAAAACTATTTCCTATTTGATCCAAGTCAAAAATAATTATTTTCATATTAAATTTATCAATAACATTGTTACTTTCTAACGAATTGTATTAAGTTTTAAAATTTGTGAAATCATTTCGGGGGGGGGGGCTCTAGCCCCCAAGCCCCCCCCCCCCCCCCCCCTAGCTACGTGCCTGAATCTGGCGTTTTATAAATTAGTTTTAGTTGTACTATTAAGCTAAAAATAATGTACAGCAATGACTATTACATTTAATCGAGTTTTTCCCCTATTTTTTAAATAACTCAAAAGTGTGGCAACTCTGGCAATATGAGTATCAACATTTTTGTTTTCCTGATTACTTTAACCCTGTTTACAAATAAATCTAGTTTTTGTAAATTAAAGACAAATTTTCATACAAAAACAAAAAAATGTTTAACCCTTAAACGTGAGATTGGGCAGCTGAAAAAAATACGTGTCTTCTTTTTGCTACTTTACAACATTCGTTGAAATCTTCATATGCTTTTCTTGTAGTCATAATTTAAACTAAGTTTAATGGGTCGTTTTAGTCCCCCGGCCAGGCCACTAAGGGTTAAATATTTTTAAGACAAAACTAAAGATAATTATTTTCTCATCGAATATAAATGATATTTCAACGAAAATTATGCAAAATTTAATAAAAACATTCAACTTTTTTGCATTTCTATCAAATTTGTGGGACGTTTTAGATTCCAGGCTATTTTTTTCGAAATTTCAAGTTGTGGGAATTTTTAATAATAATACATTTTTTTTCTAAAATGTGCTATTTTCGGCCGAATTGCGTCACATGATAACGTTTTACAAAAAAAAAAATATATTTCTTCCGTTTAGAACCACTTGTAATAAAACTAGGTGGGGTAGATGTTGTAATGAACGAAAATCGGCAAATCGTTATTTTAAGGGACATCCTAATATACATATGTGTGAGTGAATACGAGGGGCCCCACAATTAGCCGACCTAACAAAGCAAACACAACAAGTTTGAGTAAAAATTTCTTTATTTCCCAACATAGTCTCCTTTTTGCTTGATAAACTTTACCCAGCGATATTCAATAGCTTCAATGCCCTGTTTATAGCAACCCAGCAAAACCACACATTACCAAATAGTGGGTAATGTAATGTATCGCCATATGACTTCACGCATTACAATACACCTCACTTCACTGATTAATTTTACTGGCGATTTTCCTTAAAGTAATGGGTGGACTCTGTACCCAGTAGGGGGTATAGTAACTGGTAACTTATATGATTACCGGCTTCGGAAAAGTAATGTGTCTATAAATAGATTTTAAATTAATACTAATATTTTTTTAAATTAAATCGCTCTAAGATTCGAACCTGGGGTCTCTGCTAGTTAGGCGCGCACTTTACCAACTATAATAATGTGTTGCTTCAAATGTAAATGAGTTGTTGTGCTTCGAAATAAATGTGTCTGTAAATAGATTTTCAAAAAGATATTTAAATTATTACTTTACAGTTATATTTCATGCATTATCTAATTGATGATTTTGAAGTCATTATTTTATGTTTTGAAATAATGTAAAAATTAATGCTGTATTATTATCGGTAACTCATTACTTTTTGTTGGAAAATAATGATACAGGCTAGGAGTATACAGTACAATGTAATGCATTATGTAACCCATTACCAAAGTTTTCCCAGGGAGAACTGTCTAGCTCCTTAAAAAAGCCATCAACCGCAGACTCTACCTGTTCATTATTGACAAATCTTTCACCACCGAGCCATTTTTTCAAGTTTGTAAATAGAAAAATTATCAGAGGGAGCTAAATCTTGCGAATAAGATGCGTGATGAAGCAATTGCAACTTTATTTCATTGATTTTGGTAATTTTCTCGGAATTGACTTTAGCCCGTTTAATACAACAATAATTGGTGTAGTAATATTTTGCAGTAATATTTTGTTAGTTGCTTTTAATTGTTTTGACAAATATTTTTACTAATATTGCAGTTATTTTTTAATAGTTGTTAACAAGTACAATTTTTTATAATTTCTATGACAAATGTAGTCATAGGTTTTTTAGTTACATTTGTGGTTGATTCAAGTGTCATTTTTATTCGTTTCTACCTTCCGAATTCCCTGAGTGCAGCCGAAAATCATCCAGTAACATTTTGTGGATTTTCTTATCCATTTCTGTTGTGGACACCTCACGTGTTCGTCTTGGCAGCTCGTACTGGCTCGTTTAAAATCTGTAAACCAATATTTTATAGTCGTAAACGAAGTAGAAAACTCCCCAGAGTAGAATCTAGCTTGGCTTTAATATTGGTTGGACTGAAACCTTTCAAATGAAACTATTCAAATACATAACGCTGAACAATTTTTTTCATGTTTACAAATTCACTGAGATTGTTTATTTGTGATGGCTCAAAAAAAAAAAAAATCCTAAACAACGTATCGCCTTGAAACTTAAAACATATGTTATATAATTTAGGGACCGCCCTCGTATGTATGTATTAATTTTACCACCGAAATAATGTCAAAAGAATAAAAAAACACTTAATCATTTTTCGTTTTTTCCAAAAGGTCTGCACAATTTAAAAAAACACTGCTCGATTCCATTGTATACTGGCTTGGTTTGGTTGGTCTGTGGTTTATAGGACTAATAATTTTATTGTATGATAAATGACGTTTATTTCGTTTGTTACTTTTAGTTCCTCTTTTTTTTAAGTCATTTGTCAGCAACTATAAAAGTCGTCGTTATTATTGTTGGATTCTTTTTTTTTATGTTATAATTACGAAAATAAAGGAATGAAAAACAATAGAACTCGTGCTATAAAATTCTATCAATATTGTGTGGGGTTGTACTAGTGGTTGGTCGCTTGGTTAGCAGGTCGTTCGAGTATTGAATAAAAGTTCAAATAAAAAGTAATTTTAAAAATTTAATTTCAACATAAAAGAGTTTTCGTTTTTTTTTTGGTTGGAATTTTTTTGTATTACTCTTTGTTGTTGAAAAATTAAAAAATAAATAAAAATAATATTTCTTTTTGTGGGGGGGGGGATACTTAATGTTGGGTTAAGTTATAAAAACCTCAAACACTACAAAGTATAATTTGAGTTATATCAAGTTTTAATCAATACAGTCAATGTATGAGTCAAGAGTCCCCGAAGGAATATAAGCGTTATAAAAATTAAACAAAAAAAAAAAAAAAAAAAATACAATAATCGCTTCTCTATATAATATTTTATGATTGTATGTTCAATAAAAACATGCATTACAATTATATATATTTATACACACATAGAAGGTCTTCTGGGACGGACTCATAGAAGAGGAGACAAATCGAAGGGTTATAAGGTTTTATTAGCAGCCTAATTTCATAAAATGTGCACTCCGGCAAAAAAGTTAGTAGAAAAGTCTGGTAAAAGGTTTCAAATACAATTTTGCCATTTGCCAACTGAAATTCGGTTACTACGAAACAAATTCGGTTATTACGAAATTCAGACTGTTGGCACAAGTTAACATTAAGAAATCGAATGTAAATCTTGTTGTACTAACTGAATTTATAAGTTGTTACCTTTAATATACACTTTTCAATTCGGTTGGCACTTTATTCTGTGTGTACACACAGAAAATATTTTTGTACATGCACAATATTTTTTACGTAAAGACTATTGAATATAGACACTACAGTTAAAAACAGGACTACCCGATATATGTTTATATAAGATTACATATAATTCTTTTTAATAATATATAGCACCATATATAGTTAGATATAATTATATATGCGGTTGATTATTCAAAAATTGTTTATATAGTGTTATATAAAATTATATATAATTATATTTGGTCCAATATATAATTATATCTGCTTTATATAATTATATCTAATTTTATATAATTTTCTATAATTATATAAAATTATATATAGCCACTTTTCGGATACAATTATATATAATTATATCTGATAATATCAGATTTTATAGAATTATATATAATTATATATAATTATATATATTATATATAATTATATATAATTATATCCACCAATTTTCGTATATAATTTGATGTGGCTTATATAATTTTTTTCAATCGGGTACTTTCTTTTCGTTTAAAACAATTGTATTTTTTAGTTTATTTTCATCTGTTGAAAAATTAACTGACAAAATCCATAAAAACAATACTAGCGAAAGTCTGTTTTTTGTGTTTATTGAATAACAGACAGAAAGTTAAAAAATATATTTCTTTGGCAATTTAACTGCATATTCCATTGAAACAACTTTACCGATTAAACTTTTAAATAACTATTGATTTTTTATGGAAAGTTTTTGTGAGTGTGGTTGCAACCGAATTTTTTGCCAACCAACTTTTTGTGGTTCCACGTACTAAATATCACTATTATTAAATTTTAATACTATTGTAACAACCGACATTTATTTACAAACTTTGAATTTGTATTGTAACAATTGTATATTTTATGTTTTTGGACTATAATATTATATAAATAGATTCACCTGCATTCAACAAAATTTATTTTATTAATAATTTATTAATGCCCCGAACAGGGCACGAACCGGCGATCTTCCGTTTTTCAGGCAAGTACTTTACCTCTAGTCTAAACTCAATTTGAACTTGTATTTTCCAATTGCAACCTTGAATGTTTTTTTTTGTTTCAAATTTAAATATATATGTCTAAAAATAGATTTGTACACACAGAGAAGTAAAGTGCCAACCGAATTGAGAAGTGTATTTTAATGGTAACAACTTATAAATTCAGTTAGTACAACGATATGTACATTAGATTTCTGAATATTTTGGGTGTTCCAACTAAAATTCAGTTGAACTAAACGAACTTTGTTCTGAACACTAATTATAAGTTGTACCAACCGACTGAATTGAGTCGTATTAATCAAATTGAGTCGTATTAATCAAATTTCAGTTGGCAAATAGCAAACTTTTTCTCTGTGTGTATGTACAACAGAAATTCAGTTGCTGATTCGGGGCTAAAAAGGGTGGTCAGAAAATACATTTTTGTATCAAAACATGTCTAAAATTTAAGAAATTTAAATTTTTTTTGGACGCAGTATTCAAGTACTCGAGAAAAAAAAATGTTATACCCATATTACCTTTGCCCAGGATTGTCACTTATTTGAAATATTTAAAATTTGGATTATAAAATGTAGCTCTTCGGTAAAAGTTGTGTTAAAGCCGAACGATTACGAAAATTAAAATTAAATAAGTGCGCCCCGGTAGGCTAGTTGGTAGCGTGCTGGCTTATCAGTGCGGGGGTCGTGGGTTCGATTTCCACCAGAGGCACTGGTCTGTTTTCGCTACAACGCGCCGAAGGCCATAGTAGCTAGTGCTCGGTTAGGGTAATAGGATATAAAATTAAATAAGCATTATTATATGTTAATTTTAACTCAAATCAACAACAACTTCCCATAAAAATGTGGTATTCGTAAAATGTTAGGACATAAGAGGACATGTTTTTATATACGTCTTTAAAATACGTTTTATTTGATATCCAATTTGCTTATTATTTAACTTATACAAGAAGAAATATATTAAAAAAACATCAAATTGGGCAATTTTGTACCGTAGTTTTTATTAACACCTAACTTCAGATTGCGCACCTAAAAAAATTAAGTGTCTAATATTTTTTTTTTTGTCCTCTATTACATATCCAAGTGTCATTCAAATCTGCGGATTCGATATTGTGTAGTTTCATAGTAAATCATTCTTCAAATATATTATAACATTTTATAACATTTTGGTATTTAGCCAAAAAAAATCTGACAACACTGTTGCAGACTCAGTTTCTTATAGTACAACATGGTTGCGTATACTTAATATTTATTTCCAAAAATAATCATACGCAATATTTAAAAAACACTTGCGAATTGCTATTGAATGAATATTATATATTCCACACAAGTTTTCGTGTGTTTCTCCAGATGTTCAGAAGATTTGTGTGGTGTATTATGAGGTACATTTTCATTAAAGATAATAAAAAAGTGTTTTTTTTTAACAATTACTTATGCAAAAACATGAAAAAGAAAAAACTTGAAACCATAAAAAATTTGACAACATATGTTGCTTTCCAGAGCAACTGCCCCGCTACAAGAAAAAGTATATCGCAGCAATGCCAAATTAACAGTATATGTTCTCCTAGATGAGACAGAAAATATGGAACAACTTTTTTAATTTTTCCAAAAAATGCTCCAAGTAGGCGGTGTTTATATATTGACAAATATTGTGATAATTTTAAGTTATTATTATTTTACAGAATTTGGCAAAATTTTACTATATCAATATATTTTTAAATTTTTTAAAAAAATTAAGAACTAATTTCAAATTTGTAGAGTAATACAAAACTCAATTTAGGCAAAAGTGCAGTTTACGGGGTTTTGGAAATCAAAAAAAAAAAATACATGACCCCCTCCAGAATAAAAAAAAAAAAAAACCGAAATTATTTTTGGGAGGGGCTCGGCCCCGGGAGGCCCGTGGGAGGCAAAAAACAGGGGGCCATAGTAACAGGGTCGTATGGGTACTCAAATTAAAGGAAATTGTCTCACGATTTCAAAAATGATATTTTTTTTCGGATCCATAACACCTATTCCAAATTAGAGCCATTATTCGACCAATAGTAATATACGAAAAAAAGTCAAAAATAAAATTAAACAAAAACGGTACTCAAATAAAAAGAAATTGTCTCACGATTTCAAAAATGATTTTTATTTTTGAACCGATAACACCAATTCCGGGATTAAGGGTTTTTTTACTCCCATCAGTCCAATTCTCGGCTTCGCTGAGGCTTCGCCCCGGGATGCGTAGGAAGTGGCTTTGCTTAGCAAAGTTTTTCTGCGTAACCGGCCTACGGCCGGGCTTAGGGGTTTTTTTACTCCCATCAGTCCAATTCTCGGCTTCGCTGAGGCTTCGCCCCGGGATGCGTAGGAAGTGGCTTTACTAAGCAAAGTTTTTCTGCGTAACCGGCCTTCGGCCGGGCTTAGGGGTTTTTTTACTCCCATCAGTCCAATTCTCGGCTTCGCTGAGGCTTCGCCCCGGTATGCGTAGGAAGTGCCTTGCTAAGCAAAGTTTTCCAAAAAACCCGTTTCCGTCTTTTTAACCCAGGGGGGCCAGGCGCCATAAAACGATTGTAGAGGGCGCTTCGTATCATGGATCCAAAAAAAAATCATTTTTGAAATCCAGATGAAATTTCCTTTCATTAGAGTACCCCCACTTATATGTTACTACGAATACCGGTTTTTTGGCCCTAGAGGGCCCCAGGGGCGTCAGCCCCCTTAACCGAAGATAGAAAAAAATTTTCTTTTTTCATTCTGGAGAGGACCATGTATTTTTTTTTTTTGATTTCCAAAACCCCGTAAACTGCACTTTAGCCCTCAATTTATCTTAAAATCCAAAAAAAAAAAATTTTTTATTTATCGATTTGGAAAGTTTTTTCCTTGTCCTCGTATTAGTTTTGAAGTTGTGGATCGATAAAAAATACCTAACATTTGTTAATAAATAAAAAAAAATCCACGAAATTTTTGGCCGACTTTTAGATAAATAAAGTTTTGTATTACTCTTAAAATTCGGAACTAGTTCTGAATTATTTAAAAAAAAATTAATTTGTTTTTAAAATTAATCAAATTTGGTTAAATAATAATAAATAATATACTGAAAATGAGCGCAATATTAGTAAATTTTTAACTTCACCCATTTTTTTGTCAACATTAAAAAAGTTGCCTCTTACGTGAGAACAAGTCGCACACCTTGTTCAAAAGTGACTCAACTCGAAAGTTTAATTTTTCGGGTTTATATGCTTAAACTTTGCACAATACACTTCTTTATCTATTAGGGTATTCAAATTACTCGGGTTTGGTTTTGTTCGAGTAAACAAGTAACTCGATTTTGAGATTTTTAACTTACTCGATTAATAGAGAAAGATTTTAAAATTACTCTAGTAACTCGAATAAACATTGAGTGAGGTAAGTTTCTAAAAATAGAACTGTTGTGTTGTTGGAGTTGTACTTCTGAGATTATGTATGCAAGAACAAAAAAAAAAACACCGTGTATTGAATAAAACTAGTTTTAATCACAACAAAACTCGACCTGACAATAGATCAGTGGGCTAAAGCCCTCTGTCTAACGTGTAGTGCTAGTGCATGTGGCATTAGAAATCAGTTTATCTATACCACGGTCAGTGATTGCACAGAAAAATTAAATTCAAAAAAAAAGGGTCCCTGACGAAGGTTCAATACTAGAAACTGAGCAGTCTGATTCAGAAAATTGAAAATTTACAATGAGTTATGATTTTTAGAAAATACACTCATTCTTCTCTACCACGCCTTTCACTATTCATTAGTTTTAATTTATTAATTTTTCCTTAATGTATTTTATCATAATTAAAAAAAAAATGTTGGTTAATTAATTTAAAATTAAAAAGATCTTCTAAAATAATATACAATTGCGGCGTTTTACTTTATTTTCTTTCGTTTTCAAAAAGTTAAACTTTAAGAAATCATTAGAGATATAGCTTTTAGAATTTTTTGCAAATATCAAAAATAATATGGCATAGTAGTCTATGCCTTAGAAAAATATAAACTAAGAATCACATAAATTTTGAATTTATCTGATTATGTTGAATATATGTAGATCTGCATGAAAGAAAAGAGTGAACGGCCTAATCCGAGATGTAATGTAACAAAAATTATGAAAAAAATTATGTACAATTTGAATCTAGCAAAACAATTAAACGCAATCATATAGTTTTGCGATTGTTGCGATTTTTTTCTGTAGTATATTCAGCTACTTGAAAATTTCGCTTAATTTATAGAAATCGGACCTTTTGGTGTTAATTTTTTTTTTTATGTTTCGGCCCGTTCATTTAAGTATAATAATGTCTGTAATTGTTTAAGGATATTTTTAAAATAGCTTTAGAAATTGCTAAAAAAAATGACATTTCAGGCATTGGTCTCGGTACCGAACGTTTTTTTTTTCAAAAATATTGCTTTATATTTTATATAGTTTCACATTGAGCCCCAAAATACGTATTTTCGTTTTTTTCAAGTTTTCTATTTAAAATTTGTATGGAAGTTAAAAGAAAGAAAAAAAAAATACGTATTTTGGGGTTCAGTGTGAATGTAGTTTTATAAAAAAAATTCTTTTTAAAACATACGAAACAAGTTAAGTTGTTTTTTTTATAAAATATAAACTGAAGTAGAATGTATTTTGATTTACTCGAATAACTCGATTAATCGGACAAAATCGTTCGAGTTATTCGTTACAGGAAATTGGCCGTTTTAATTTACTCGAACAATTGCTTGTTTCAAATTCATCGATTAATCGAGTAACGGTTAACCGATTGAATACCCTATTATCTATAACAAAAATATCAATGTATTTTCTTGTTGTTAACTGTTGCTAAAAAAAAGCAGTTATGTCTTTCGTTATGGAGCAATTCCACATGAAAGCGATCACCTTTTGGACGACCCCTCTCCCATTTTAAAATAAATAGTCTCAATCGATTGCCCAGCAAAAAATAATGTACCTACATATATTTTTTTTTTTTCTAGTGACTGGTTTAGTGGTGGTGTGCACCACTGTCATGTGACAAAATTGAAGAATTCTTCATAAGGGACCTCATTGAAAGTTGTTTAAAAAAAAAACTACTAAAGCGATCGCAACGAGTGATAGCTCGTTGGAAAGGTATGGAATCAGGCTTTAATTGGAAAATATAATTTTCCTAATTTTTCTCAGAAATTTACCTTTTTTCCCATGAAAATTAAATTTTCCCATAAAAAATAAATTTTCTGATTTTCCACAGAAGCTCCTAAATTTTCTGGCTAATTTTATTTTTTTTGGATTCCTCATAGTTTTTGCTTTAAGAATCAGCAATAAAAAAATGGGCCCCGACTCCTTGTTTGGACAGGAGAAGAGCATTTAAGAGACCACCTTGTTCTCATTGTTTTTATATTTTTTATAATTGAATTATTTTTAATTATTTAACAAGAAAAATTAGGAAAATTTTATTTTTCAATTAAAGCCAACGAGCTATCACTCGTTGCGATCGCTTTAGTAGTTTTTTTTTTTAAACAACTTTCAATGAGGTCCCTTATAAAGAATTCTTCAATTTTGTCACATGACAGTGGTGCACACCACCACTAAACCAGTCACTATAAAAAAAAAAAATATGTAGGTACATTATTTTTTGCTGGGCAATCGATTGAGACTATTTATTTTAAAACCGGAGAGCGGTCGTCCAAAAATTTGCCAATTTTGATCGTTTTCATATGGAATTGCTCTATGTATCAATTGGTATACAGTTTTTTCGATTTCTGAAATCTAATTCAGAAAAATTGAAAATTTACAATGTAGTTATGATTTTTAGAAAATACACTCATTCTTCTCTACCACGCCTTTCACAATTAAAATTAAATAAAATTGCATATTAATTATAGTATTAATTGCAATTGTCTGAAAAAGACGTTAAAATTCAAACTCAAACGAAAAATTTTGAGTTGAGTCACTTTTAAACTAGGTGTGGGAAGTAAATTTTTTTTTTGGTTTTTTTCTAGACAGTTGGCTTGGAAAGCTACATATACTAATTATGATGTATCACATTTATGATAGACATACAGTGGTGGCCATATAATTAGAAACAACTGCGTAGCATATTGTTTTGGAAATATATTTTAAAAACTAAGTTTACTAAGAACTATAAATTGTAAAGTAACGAATCGTCATTAAGTTTAAAGTAAAAAATTTACAGCTTAAATAAAATTTTTAAGAAAATTAACTAAATATAAAAAAAAAAAAAATACTATTTCATTTTGGTCACATAATTAGAAACAACAAAAAATATTTACATTCAACTTAAAAATATCTTTGAAAATTTATACAAAATGGACATATCCCTTAATATTTTGTTGGTTAACCTTTATTTTTGACAACATTTTCCAGTCTTTTCGGTATACTTTGTATTAAACGTTGGCATGTTTGCAGAGATATGTTTTCCCAGCTTTGCTGCACTAACTGAAACAATTCGTCGTTGTTTCGTGGGTTTTTGTACTTCAGATCTCTTTTCACAATTGCCCATAAGTTTTCAATTGGGTTGAGATCAGGACTTTGTGCGGGCCAGTCCAACACATCAATATTTTGATCCAAAAGCCATCATTGTCATGATGGAAAATGTAATGGACGGGCATATTCTCAAGAGAATACGGTTCCATTACATTTTCCAAAATGCTTTTATATTGATGTTGATCCATTATTCGCTGATTTCGCACTATTGAACCCACACCACTCCAAGAAAAGGCATCCAGACTCTAATAGACCCACCACCATGTTTCACCGTTTTCACAGTGTACCTGGGGTCTAAGGCTTTGTTTGGAGGACGTCTTACATACGTTTTTCAATTAGATTGAAACAAGTTAAACTTAGATTCGTCACTCCAGAGAACTCTTTTCCAATAATTTTGATTGTTTTTAAGTATTTCTCTTGCAAACCGCAACCGCTTCTTAATATTTTTTTTTGAAACATGCGGTTTTTTTTTTGTGCAATGCACCCACGAAGTCCCGAATCTTGCAAGCGTCTTCTTATTGTCCGTGTGGATATTTCCGCATATATTTGCTGTCCAATTTCAGCCTTTATTTCTCTCGATGACAAAAATGGATTTCTTTTGCTGGCTCTACAAATAATTCTATCTTCTGCTGAAGTGGTCTTTCGTTCCCTAGGCTTCCTGGCTGGTGGTTTCAAACTGCTTTGTCTTATTGTACAAGTGAATTGCACCAAATACCATTTTTTTAGAGCAAGAAAATCTTTGTGCGATAGCCGACATGGACAGTTTTTCATTCTGATAACACTGCACAATTAACTTCCTCATTTGAGGAGTACATGACTTGTTTTTTCCCCATTTTATAAACTAAAACGTATTAATATTATTATAAGTCAATCTTTTGCTGTTTAAATTACACTTACTTTGTCACTAATAATAAGAAAAGTTTAGAAATTAAAGCCAAAACTTCATGTTTCTAATTAGGTGGGCAGCCAAAATCAACTACTTGGGGAATAATCTTTTTTTTTTTTTAAATGCTGACGGTTAACTCCATGTGTTTTGCATCAACAAAGTTGTTTATTGTCTACTTGTTGAATAACGGTACTTTTTATTTACAGTGCAGGCCTTAAAAATAGTTACACTGCGACTTTACTTAATTAAAACAGCGTTTCTAATTATATGTCCACCACTGTATCTGTTAAGCTGCGTTTTCGTGGAATATACTATATATATGATATTGTTTGATATATTACAAAATATGTATACTGTTAGCCTATTGTATTGTATTGTTTTATCGTATCATAGTGTATTATCTTGAATATATCATACTTTGACATTCATTTTAACTACAATGTCTCAACTGCTACTATGTATAGTTCACCCTTTTACCACCCCCTTTGTGTTCATATATTTTAATATATAAATATATTTATATAGTATTTAATGTTGTTATATAAGAATTGTTGTTATTCATATTTAGTTTTTTTTTTTTTTTTGATAACAATTATGTTGTAGTATTTTCTTGTATATGAAAAACTTTGAAGAGCTTCTTCAAATACACACTTCTATGTATCCTCTAGAGGACAACATTATTCTCTATATAAGGATTAGGCTGATTTCTCAAAAAAAAAACGTTGAATTTTTGACGGGACAACGCTGTGTTATATTAAAAAAAATTAGGGTCGCCAATGGATTTTGAAAATTTTCCTAACTTTTAGAAGGGACTTATATCCCAAGAAAACTTTGGAAATGGGTAAAGTAATGCACTACCTTGTAGTGTGTCCTCCTTACCTTTATCATTATTTTCCAACAAAAATTAATAAGTTATCGATAATGGGTTACATAATGCATTACTTTGTAATGAATACTCCTTACCTTCAGCATTATTTCGATACATAAAGTAATAACTTACCTGGTTACATAATTCATAACATTGTAATGAACATTATTCTAAAATATAAAGTTATGAGTTGCCGATAATTGAACACTCATGGATTACCTTGTAATGATACCTCATTACCTTTTACATGACTTCAAAACATAAAATAATGTCTTACCGATCATTAATTACATAGTGCATGAATTATAAACGTAAAGTAATTATTAAAATATCTTTCTGAAAACTAATTCATAGACACCTTACTTTGTGATTTTTTGTAAGTATGAGGGTAAGGTGTATATATTTGATGTCGCGAACGAAAGCACGAAGCACGACAATTTATTTAGATTTTAAGCAATCAAATATTATATGTATCAATAGCTCAGTTAGTAGAGTTCTCTCCTAACTTATTGTTAGCAACCAGATGCCGCAGGTTCGAATCCCAGCGTACCCATTATAGGCACATTACTTTTTCAAACAATGTTACCATTGTAATGACTCCACCCATTACTTTTATGCTCATCGCCTGTAAAATTCATCAGTAAAGTAAATTGTAATGTAATGCGTAGAGCCCTATGGCGATGCCTTACTTTACTAATTATTTGGTAGTGTGTGCTTTTTCTGGGATTCATTCATATTAAATATTTTGTATTCATAAACAATTCTTATATGTTCATATGAGGAATTATAAATGTTCATCGGTGTGTATATTTTGCTATTGCTAAAACTTTAATGTAATTTCAATTAAAAGATCAATATTTTTTTTTATTAATTAATAGTCATATAATTACAAATTATATAATATTACCCTAACAGAGCACTAGCTACTATGGCTTTCGGCGCGTTGCAGCGAAAAAAGACCAGTGCATCTGGTGGGAATCGAACCCACGACCCCCTCGCTTATAAGCCAGCACGCTACCAACTAGCCTACCGGGGCTAGTTATCATTGCAATTTTAAGGCCTTAAAATGTGATTAATTAATTCAATGCGGGTAGTGAATGATTATGTCTTTTATGCCGACGTTTCTTGATTTTGAAATGTTATTGTCATGAGAAACGTCGCAAACGACAGTAATTAGTCCATGACCCTAAGCATGATAGTCTTAAAAATATTGTGTAAAATGACATATCAAATGTTTAGAACCTGCATATTTTCACACATATGTATGGAAGTGTTCAAGTTTTTTCGAGTTTTTTTCGTGTTTTTTTCCCACAAGCTTCGTCGGATTGCCACGAAATTTTAAACATAGACTCTGCTAAAGTACGCAACTCCAAAATATATTAGCCGACTGTGCAATTTTTAACCGAACACTTTAACATTTAAATGAGCTATTTGTGAATATAGTCAATTCATAAAAGTGCTAAATTAAAAAGTTTTTATTGAATTTTTTTGCGAACTGATCGAGTTTTTTTCAAGTAGTAGTTGGCTCAGGACACAATGTTCATCCGAGTGAGGTGAGATTTGCTAGGAATATTCTTTGGTAATTTACTTTGCTAAAAAGTATACATTTCTTATACTTATCTTTAGTAGTTCGAACTCGCGAACTACTCGATTATTGGGTTTCATGGTGTACTAGAGCTACTCGAGTTTTATCGTAGTCACTTATCTGATCCAGTTTTTTCAGGTAGTAGTTGGTAAAGGACACAATGCTCATCCGATCAAGGCTAGGAATATACTTTGCAAATATATCTTTACAAAAAGTATACATTTGTAATATTTACATGAGTTAAAACTAACCCAGGGTTGTTCCGTCCAACTTTTTTAAGAAGCTGCCTAGTAAGGATGTGTTCACAACAACATACATACACTCATAATATTTTAACAGTAACGGATTGGAGTTTATTTAAAAAGTAATCAGTAAACTCTATTTTTTAAGGAATATACATTTAAACTACAAAGAATTTTATTTTTTTAACTTATTTTACCATTTATTAACACAAACAATCTACACATAAATACTGTACCACCCGGGTAAAACTTTTAATATGGAGTCTAATATAATTTGATATGTTCCCATATACAAACACATACAAATTGATCCGTAAAATGGGTCATCTACATGTATCTTATTATATCAAATTAGATATAGATTAGATTAGATTAGACTAGAGTGGCACTATGCACCGCGACCAGAAGTTGGTATTTTGTGCTGCCAACGAATACACCCTATAGGTTCAGGCTCCCTACGAAGCCAACTATCCTACCAGGTAAACAATTCCAAACGTCCGATGGCGTCAATATTCGACCACCAAAATAACGCACCTTCCTATCGGAGACCCTCGGACATTTGCAGAGAACATGCTCTGAGGTCTCGGGTTCCAATTCACAAAACCTGCACGTATCCGTAGAGGATCGTCCCATCATGTACAATTGATACCTAAGGCCACAGTGTCCCGTGAGGTAACCCGTCACGGTCCTTAGTTCGCCCCTCGTCATAGACAAGAGTTTCCGCGACCTCTCCCCAGAGGGAGATATAAACAGCATCGCCTGTCGCTGCTAAGGTGATCTGGCCCAATAGGCCCCAAACTCCGAAAATTAGATATAATATACCATTTTATCCGAGATTTGTCCATATCCGGGACATTAAATTATATTTAATTACATCGAAATATATCTATAGAAAGGCCGATAGTAGGTAGACTTTTGGTGACCTGAAGTTATGCTTAAAAGTATTGACAGTTGAAAATTAAAAATTCTAGAAATCAATAATTTTAAAGACCCAAACATTTTTAAATAAAACATAACGAAATGTTTAAAAATTATCAATATATATATATATATGGTTTTTGTCTTATAAAATGTGCCCATTTTGAAAAAATATGTGTGTTTTATATATAAAGCTATATAAAATTATAAGAAACATATTTTCTGTATGACGTCAAATACAGTTTAAAAAAACTTACCATGTCATCAATTTTTGATAGTTAAAATAAAATGAAATAGTTTATTTTTACGGATTTGGGAGTTTTTTAAATTTTTTATTTTGTATTTTTGATAGTACCAATAAAAGAAAATCTTTATTTTTAAGGATTTTGAGGTAACTTTTTAATAGCTAAAAATAAATTTGAAAAAAAACACTAGATTTAAAAGAAAAGTGAGTAGACCAACCGGTTTTTAACTATATGTTTAGTAGTTTTAAAGTACATACTCCTTTAGTTTTAAGTTACTTTACTTTAACTTTTAACTTTACTTTAACTTAGACTTTAACTTTACTTAAACTTTTAACGACAAAATATTGTGAGTGTACATTTTCTTTCAAAAACTTACAATAACCAAATGTTAGTATTTAAAGTATAGTTAAATGTAATTAAAAAATTAATAAAAAAAACAAATATAATATTTATGCTGAAAGTCAAGTTGAGATGAAATTTTTTTTAACAAAGCTTTATTCAAAGCAATTGTAATTGATATTTGTGTTATCATTAGTGTCTAACCGAACAGTTCGGCTAAACAACTATATTAGGTCGTTTTTTTAGTATTTGGAGGAAATCTGGACAAATTTTTATATTGGAAATGTGTTTGTTGAGCCGATTTCATTCGATTTCGAGCATAATATTTATGAAAAAGTCTTAGTTTATCTGCGAAGTTCAAAGTTCAGCCGCCATATCTTTGCGCTTTTTTATAAATTTGTCACTCAAAATCGGTTCTAACCAGCCCAATAAAAATTTTTACATTTGTTAAATTTATCCATAATGCCTTAAAACATCGAATACCGACAAAAAGTGGTTTTTGGCCGAACTGTTCGGTCGGACACTAGTTTTCATATCAAATGAATATCTTTTAATATTGAAGTTTGATTATAAAAGAAAATTTTGTAAATGAAATTTTTTCTATATACAAATGCTGTAAAAAAGTTTTAACGAACTTTAATATTTAGCCCCTGAATATTTGATTTATAAATATTAGAGTTCATTCGAAAAGTATAAAATTTCTTTGATTTTAGGATATCATCACTTTTTAAATGTTTTTGCATAAATAAAAAAGGCGTTATTTTTTTTTTTTTAATTCCAACTCCTTCCACAGGCGCGCGGAGTTCAAAAACACTGATTTAGGGTAAATTTTCCTACAGAGCAAAAAGAAATTTTAATTCACCTTTCGATTTTACGAAAAAAAAAATAATTTGAAAAACTTTTTTCCCGTTTTTAAAGTGCACCATTTGGGAAATAGAGTGGTCGGAAAAATTTTTCAAAAATTTAAAAAACCTCTAAAGTATTTTTTTATGGCACACAAGCAAAACGCATTTGTAGCTAAGAAAAATTGTAAAAACACGTTCGTTTTATGGCAACCCAGTAATAAGTTTATTAAGTTTTCAAAATGTTTTCTTTACTAAAATGTAATATTCCGATCAAACAAAAGTTACATCTCAAATACAAAATCAGATCTCAGTTGATATATATATTTATTCTTTTCCAAGTTCATCTCAAAGTTCCAAAAATATCTAATTTAAGATCCTGATAGGTCTCAAAATATACCGTGGGATGAATTTAGATCTACTTGGATCTTATTAGATCCAAAAAGATAAGTAATTTTATAAGATATTTTGAGATTAAATTGGATTTACTTATATGGCATGACATGTATTATTATTAATAAAAAAAAAAAAAAATTTAAAGAAAAATAATTAGTGCATATATAATTAGATATGAGGTTATATATTGCAATATATAATTATGTCTTATACGCATGGAAACTCTTAATGATGTTGGTCCATATATAATCATATCGCAAACTAAATTGTTAATCTTAATGTCATATATAATTACAACTTGAAATGCATTACTCATATGACACCATATATAAGCATATCTAATATAACACAAAAAAATATTTTTTATAAGACAGCATATATTATATCATAAAATATATAGCTTATATGTTACCACATAAGAAATATAAAATAATATATGGACACCATATATAATAACATATTATAATATATTTTAAGATGAAGAGACATATGACCAATGAATGAATAATGATTTATTATAAAAATATGCAATTACAATTTATATAAATATCACAAAGAAGTTGCTATGATTAAATCATTTGAAGACATAACATATAACATATAAAATTATATAATTTTTTAATATATAATTTTTTTACTCAGGATTTCATTAGCGAAAATGTTTGTAGCATTTTTCATTGTGTGGGTTAAAAAATAATTTTATTATTTTTTTTTTTTACAAAATTGATACCTTTTCGATCAAAAAAAAGTTTTGTCTCAAATACAAAATCAGACCTTATTTGATATAGATCGATATTTATTCTTATCCAATTTAATCTTAAAATTGGGATATCCAGCAATATCCGATTGGATCCCTCAAATATATTACTGGATTAAATTAGATAAAGATTTTTTCTCTAAATATCTTATTTAATATCCTGATAGATCCCAAAATATCCCATGGGACTAATTTAGATCTAATTTGATCTAATCAGATCCATAAAGATAAGTAATTTTTGGTGGACCGAACACAGAAAAAAAAAATTGCGCCCAGTAAACATTTTGTTGAATAAAAAAAATAATCAATTACTTTTTTAATTGATTCAATTAAAAAGTAATCAATATTTTTGTTTATTTAAAGTAATCAATATTATTTAAAATATTGATTACTTTTTTATTGAGTCAATTAAAAAAGTAATTGAGTCAATTAAAAAAGTAATTGATTATGTTTTTTTTATTCAACAAAATGTTTACTTGGCGCAATTTAAGAAATATTTTTTTGTGTGAATAAGAAATTTTGAGATTAAATTGGATTTACTTTAATACCACGACACATATAATTTTTAATAAATCATCTGTCGCTTGCGTAATTATGTATTGCGAAATATATAGCAATATCTTATATGCGTAGGAAATATTAATGATGTTGGACCATGTATAATCATATCTCAAACTAATTGTTAATCTTGTGTCTTATAAGGAATCTTACATAATTTTATTATAATTAAGTTGTATTTTACATATGTCACCATATATATGCATATCTTATATATATTGTATCTTAAATTACATTTTCCCATATGTGATTACATGTTACATTTGAGAATGTATTAGTATATATGACAACAGATCAGTCATTTCTTATTATGTGTATCATATATGTTAAATATCTAATTTTGTAAAGGTCAATATATAAACATATATATCGTTATATATGTTAACACATAAGAAAAAGAAAATTAATTACGCCATTTTTTTTATTGATACAAAAATCGTAAAAATGTGATGATATCCCAAAATCAAATTTTCGTGACAAACTCTAATAAATATAGACTATAAATTTTACTTGTTAATAAAAAGCTGTCTTTTAAAACACATCTTTTATAGTCGCACTTTAAGACAAACGTTTCTTATCACCAGGGACCGGAAGTTCATGCAAATGCATGATTTTCCCCCTGAGTCTGAGTACAGGGTAAACAAAATATCTTTGCGAATCAGAGAATTTGCGTTAAAATGGCATCGAGTTGTTAGTGCATATTTTTGTATATTTTGCTTTAAATGCACATTTTTATTGTATTTTTCTTAGTTTGCCATACAAATGTCACTCAATTCTTTGTATATTTGACCAATGAGACTAAAGAGGATCCATGCTTTTCAAGCCTTGTTTAGTGTTCACTTAATTTTTTTTTGCAAACTGGAACAGTTTTTAGTGTTTTTCAATATAAATAATAAAACGGAGGAGACGGAAAAATAAACAAAAATCGAAAAATATAATATTTTTGTTAGAAAGTGTTTTGCAACCGTCAGATAATGACAATCGTAATTAATTTTTATATTAATTACTGTAGAATATTTCTTTAGTTAGTCTCTTTACAGGAAGAAGAAGAAGTAAACATTTTTATTGAAAAATTTTACGGACACAAGGGATACACCAGACTGCCGCAGTTTCGTCCCCCTCTTGGGACTCGTCAGTGGTTAATTTATGTGTCAATTGAACAAAGTATTTTATATTGTTAATTTGCTCTATATGAAAAACTTTTTATTTTTTGGTGTCGTACTGTGATTTGAAACTCACTGCCTTAGCATCAAGCTATGCATCGTAATCTCACCTCTTAACGAGTTGAGCCACGGTCGACACAGCGATGACTGTGGCTAAAGTGGAGTTTTGTCACACTACGTACACACAAGTATTGTTTCGATCAGAAGAGACAGAATTAACTAATACCAATGCACAATTCATTTCTCAACTAGAATGCTTTTTCTTCTTTATCCTATCTCTTTTTCACAAGTAATTATCACGTTTTATGATGCGCTTTATTCACATACAATATTATTCACATTGATAGTGTTGTTAGCTGCAGTACATTCGAGGCCATACTCCGTGTGTGATCGCTAAGCAGTCTTGACTTGTTATTGTTACGTTTGTAATGTAAGAAGAAGCGTAGGTTTGATTCTTACAGCCGGCAGGTTGTTGAGAAAATTTATCATATAGGGACAATCTGATAATTATAAGACACAAATAATAATACAATTTAAATGGAAAATCGCTGATGACGCCTGTCGATAAAAAAAGGCAGAAACTAGTCTAGTCTGATTAATAGTGTTTATAATTTTTAGAGAAAAGTGTTTATTCTTCTTCCTAACCTCAACATTTCTAAAAAAAAATTTTGTTTATGCAGTATTAAACAATACGAACTAACTTTAATATTTTATTCAAATTGCTTAAAAACATGTAAAACGTGCCGCTCTTTCCACATTTTTTGTTATTTTTCCCAGTTCAGGTTTTTAGTAGAGAGACGCGGGTATGGCTTTTTGGCACGGCTCGACACATTGTGATACTAACTCATAAATCAATACATAACAAAAGAATTAACATCGTTTTAACATTTTCCAATCACAACCATCGACGTTGAGCTATAATTTACTGTGCTTAAATACTTTTTGATTAAATTTTCGTTAAATCCTCAACCGGTACACTAATCCTCAACCGGTACATGCGAATTGGGTGTTATGACTTTCATCTTAGGATTTGTTGAATAAAAACATTAATATGATTAGATGATTTTGGAGTAAAATTTTGTTGCAATTCCAAAAACGTTGCCTAAATTTTGTAAAAAATTAATTTAAATTAGTCAAAAGTTACATAAAAATCATATTACCTCAAGTCGAAGCTGTAATTAATAATTTTTTAATGCAGAATCGTAGAATTTTTAAATATTTCTTATATCTGATCAAATTTATTAACTAATTTTTAATTCACGGAAAAAAGTTGTTTTTGGAGGTTTTTGAAAACGGTTTAGCTCGCGGGATGTTATCGCTAGATTCGAAATATTTTAAGAGCTATCATAAAAAATGCTCGTTTTTATTTTCAGTGGTTTGCATCTTGCATTTTTTTAAAAAATCGCAAAATAAGACACTCTAATAGACATATTTAACGTAAATGAGAGAAACATTAAAGGTATCTGTAGAAAAAGTTGCAGCGTTTTTAAATTTCTTAAATTACGAATTTGAACCTGTATATCGTTTGCGAGTTAAAAACATTAGAAAAAATATTTTGCTTATACGAGTATAAAAAAAAAATGAAAACAATTTTAAGTGCCCGATTAAATAAATGTATACATAATTATATATAGTTTTATATAATTATATATAATCAAATATAGCAACATATATAATTAGATATAATTATACATGCAGTTGATTATTTAAAAATTTGTTTATATGGTGCTATATAAAATATATGGTCCAATATATAATTATATCTGCCTTATATAATTTTATGTAATTTTATATAACTAATAAAATTATATATACCCATTTTTCGGATATAATTATATGTAATTATTTTTGATCATATCAGATTTTATAGAATTATATATAATTATATATAATTATATATGATTATATCCACCAATTTCTGTATATAATTATATATAATTTGATATGGCCTATATCATTTTTTCAATCAGGTGCATATTTTTTTAGTGCATATTTTAAGATTTTTCGTGCATATTATAGGCGTCTAAAACATACTTTTTCAGTGCATAAAGTTCCTGTCCCTGCTTATCACAAATTGTGTGCCGATTTCAACATCATGAATTTTGATTTGTTTTCACATCATTTTCAATATTTATTGAATTATTAAATCACTGTGGCAGCCATTAAGGTAATAAAATATTTTTTTTATTAGAAATTCATACTTGAAGAGTAAGTAAGTAGAAGATGAAGTATAAGAAAATACTAAAAATTAAGAATTTATATACATTAGACTGTCTTATGACTCTTATACAGGTTCGGTTACAGTGGCGTAGGGTGGAGTGGTGGAGTGGTGGAGCGAGGAGCGATGTCCTCTTCCAAGGAAAGGAGGCTTCACAACTTTTACAACACTTAGAATACTATGTAGGTAAGGACCACTGCAAATGTAGTTAAAAACAAATCAAATTTCACTTAACGGAAGGACGACTTTCATTTCATTAAATTCAACTGACATTATCATTTGTTTTTTAATGTTCAAAAAATGTCTAACAATTGTAGTAAAAATGAACCACATGGTAGTAAAAAATAAGAAAACGTTTATTTTTTTAAATAAAAAAAAAACTACTGTGAAAAATTTATGTAAAATCATAAAACAGTCATTTGATGTGGTTTGTTTTTTTAAATGAACTACAAGGATGGTAAAAAATTGTATTTGTTCCACAGCCGACTGACATTTACATTAAACATAAAGAAACTGTATTACAACCTAAACAACTACATATTTTTAAAACAGAGTGAACCTGATATATCCAAAAAATCTTTAGTAAATAGTTAAAATTTCACTAAATGTATAGACATGTAGTAGCAGTAGTAGTTTATGGACATGTAAGTACATCTGGAAAGTGTACATCATTTTATGAATATTTCAAATATGGAATCCAATGGTGTGGTCAGGAGAAATTTATCACAATTGGTGAGTAGGCTTCATACAAAAACACCTCAACATTTCTGTTTTTATTTCCAAAAAATAAAAAATTATTTTTTTAAAAAAAAAAATGGACTTTTATACGAAAATTTTTATAGTTATGAGACTTTTGTAACAAGTTATGATATCATCGAAAACCGTTTAAACCTAAACCTTTTTCTGAACCAAATAATTTTTTTTGTGGGAGATCCTTCCAAAATAAAAAAATATTAAATTTTATATCTTTGATTTAGTTAATTGCTTGGGTTTATTTATTGGGAAATGTCTTGAAACATACACAGAAAAAAAAATTGCATAAATTAAATTATAGTTTTAAATTTTTTTGTGAAGAAAAATTTGTATTTTAAGTACAAAAATAAAGAATACAATAAACAACCCAGCAAAAAAAAAATGCAAGTGATTCCTTAAGATTCAATTTTGCATTGCTTCCAAATTCATTAATAATTTCTCGCTTCTAATGAAGTTCTTTTTTCACAACTTCCAAAATTGGGATTTTGTGAACAAAATTTAATATTTACAAATCTATCCCACTCTGCCCAATCTCAAACTTAGGGGGTAAAAGGGACGGGAAAAATATTTTTTTTTTTGTAAATATGAAATATGATACATTTAAATTTTTTGGACACAACTTTAAAATACTCGAGAACAGAAAAGTTTATATATCCATATTGCCTCTGCTTTGAAGATAGCGTTAGCATCAATTAGGTGAAAAAATGCTTTCAAAAAATGCAAATTCCAACGTAATCGGGATTCTCTTCTAGGAGAGTTCTCTTTTGAACATCAAAAGAAATTGAACTTCCATTAAACCATAAGCATTGCTTAAGATGCATTGAATAAGGATTGTAAAGGAGAACTTCCACCCTATAACAAGCCCACATAAAATTCATTGGTTCCGATCCAAATTTTCATAACATCGAAATCCAAATCATTGCAATGTATCGCTTCTTTATATATTCTTTCGATACTCTTTTTTGCCGGGAAGTTATTGCTGAATTCCCTTTCGTCAAAATCGATAAAAGATTGGCATTTATTATGCTTTACAGCTTTTATCTTTTCCTTAAATTTGACATTCATGCACTCAAAAGGAAAAGTTTAATTATATCCATGACATTTTTCTTAGATTTTAGTCCAATGTTACATTTCATAGTATTTATGAAACATTTCATAGAAAATAAAATCTATTTCATCATATTTATGAAATGTTTCACCATATATATGAAGGATATTTTGTATTAGTAAGGATTTCATTATTTTTGTGAAGAAAAAAGTTCATAGAGACCATGATATGGTCAGTTTAGTTCTTGTTGTTTATGCAATGTTTATGAAATGTTTCATAAATATTGATGAAATTGTTCAATTTCCAGGTTTTCTCTGGGTGTAGTCGCAATACATCAATTCAACAATTATTTTTCCACACAGAGAGAATTTTGTTGGGTGAAAAACAGAAACTTGTTAGTAAATCAACCTTTCAAACCTTTCTTCACAAATTAAACGAAATTTTTCTTAAAATGAATGAAAAGTTCATATTTTTTTATAAAACAAAGGTTTTAATGAAACTTCTTCATTGAGCGTAAGAAAAGGTTCATAAATAAAATTATATTTCTTCATACAATTTGATAAAAATTTAATTAATTAAAAAAATTAACTAACCCTTTGACGACCGAACTTAAGTCGCTGAAAATTTTTTGAAGAAACTTCGTGGAAACTTGGGCCTATACCTAAAAATAAATTTTGTGCTGCTTTTGGCGCTTTACTGCTCCCCCTCCCCATGGGCGACATATAGTTCGAAAGCTAAATCGTTTATGGGCTGCCACTCCTTAATGGGTTAAAATTTTGTCTAAGTTTTAATTTTGTATTTTGCTTTAAGTTAACGTAATCCAAAAATAATAACCATTTTTGTATAAACATAAAACTGTATTTTTAACATTATAAAAACTAAAAACAAAAACGTAAAAAAATCATAAAAAAAAACAAAAATTAATTTGTTTTTGACTTTGAGTTGACCTTCTAAGGCTCTAAGACTATTAGGCTACAATATATAGGTATGGCTAAAAAGTCATATCTGTCGATCACAACTGTTTTTATAAAATCGTCTTGCACATTTTCCTGAAATGGCAAAAAGTAAAAATGGGACATATATCAACCATTCGTCGTCAAAGGATTAAATGCAAAATTTATTTAATATCAGTGCAGTATCGAGACTTTACAAAGACAAGTTATTTTATTTTGCTGAACATTTGCATTATTTTTCGTCCACTAAAATTTTCTCTGTGTAGAATTTATCTTCAACAATCATACATTTTAGGTTAATGTGTTTATCATAAACCGCGGAAATTATTCTGCAAAATATTTCTACGTAAAATAAATTTTCTCGATTTTTTTTGGACAAAAATACAGATTTTTACACCAGTTTTAACCAATCCATTTGGAAAACGAATGCTTATATTGGATATTACATATATAGAACACTGAAAGAATTCTATGCAAGGTATTAATGAATTTTTGCACACAACCAATGAAGTTGCTCTGGAGCTCGTCCACTGAAACATTTCACTAATCTACTTCAAATTTATATAAGATTTTATAAAAAATGTAATTTTATTTATTAAAAGTTTCATTAACTCAATAAAGAACTACACTCAGGGAACTTCTGCTTTCTAAATATGTATTTGTTTGGGTTGTAATACAGTTTCTTTATTTTTAATGTAAATGTCAGTCATTTGTAGAACAAATTAAATTTTTTACTAACCTTGTAGTTCATTTAAAAAATTAAACCACATCAAATGACTGTTTTATGATTTTAAATTCAGTTTTTACAGTAGTTTTTTGTTATTTAAAAAAAATAAATGTTTGTTTATTTTTTACTATCATATGTGGTTCATTTTTACTACATTTGTGGTTAAATTTTTGAACACTAAAAAACAAATGACAATGTTAGTTGAATTTACTGAAATGTAAGTCGTCCTTTCTTTTAAGTGAAATTTCATTTGTTTTCAACTACATTTGCAGTGCGTTTACCTACATAGTATTAGTATTCTAAGTGTAGTTTTATAAAAAGAGTGCAGCTTTTCATTAGTTTTAGGAAAAATTTATTTCACTTTGTGAAGAAAAGCTTCATTAGTTTACAGAAAATATTCAGTATTTTTTATCCACTAAAATTCTCTGTGTGTAAATGCTTGACAAACAGAAGCCGATTATGCAGAGTGCCGAATAAAGACCAACTATATGATATAAGAAAAAAAAATGTTTATAAAACCATTTCCCCCCTCCAAATGGAAAACCTCTATCCGCGCCTGCTCTTATAGCTTAAAATGTTTTCAGAAAAAAAAACAATTTTGAGAGCTTTTCTTAAAACAAACATTACAGCTAAAAACGCTTTTAGCTGGAATTAAAATATTTTGATATTATCACGAAATAATCCATGGCTCATTTTCAAAAGGACATACCAAGCATTATTTGAAGCGTGAGACAGTCAAATATACAATAAAACGCACATACATATGCACATTAATATATAATCATTTATATGATGTATTGTAGTAAAAGCTTACATTACACTCAAAATAGTAAGTTAGTAAATAAAAACGTATAAAACATATGCATACAAATTATCTCCTCTCGGAATTACTTTTTGAATATAATTTTTTTAAAATTGCCAACACAGAATAAATTATTGCCAATAAAATTTTAATTATTATTTTGTTTAATTCCAAACTCATTTTCAATTAGAAGTTTAATAATACCTATTAAATGTTTAATTGAAAATGAATTTAGTGCATACAAAATATCCAATTTTTATAACCTCCCAGCAAAAAATATGGAAGGCATTCTTAAAAAATCAAATTTTCATTGATTCCGAATTCATTCCTGATTTCGCGCTTTTTCACAACTGGCAAAGATGTAAATTTAAACATAATTTAATCTTTTTAAATCTGGTCTATCCAACTCGGTCGAAAAGGAGTTGAAAAGGAGTTGAAAAATATACTATATATATATTTTTTTTTTGTAAAGGAGCATATCTGAAATATGAGAAATAAAATTGTTTGGACCCAACGTTAAAATACTCGAGAAAAGTGAAGTTTTGATATCCATATAGCCTCTGCTTTGAAGACAAAGTTCCCACAAATTAGATGAAAAAATGCCTTTTGAAAAGTTAAAAAAGAATTTGAATTCCAGATTTGAAAATCGGGAATATTTTCAAAGTCTGGTAGCGCCCCTAAATTTTGTTCGAACTTTTTGAAGACATTAGAGAATTTATTTTTCATAAATCTTAATCTAACCCAGAGTTGTCCCGTCAAAAATTCGACGTTTTTAAACATAAGAAGCATCCTAATAAGCATATTTCTAAAAATCATAATTACTTTTGTAAATTTTAAATTGAATCAGACTACAGAGTCTATTATTTAACCTTCATCAGTGATTCTGATATATTTTGTAATATTTCTTATGTTAGTTATTCTTTGATTGCTGGTATATGAAATTTTTGTGCAATCGCTGAAAAAGGCAAACTGCTTTTTAATACCACATACACTTCGTACTTCACTTCAGACAGAGCGTTTAGCACTTTGACGTGAAGTTTGGTAGATTTATGCTGTGACTTAAAACTAGTTTTCAATACACGATGTTTTTTTTTTTGTTCTTGCATATATAGTGTTTCAAATGCGGGTAATCGATTAATCGCCTCTATTTCGGTTAATGTCGAAACAAATAATTTAGAACTCAAATAATTATTAAACCCATTTTTTCAGGTTAAAAAAGGTAGATTAGCGGGTTAAATATTTTATATGGATTTTTTCCCCAAAACTTGTCAGTTTTCATAACTTTTGGTAAAAAAAAAAAAAATTTACAAGAAATATATAGAAAAAATAATGATTTTTAAAAAAAAATTTTCGAATTCATGTTAGCCAATATTTCCATGTATTTCAGGACAAGGTTGATTTTTTTCCAATCGTTGTCACATAACTTTTAACCAATTTACGAATTAATTCTGTATGCATGCGACTCCTTCTCCCGAGAATATATTTTATAATCGGTTCCCAACCATAACAGTTTTCAAACATGTCCCAGTGAAAATGTAATATCTAGCTTGAGCCAGTTTCAGAAGCTGTTTTATTGAGTACCTGTTATACTTCGGACAAAAAAACTGACACTAGAATGGGCTATAAAGTAAATTATTTATTATACAAGTCGCTCTTCAAAACTCGCTTATTTTGAAAAGGGTAGATTTTTAGGGCTTTTTGAAAGAACAACAGTGTAACTCTAATAAGGATTTATTTCCACTGAACATATACCGGGACAAGTTTAAAATTACAAATAAGTTAATACATAATATCACAAAAATAAATCAACATTTTCACAAAAAGCCAAAAATGGCATGCAAATTTCAAAAATTGCTAAAAAAAAACAGTTGATTTAAAGTTTTTTGTATAATATTTTCAATTAAAAACACTAATGAAGAATTTTACAGTTGAAAGTGCTAAATTGTTATCGTTGTAAATAATAATGAGCACTTAAAAGTTTAAAATGTTGTTGCTTTAAAAATAAATATTCCGAAATTTTTTTATTTTTTATTTATTAATAATCATATAATTACAAATTATATCCTATTACCCTAACCGAGCACTAGCTACTATGGTTTTCGGTGCGTTGTAGCGAAAACAGACCAGTGCCTCTGGTGGGAATCGAACCCACGACCCCCGCACTGATAAGCCAGCACGCTACCAACTAGCCTACCGGCTATATTTAACAGAATTGTTTAACGAAAGGTCTAAAAAAATTTCCAAAAATCGGTTTAAGGATTCAAAATTCAAAAAATGTAAATTTTAAAAAATAATTGGTAAAGCAATTACTGGCAAACGCCAAAAAAACTTGCCCTGCTGATAACATTTGTTTTTTTAACGGCCCTTAAACTACATTTACACTGAACCCCAAAATACGTATTTTCAAGTTTTTAAGTTTTCGACTCAAATTTCATATAAGTTTTAAATTGAAAACTTGAAAAAAACTTAAAATACGTATTTTGGGGTTTAATATGAATGTAGTATTAGATTCCTTCAATATAAAGGGTGATTTTTTAACAACTTTCTGTTTGGCAACACTGTTTTTGGCAGCTCAGCTGTTTTCGTGTAACATGTTACTGTTAAACATGTTCAGTTTGGTCTATAATTTAACCATGAATCGACTTACAAACGAACAACTCTTGCAGATTATTGAATTTTATTATCAAAATTCATATTCGGTTAAGAAAGTTCATCGTGCACTTCTTCCAATTTATGGTCAGTTTGGGCGACCATAAATTGGACTTGACTATTTTTTGTGGGGCTATGTCAAGCTCGCAACGGTTGACGCACTCAAAGCGAATATTGAAGAATTTATTCGTGAGATACCGGCCGATATGCTGGAGAGAGTATGCCAAAATCGGACCCAGCGTATGAACCGTTTGAGGCGTAGCCGCGGTCAACATTTACATGAACATTATATAGATCGTTCTATCGACTCAAATAAAGATTTATTACGTTTCTCTAAATTTTAGGTGTTTTTTTTTTAAATCAAATCCGAAAGCTCTTAAAAAATCACAATTTATAATCCCAAGATTCTGAGTCATGTTGCATTAGAACATCGCAGGATGCTTTGAATCACCCTCAACAAGCACTTTTTAAACAAACGTGGTCAACTTTACTTGATATTTAACAAAAAAAGAACCGTATTTTGTATTTTTTTTTTGATAAAAAAATCAAACAAATACATTTTAAACGATTAATCGCCAATTTTGTCGATTAACCGACCCGGATTTATTTAAGCGATTTTTCGAATATTTGCCTTAACCAGTTAACCGCCTAGAACGAATAATTAGAAACACTATGCATATATAATTTAAGAAGTACAACACAAACAATATAGCATTGTTCTATTCTTAGGAATCATATGTTATTCCAATTTCCACAATTTTCCCATTTAGTGCGAGTATTGCCAAATCTATGTCGTATTTTTTGTACACTCGATAAGGTGGCATCACAGACGTTTCGTTTAAATTAATTAATTTCTACTGAAGTTTTATTTTGAGTGTAATGTAAATGTGCATGTGTTAGAGTATTGAGCTAAACATTTATAGCTACTGTAAATGTCTTCATAAAACCATCATAATACATTTATAACTATATAAATAATACAATAACAATAATAAAAATGACAAGAACAAATGCCAACAACAAGAAAGATTTATAACCAAACAACAACAACAACAACAGCAGCAAAAAAAAAACAATATTAACTAAAACATAACCTTACTTAAATACAATTTGATAAGTGCGAAAAACTCGTAAAATACTTAAAGACTACAAGGATTTTACTCGGTTGCTTGCCTTTCGTTATATATTTTGGCTCTTTAAAAAAGTCATAGAAACGGGGAGTTTTAATGGTCTTCTGTTTAACAAAAATTTTCTTTAAATGGATATTTAGATGGAGGGGAAATGGATACTAGGGTGTCCCTTAAAAATAGATTTCTCAGTACAGCCCATAGTTTTATTGCAAATGGTTCCAAATGAAAGAAATCGATTTTTTGTTTTGGAAAACGTTAACCAGTATCGAAAATGTCCCGTTTAAAAAATTTGTTTTTTTTTGAAAAATTTACTTTTTTTTTATATATAAATAGAACATTTTTGGTCTTCAAAGTTTAGTAACGTCATGATGCTTGTTAGGAAAAGACCCTAGCCACGTGTTTGCTTACTAAGAAGACAAGGATGGAGCAATATTGATGATTAATAGGTTTTTTTATTAAAGCTCTGCCTATTCTGGAGGCTCTAGCTTTTCTAAAACTTCGGGTGCTGATGAGATCTTCAGCCAGATCAAAATACGAGTATCAACCTAGCTAATATGATTGAATTGCATTATACGAAGGTTGAAAGATCGTTATAAATTTAAAAAAATAATCTCGATGTATATAAAAACAAAAAACTAATAAAACTGTAAAAAAATCTACTTTTTTATTTCATTTATTTCCCTATGGGGAATGAGGAGTCAAATGACCTAAAAGTGACTGGTTAAAGAAGGACTTATCACTGAAGTGGGTTAAGCAGTGTCAATTGTCCTAAAATTACAATTCCTGTGTATGGTAAAAGGAGGACATACCACTTAACCAGAATGCTTATTAGCAAGAAAAAGCCAGTTAGCCAGAATTTTACCCATTGGAAGCTGTTTAGTTTTCGATTATTTTATACGACATGACCCTTTTGCGACAGTCTTGTGGTATGCCCATCTTTGGTTAGTCCTGTGGCATGCCACTATGTGGTTGAAGCAGGACAAATGACCCCCTCCTGTGACAAGCCAATGTTAAAGTTGCCAGTTGTTTACATTGGGTAGGGTTAAGCAAAGGACCGGTCTCTGGCACGAAGGGACCGATCCTGTGGCACACACAGAACTGGTCCCATTCCCCATAGGGATACTCAACATTTTTTATATATGGACTTCTGACTTCTTTGGGTATCATTAAATCACTTTAGCCTGGAATCAAAAATGACCACAAATTTTATAAAATTGCAAAAACGTTGTTTTTATTAAATTTATTTTAAAGATTTTTTAAAATGCCTAATTTGGACATATCGACTGCATATACACTCAGGGAACTTCGGGTTTAAAAATTTGTAGTTGTTTGGATTGTAATACAGTTTATTTATTTTTAATCTAAATGTCAGTCATTTCTAGAACAAATTTAATGTTTTACTAACCTTGTAGTTTATTTAAAAAAACAATCCACATCAAATGACTGTTTTATGATTTTACATTCATTTTTTACAGTAGTTTTTTGTTATTTAAAAAAAAATAAACAAAATAAATGTTTGTTTATTTTTTACAACCATAATATGTGGTTCATTTTTACTATAATTGTTAGTTATTTTTTGAACATTAAAAAACAAATGACAAATGTTAGTTGAATTTAATGAAATGTTAGTCGTCCTTTCTGCAAGTGAAATTTTATTTGTTTTTGCCTACATAATATCGGTAGTGTAGTTGTAATTAAAGAAAAAATTAAAATTCGTATTTGTGTGCGGGAACATTTTATGATAATTGATTAATTGAAAATCAATAACACTGTGCAACAAATTTTGGGTCATCGTCGTCAGCCTCAATGGTTCCAATGCGAAATGAAAGTTGATTTTTAGATAAACAAACCAGCCAAAGGGTTTTACAAAGTTTGTTTGATTTTCCATGTTATGGCCTCTAGAAGTTGGGGCATTTTTGACAATTTTTTCAATATGGGTGAGAATCAAAATAAAATAATAATATATTTATTGGAATGCAATTGTGTGTACTTATTTTTCCATTGAACCCTATGTCTAAAAATATATTTTTTCACATATGACCACAAATAGTAGGCGAGATAGGCGTGGTCAAATATAAAGAAATCATAACTTTTTGGTAGATGTACAATTATAATCTTTTTTGGAAAAAAATCCCAAAGAATTTCCTATGGAATGCATCTGTGAAAAAAATTGTGAAAACGAAACTGGATCCGTTTTGAACATACCTTTTAATCCTTAAAAATAATATTGGTACGATAAAGAATTGCGCTTGTTAGTTAGTTTAGTAACCTTTATCATAAAGGGTCCGCCAAATAACTTTTTTTTTTTGAAAATGCTATAAAAAAAATCTACTGAATATTTTCTCAAATTTCTTTTTTTATTTGAAAGTACAATCCTTCCGGTTAATAATGGAAGATAATTCCATTCAAATGGCTGCCTCGGCTGGCCATGCAGTAGATTACACGATCGGTCCAATTTTTAAGCATATTATCGATTGTGTGCAGCTGTATTTCCTCCTCTTCAATTTTTGTGAACAAAAATTCGTTGAACATGGCCCGATAACGATTGCCATCGACTGTAACGGCCACTCCTGGCTCATTTTCGAAGAAAAATGGCCCAATTATGCCTCTGGACCAAAATCCGCACCAAACAGTGATTCGTTTTGGGTGTATCGGCACACATTCTGCAACATTACCATGATTTTCAAAGTAATGTCGCAATATTTCCCAGCGTTGTTCAAGCGTATACACAACCATATTCGTTCAGCGGAAGGATGAAACTAATTATCTGTCAAATCAGACATGAGCTAAGTGTTACCATTCACGAAATAAGCACTAGTTGAAAAAAAAAAACGTTAGATGGCGGACCCTTTATATCCAAATTTAATGAAAATGTGAAAGAAATTATTCTGTAAATTTCTTAGTGGGTCTTTTTGTTTTTGCCAAAATTGGAAACATTAACCCTAAGAGGATCAAATTACATAAAATATTTAATTTTATTAAAGGAATTTTTTTTTATCAATTTAAAAGCATTGCAATCTTGTAGTCACAATGAAAATTCCGTTTCATGGGTCCTTTTGTCCTTTTGTTCAATTTTATAAAAATCGCTGCATACTCAATCAGGATTTATGTTTTTTTTCAATTTATTTTTTTTTATTCACAACTTTTATATTATGGAAATAGCAATCGACATTTCCAAATTAGGCATTTTATAAAATATTTAAAATTAATTTAAAAAAAAACGCGTTTCTGCATTTTTATCAAATTTGTGCATCGTATTTGATTCCATATCTGAATAATTTTGAGTATAATAAAGAAATAAAGAAATAAAAACTTAAATTTTTAAATTCCTAGAATCTTGAAAATTTTTAGTAAAAATACACTGTTTAACATTTTCCAAAAAAAAAAATCGAATTCCTAAATTTGGAACGAATACTGACACATCGTTATTATAAGGGACATACTAAAGGATACTACTACTACTGTATTTTTAATGGTATTTCTCATAAAATCTGTAAATAAGCATTTGAAAGTATGCGTGCGTTTAAGATTACAAGTTCGTATATGTACAGTAGACTGGCCCATGTTTGTATGGAAAAATAAAGGTATATTTCGATTATTTCTCCACAAGCTTGGTTTTGTTTACTCAATCGGACGATATTTAGAGGTCGCTATAAAATGTGACCCTACAATCATAGAAAAAAAGTTAGTAAACAAATTAGTAAAGCCGTTAGTAATCCAACTTTGCAGGTTTTAAACAAACTTTTAGTTTGTTGAGGTTTTAGTTAAAAATTGTGCTTTTTTGACGTGATGAAATACTAGATTTTTAACTAATTTTTTTTGCTGAATTAACTTAAGTCTAAAATTATTATTTTGATAATCAAAACCAGCTGAGGTCGTTGTAATGCGATGTTTGCCCTTGAGTATTTGTGTATTTTTTATTGTGTTAGTATCAAATAGACTAGGGAAGTGAACTCGTTCTATTAGAAAAATACCAGCTTAAAATAAAAGACAGATACAACTCTGTATTTTATTTATTTTAAAAATACAGAGCTGTATTTTAGTTTTCTTATTATTTATAAAAACAACGAAAAATTTTACTTAAATGTTGTAAATTTTCCATTTTTTTTGCTATTTTTATTTTACTAATATTTAGCAAAACGATTCTGCTAATTTTATTGCTTTGTAAACTTAAGAAGCAACGAAGGTTCTATTCTTACGGCCGGCAGGCATATTTTTGAAAAATGTATCATATACATACAATCCCTGCAGGAAACGAAGGGTCGATTAATCCAAAGTGACAAATCTGTGATATATGATTTGGGGGCTCGTCACAAATCTTGTGAAACCAAAATTGTGGTGCACCAAAAAGTGTTAATTTTGGTGAAATGACCAATCACGTGACTAAAGTTATGGTAACAAAACATTCACTGGTTGCTACCAGATATATCATGCAACTGTTGATAAAGTAACATAACATCAAAGTGTACTGAAGCAACTAGGGCCGTTGTGGTTGAAGTTATTACTGGTCATTAAACTGGTTCAACACCGTTAGCAGTGGATGAAAACATGGCAATTAGTATCAAAGGATTCAGTCCATTGACTGCTACACAGCAGACATAACAATGAAGACGTAACACTTCACTGGTTTAAAAGAACTGAACACGGAACTGTGACACAGGCGATTTCTCGCCAAACGTGGCGATCTTAAACTTAGTTTTTTGTTGGGTATAGACAAAATAAGCTAATTATAAAATTGATTTTTGTTGTGCCTTTTTTAAGGTTTTTTTGAACAGGGGGTAAGACACACTGTTTTGGAAAAGTGCAGTGATAGGTTCCGGACGGGCTATTTAGCAACTCGTGCATAATATGACAATGGCCATACTTTGACAATACCTACTTCTATCTTGGCCCGTAGCACATTCATTTCAGTCGGTACGGTGATAGGTTGCATTGGTCAAGTTATTCGCCACGTTGCACAGTGCTTCACAGGTAGCAAATTGTCACCTCCTATGACAAGCACATGTTAAAAGTACCGGTCGCTTTCATATAACAGAACCGAAACTAGGACAGGTTCATACACACAAAGTTCTAGTCACATGACCATACCAGTGACTGGTATGGTCATGTGTCTTATCCCCTGCAGGGATAAGACACAAAGTTCATGAAAAATTAAATGGAACATCACTGATGACGCCCATCCATTTAAAAGGCTAGTTTAAAAATAAATAGCGTTTATAATTTTGATAGAAAAACGTTTATTCTTCTTCTTAACCTCAACCTTTCTAAATTTTTCATTTTAGTTAGTTTTTTACAGGAGGAAGAAGAAGAAATCATTTTTATTAAAAAACACACAATGGATATGCCATATTGCCACAGTTTTGTCCCCTCCAAGGACAAGTCATTGGTTAATTTATATGTTAATTGAACAAAGTATTTTGTATTGTTAAATTGCCCTATACGAAAAAGTTTTGACTTTGTTGTCGTAGTGAGTTTCAAACCCACAGTCATACATCAATCTTTTGTTGCTTTTGTTTAGCACAGCCAAATATTAGGATCTTCCATATTTTTGTTTGAAATTTCACACATTTTTATTATAATCGCCTTTTTTTATATAAATCCAATAAAAATCTTTCTTCCAACCGACCTGGAAAATGAAATATTTCAAATCAAATATATACCTATATTTTCTTGATTTTGTTTTGCGTGACACTGTATGTGTGCGTAAGTCTTAAACATTTTTTTCATTCCAAAAATTAATAAGGGTTTTCACAAGGTCTACTAAATAAGTGTTGTATATATTATATGTTGTATTGTAAAAATAGAGATGGTAAAATTTTATTTTCAATTTGACGAAGATTTTGGGTTGGATTTTCACTCTGTTAGCACACTTGAACATAGTACACTAAGCATAGGTACAAATGTTGTATCTTACTATCATATATTGTTGTATATTTTAAAAGAAAATTTTACCATCTCTATTTTCGATACGACTATGCAACATAGACAACATTTAGTACTTCCATTGTGAAATCCCTTAATGCTTTCATTCATATACACATCTTTATCAATACTTCGAATTGGAATACAATAGAATTTTCTTTTATTTAAAGGGTAAACAAATGTTACTGTGGGAGAACAATGTTATTTACAACCCAGTTAAAAAACCTGTTTACCAGCAAGCAGGTTTGTAAGGAAGTAAGCTAAAAAGAATCACCTACAATCCCTTTTTTACATTGCCATGATTTTGACGAGGGCAGTCCCAAAATTAGCCGACCTGACGTATAGATGGCGGCAACAGCATAAAAAGTGGCAACCTTAAAAAACATATGTTTTAAGTTTCAAGGAGCCACGTTGTTTAGTGTTTTTTTTTTTTTTTGAGCCATCAATAATAAACGATCTCAGTGAATTTTTTGAATATGGAAAAAATTGGTTACCGTTATGTAATTCAATACTTTCCTTTGAAAGGTCTCATTCCAACCAATAGTAAAAGCGATCTACATTCTACTCTGGGAGAGTCTGCTCCTTCGTTTACGATCATAAAATATTGGGTCGTAGAGTTTAAACGATGCCGTACGAGCTGCCACGACGAACACCGTATTGGTCGACCAATTGTCCACGCCAGAAACGTTAAAGAAAATCCTCAGGGGAAGTCTGCTCCCTCGTTTACGACTATAAAATATTAAAAGCGAGGCCGTACGAGCCGCCAAGTCGAACACCTTAGTGGTTGAAAAATTGAGGTGTACATGCCAGAATCGGTAAAGAAAATCCTCAAAATGGTATTGGATGATGAAGGTGCGTGAGGTGGCTGAAATGATAGGCATTTAAAAAAAAGCTTACATCGCATATTGACTGAAAATTTGGAGATGAGAAAGCTGTGCGCAAGATGGGTGCCGCGTTTGTTCACAATAGAATAAAAGCAGAGTCTTGAAGATGTTTCAATAAAGTGTTTGGCAATGTTTCACCGCAATAAAGCCGAGTTTTTGCGTCGATTCGTAACCATAGACGAGATATGTGCCTCCCACTTCACACCTGAGACAAAGGAACAGTCAAACCAGAGGACTGAAATGGAAGAATCATGTTTAAAGAAGGCGAATACAGTTCCATCTGCAGGCAAGATCATGCGCATGGGAACATTTTGATTATCTTCAGAAAGGAAAAACAATCAAATGTTAAATTATTGCAGCGTTTAAGTGATTAAAATAAGGAAAAATAGCTTCTTTTGGCGATTAAGAAAGTACTGTTTCATCAAGGCAATGTACCATTTCACACATCCACTATTTCAAAGACCAAAATCAATGAATTAACGTTCGAATTGAACTGGGGGGAACGCTGGGTAAGTGTAACTAGCTAAAAGGAGATTACGTTGAGAAATAAAGACAAATTTGTTGTGTTCTCCATATTAGTGCTCGTAATTTCAAGCAATAGATACCTACCGGTGCTTAGATACCTATCCGATTTTGTTCGTGTACACTGTAGGTATCTAAGCACCAGTAGGTATATATTGCTTGAAATTACGGCCATAGGTCGGCTAATTATGCGACAATGCCTCAACACATGTAAGTCGTCAGACGATGGAATGACTATCATCAAAAAATATAATAGTATTTGAATGGCCCGCATGTTCTTCGGATCAAAACATCATTGAGAATATTTTGGGAGTACGAAAATTATTTGTTTCTTTTGCTGCTTCTCAGTACACTGCGTTGCATAACTATAATCACAAACCATTCTTTCTGGTTTTTCTAATAGTACAAACATTTTTTTAAAACTTATACTGTTTTTAAGAGTTTGATAACTGATATTGTGTAACATTTAAGAGATAACATAATAGATTACTTAATAAGAGAAAAATTGTGTAATAATATTTTGTTAGTGTTTCATAACTATAATTACATATAACGGCAAACAAGTAAGAATAGAAAATAAAAGAAAAATTTAAGAATTATTTTAGTTCACATGTGGTTGTCACAAATTTTGCAAATAATCCGAGTGCCGGCGGAAAATAATCACAAAATAATCAACTGTGCCAGCAACTCAATAAAGAGTCTCAAACAGATAATCGATGAATGTAAGGAAAATGTATTCAAAATACAAATCAACCATAAGTTGGCTCTTAAAGGATTTCCAGAGAATTACTTACAAAAAGCTGATCTCTATGCCAAGGTTATTACACCGCCACAAAACTGCTCGTCTGGACAAAAATAAGACAATATTCGCCGTTGTTGGTAGGACTGCTTAGACATAAATTTCTTTTAAAAGGTGATTTTATCTGATGAGAAAAAGTTCAATACTGGTCCAGATGGTTTTAACAGCTTTTGGAGAGACCTGCGTAAGAAATACGATATTTATCAAAATGAAATTTCGGAGGCGGACGCTTAATGGTTTGGGGCTTTTGTTAAGAAGGTATAGTTACTTTGGCATTTCCAAGCACCAGAATGAAGTCTTCAGAGTACATTACAGTATTAGAAGAGAAATTGGTGCCATTTATTGAAAACAGCAACGAAAAAAAAAAATTAATTTGCCAAAAAGACAATGAATCAGTACATGTACGTCAACAGACGATGGAATGGATGGCATAAAAAAATATAAGAGTATTGGAATGATATGCAATTTCCCCGGATCAAAACCAAATTGAGAATATTTGGGGAATATTAACCCGTCGAGTTTACGCAGAAAACCGTCAATATGAAAGCGTTTTTCATCTAAAATAAACAGTTATTTAAGCTTGGAGAGCTATAACGGAAGAACTTTGAATAACTCTATTAGACAGTATGTCTAATCGGATTTTCGAGTTGATTTAAAAAAGGAGGCCTAAAGCATTATTAAAACTGTTGCTTTAAAATGGTTTTCCTAAAATTTTGTAAATATTGATTATATTAACTCTAATTGAATTTGTTATTCCGTTTTAAACACCCGGTTAAAAATCTCCATTTATGTACATATATGAACTCATTCATGCTCATATATGAAGTTATTCGATGTCATACATGCCTATATACCACCACATAGGATTCATATATGTTCATATGTGATCATATATGTAAATATTGAATCAAGTTTCGTTAATGCACAAATGTGAACATGTATGCAAATGTATTGACTTTTATGTTTATATATGTAAATATTACCTCAATGTTCGTTAATGGACACACATAATGATATATGATTTCTTATATGAAACATGTATGGATGCATGTGGACATGTATGAAGCATGTATGTTGATTATGTGAAATTAGTGTGTAATTATAGTGTTGCAACGCAGTGTATGTAATAATAAGCACTTACATCAGCGCTTTAGTTTTATCCTGCTTCTAAAAATACGAAAATTTTTTACTGGGAACAAACCTAAAAACAAAAAATAAAAGGGAAAGAATAAAAGGTTTCCTAACAATACATAAACGATTTAATTTTGTCTTTATTTTTTAACCAAATTTTTATTTCTTTTTTTATAAATCGTTATCGGTATTGAATGCGTACCATTGTTAGACTATCAGTGCTTTGTGGGTGTTGATGAGGGGGGATTTTATGGTTATTTTCATTGGGTATTACAGATTGTTACCAGAGGATTTATTGTGATTTTGAGTTTAATTTGTCATTGAGAAAAAAAAAGTTTCAATTGTTATAAAACAAAGTTTTAACATGTTATTAATGCATTAAAATCAAACAAAAACTTTAATGGGAATGAGTATTAAAAGTTGTTTTTTTGTTCTTTGTTTAAAAAGAACTCATGGATAAAAGAAAAAACTTTGTGTGGTATTTCAATTAAAAAGTAATTTTTACAAACAATTTTATTTTAATTTATATTTGGATAGTTGGAAAGTGAATAATTCATGAGCTTATTAATATGAACCAAAAAAAAAAAAATTAACGTCCTTTTTGGAAATCGTGAAAATTTTCAAAGGCTGGTAGCGAACCCTGATTTTTTTTTTAGAAAACTAAAAAAATTAGAGAATTTTTTTTCATGAATCTTAGCCAGGGTTGTCCCGTCAAAAATTCGAAGTTTTTAAAAATAAGAAGCAGCCTAATGTTGGTACTATTTTTACACATTATATGGAATTACAATCCTTTTACGAAACGTATCCACTCAAGTACCGAAGCCTTTAGTCAAAATTGAACGCATTTGGAATTGGATTTCTGTTATCGAAATACAATTGCAGTAGAATGTTTAGTCCTGTCAAGAAACTCGGAAAATATAACTTATAAAATGTTCAATACAATATCTTGCAAACTAGCACGAAGGTATCTTATGTGATGATCTCCAATTTGGACGAAATTGGGATATGTCTTACAAAAAAACATCTTAATTTTGAGATGCCTGATATTAATAAACATTTTGGGAATTTAGCGAACACTTTTGTGTTCAGTAGCATGTCGGAAACTTTACAAATTCGACATAAAATAGAGTATTTAAATTTTTTTTAAGACTTTGATTATAATTATTGAAAACAATTTGTTGCGTGACAAGAATGTGAATGTTTATTCCATCAGTTTTTAAGTAGAACAATTAAATATTTTTCTAAGAACAATAATTTAAAATTCGGACTACCATGGCAGCACTGATGGTCATTTCATTATAGACCTTTTTTTTTTAAAGACAAAATCTGGTGCCATCTTGAAGCCATGATTATTCATTTAAGAATGATTTTTTTTTTTTTAACAGACGAATATATTCTTTAGTCCCAGGCGTAGCTGAATTTTAAAATTTTTAATTCGCATTAAAATAGTACGAGGGTGAACTCAAACATAAAAAACAGAAAAAAGAAAAAATGGTTTTTTATTTTTCAAAAAAAAATTTTGTAATAATTTAAAAGTGTCTCCATGTTAGGGACTTAATTTTTTTAGACTTCTGCAAAAACAAAATGTAGATCGAAAATCGATTCATCCGCTAAGGCTACACAGTAGCAACCAATTTTTAATGTGTTGTTTATAAATATCTCGCAAGGACTATAACTTTATTTATTTCTTTCAAAATGAGAAACTATCGAAACTATCGAAATGTGAAATGTGAAATAAAAATAAAAAAAAAATAAAAAAATCGAAAGAGGGCAAACCCTAAAAAAATGTATAAAAACTTGTGATATTTTGAAAAATCGTACAAAACATTACAAAAATAAAATTCTAAGTCAAGTCTGACAAGAAAATGCTTTGTTGGGCTTCTAAAGCATATATTACATAGATCCCAAACTCTTTGACATTAGCTGTCAGTGCACATAACTCATAAGAATATGTTGGACATCGTATACATGTACAAAATATATTTAAATGTATATGAAAACATGTGTTTGTTGTTAAAAGATGAGGAAGAGTTTGGGATCTATGTAATCTATGTTCTAGAGACTTATATTATAAATTTAGTTTGAGTCCTTGTTTCAGTTTTCATAGAACCAACAAAAGTCATATACAATTTTAAAAAATCCTACAAAATCAATATAAATATGAAAATTACAATTTAAGTTATCAAAAAATTACTTCACTCTGAAAGCATTCAATTGGAGGGAAAGATAAAAAAAATCTAAAAAAAAAAAATAATGTAATCGCAGCGGAAACTTTGTGGTCACAAAAACTGTATGGAAGCCATAAATAAGGAAAGAAATCGTAAAATTCTCAACAAAAAACATTTTTACAGAAAATTCTTTAGTTTTTCACAAAAAAAAAAAAAAAAATTTGCTTAATTGACCAGAATTGAGGACAATCAAATGATATTAAGATAAGATGAAATGCCAATAAAAGACTACACTGAAAGAATTTTTGTAATAATCAAACAATTTCATCGATTTTTTTCATCTAATCAATAGAGAATTTTATTATGAAATTTTTCATAAAATTTCAAAGTTTCATAATACGACGTTCATATTGAGCCCCAAAATACGTATTTTCGTTTTTTCAAGTTTTTGATTTAAAATTTGTATAAAAATTGACCGTCGAAAACTTGAAAAAAAAAAACGAAAATACATATTTTGAGGTTCAGTTTGAGGTTCAGTTCATTCGATTTCATAAAATATGTATATCAATTTAATGAAAACTTTTCGACGAGCTATGAACTTGTTTCAAAGACTTAATTTTTGTATTTTTTCATAAAATTTCATAGTTTCTCAAAAATGTTTAATTTTTGCATTAAAAATACAAAAATTGTTTTTTCAGACTTTTTCATATATTTTCATATAAAGGGTCCGCCATCTAACGTTTCTTTTTTCAACTAGTGCTTATTTCGTTAATGGTAACACTTAGCTCATGTCTGATTTGACAGATAATTAGTTTTATCCTTCCGCTGAACGAATATGGTTGTATATATGCAACGCTGGGAAATATTGCGACATTACTTTGAAAATCATGGTAATGTTGCAGAATGTGTGCCCTGTTTTTGAAGATCGCATTATCAGCCGCAGAGCTGATGTCGTTTGGCCACCTCGGAGCTGCGATTTGACACCGTTGGACTATTATTTGTGGGGTGCGTCAAAGATAAGTGTTACGCCAACAAGCCAGAGACAATTGACGCTTTAAAGGACAATATTCGTGAAGCCATTGGTGAAATACAGCTGCACTCAATCGATAATGTGCTTTAAAATTGGACCGATCGTGTAGGCTACTGCATGGCCAGCCGAGGCAGCCATTTGAATGAAATTATTTTCCATTATTAACCGGAAGGATTGTACTTTCAAATAAAAAAAGAAATTTGAGAAAATATTCAGTAGTTTTTTTTTATAGCATTTTCAAAAAAAAAAAGTTATTTGGCGGACCCTTTATTTAGTTAGAATATTGTTCTACTTACAATTACTTTAAGTTTAGTTTTAGGATTTAATTCTCAAGTATTTTATGAAGTGCTTTAATATTAAATGTATAAATTCATTAATTTTGGACTTATATGAAAATGTTTCATAAATCATATGAAGCTTTTCATTTGCTTAATTCCAATGCATTTTTTCAAGACACTTAAGAAGAATTTCATTAATTACATTTTGAATTGTCAAGTTTGAGATCATAGTTTTAATGTTACTATTATAAATAAAAAAACTAATTGTTATAAATGTAAGAGAAAGATGGAAACAAATCGTGTGAGGATCAGCGCTAGAGTTAGTGCCGATCTTTCGACCTAAGCGACTATGTTATCATCACCCTCAATCTAATCTAAAATCCACAAGAACTCATGGTTTGATCACCCAGCAAAATAAACTGGAAGTAGTGCTTTAAGAACCTCTTTAACTTGACTTCCAAAGCATTAGCATACGCACATTTTTCAGTTTAATAGAAGTTATTGTTAACAACTGCCAAAAATATTAAATTAAAGTTATTTTAAACAGCATTTGCATCACCATATGAATTAATTTGTATCTAAATTAATAACATCATAAGAAGTACTTTTTTACAAGTTCATATATATGGTGGTAAGTGGTTGGATTTGCAATCAGAAGGTTGCGAGTTCAATTCCGGGCCGGGGAGATAATTTTTTTTTTAATATTTTTTTTTATCTATTTTTTAATTCTAATTTATTTTTTTAGTATTTTTTATTTAATTTATTTTTTTCTGAGTACTTTAAGAGAATTAAGTAATTTAAAAACAACCAAATAATTAACATCTTGACTTTAATCATTAAGAATTTTTTTAGAATATTGTGGACAGAGTGTTCAAATAATTATGTAATAAAAATCTATTTTTTGTCCTTGCGATGGAACTTTTTGTAAAACTTATTTAAAAATATAAAAAACCTAAGGTTTTGTATTTTTTATTGCTATGTTGATAAGAAAATGCAAAGATGTATTTCACTGCTAAAAATTAGTTTATAGAATTTTTCATATTTGTTTCAAGATATTCTTTTTAGGTGTGCCTTAAAAAAAAATTAGGTAAAAAAATTGATTTTGGCTTCAAAAATCTATTTGAGAATTATTGTTTCGGATTGCAAAAAATTAGCAAAAACGAAAAATAACGCAGCCAAATTTTGAAAGCTAGTTACTTAATAATAATAATTAATTAGTAAATTAATTAATTAATTAATAACTTTTCCTTAATTTAAATGTATCAATTTAATTTACCTATAGAGTTTTTACCGACCTCTTTCTCTTTTTTATTATATATTTGTGTAGCATAATTTTCTTGTTTTCATAAAAATATATCAATATTTTCAACTTAAGTTCGTTTTAAGTTTGTTATATTGCATAAGTAACTTTGGTGCAAATGGTAGAGCGGTCTACTTTAATACAGCAGATCGTAACTCAGATTCGTGTGTTCAATACTCGCTGGCACTAAAAGATTTTTTTTTTTTTTTTAATATTTAAAGAAACATCCCTAAAGTATGCTGCACATTTTTATTAAATAAAAATGTTAATATATATTTGAAAAAGACCTTCCATGAACTATTGAAAAATAGCATCCATGCACTGTTTAAAATGTTATTAAACAAGTTATATATTCACTCCATCCGCCCAATGGGCTTGAGATGATAATTTAATTGTTACTATTAATATAAGGTGGCGCAAAAGTAATCCTCCTATCAGAAAATGCTATACATAATAAAAAAAAAACATCGGAAGGTTATTTTTGCGCCACCTTATATATTTCATTAATTTAATGAAACTTTTTAATTTTAAAGAATTTTATAAACTACCCAGCCAGAAATTTGCCAATGGTCTGAAAAGTCAAGACTGGCAGAGCACTAATTGCCATTGATCCAACAAATAAAGTGCTGGCAAAGCACTGATTTACAACGCTCTGCCAACGTTAGTAAAAAGTGCTTTGCCAGTACTTGATTTACAAAATTTACAACCGTAAAAATAAACAAGCACTGGCACAGTACTAACTTAGAACGCTTTTCCAACATTGGCGAAAAGTGCATTGCCAGTACTTATTTACAAAGTATTCAACCGTTAACTTAATAAAAACAGTGGCACATCCCTTGTTCACAACAAGAGTGGAAAAATTCGAAACTAAATTGGAACTTATGATTTGAAGTTAAGAATATTAAGGTCTCCTATTATAGTCAGCACAAAGTATAGTTTTTGTACTAAAATTTTACTTAAGAAATTTATTTTCAAATTTCTTTCTTTACTAAAATTGTAGTAAAAAATCGTGCTAACTTATCACAAAAATAATTTGATAAAAAAAAATATTCAGTTATTTTGTAATTAACTTACCTGAAGTCTATTGTTATTTCTGTTCAAATTACCAAAATCATTCAATAATAAATAATACAACTCTTTACTGAAATGATTTACTAAGTAGGACTATATTGGTCGTTTTTGGTTTTGGTACTGGCAAAGCGCTTATTGCCAGTGCTTTCCCAACGTTTAAAAAGAAACGGCCAAGCCCTGCCCGGTGTTATAATTTTGGGGTTGGCAAAGCACTTTTTATTTTATTAAAATAGCACTTTATTGGTTGTTCTACCAATGCTTTGCCAACGTTTTAAAATTATGGTTTTGGTACTGGCAAATCGCTCTTTGCCAGTGTTTTACCAACGTTTTAAAAAAGGAACGGCCAAGCCCTGCCCGGTGTTATCATTTTGGGGTTGGCAAAGCACTTAAATCTTCAGATATCCAACGCTCTGCCAACGATCATACCACCGTTGAAAGCACTGGGCCAATGCTTTGCCGTTCGTATTTTTCTGGCTGGGTATTTTATAAATTCTATGGGAGCTTCATTGTCATTAGTTTCATTAATTCTTCAAAGAAGTTCACAAACATTGACTTCAATGAAACCTGTTTCGTAGATTCCTTGCACAGTTTCAATGGACGAGTTCCAGTGAAAATTTTCATTAAAGCTATGAAGAAAATGAAGATGATTCTCTCACTTTTTGTTCCGGTTTCATTTGTAAGCGAAATAATGAGCTGATCTGTTAAATATTTTGCACATATAATCTGACAACCGTCTTAAAAATAAATTGATCGTAAAAAAAGTTCAGGGTCGTATACAAAATCAGTAAATTTGTGTTGAGAAATTTTCGATCTTACTCCTTATTATAAACTGAATATTTTTGTATATATTTGTTTGATTTCTTTGATGTATATAATTTAAAATGTATTTACTAAAGTGTTTATATGAAAAATGCCTGAGAAATTACATGTGTAACTGATGCTTAAATTTAAAAAAAAAAAAAAAAAAAACAAATTTTTAAATTCAAACACTTTAACCTGGGCTAATTGTGTATCCTTAGCCTGAAACTGTTTTCAAAATTATGAAACAAATTCTTGGAATACTGGGAATTTATACAAACAAAATACTTACATTTTAAGCCCTGCAGGGTTTATGTTGATACACAATAACACAGCACATCTCATAAATTTTCAAGGATTTCACAATGATTTTTAATAAGGTTCAAGTTACCCAAATAAATACAACAAACAAACAAAAAAACACAAAAACTGATGTGTGAATATGGACACTTTTCAAAAAATTTTATATTTCATGGAACTGACTAAATTTTTCAATAATAACTTTAACTTTTAACTGTAAGCATAGCGGCTGATAGATTTACATCAACGATTATATTGGAAACCTTTTTGACAAATTTAAGGATAACACAGGCCTACAATGATTTTGGTGCCGCTAAAAATAAAACAGATTTCAAGTACGTTCGGTACCCTGATAAAAAATTGATACTTACTTTTTTAATGCTACGTGTAGTTTTCGAGATTTCGCAAGGATAAATAAATTAAATAACATTTAATAAATTTATTAAAAAAACAAACTTTTTTACTACATATTCACCACAAATAAAACAAAATGTATTTGGATTATTTACACAACACCTTCTCGACGACGGCATATCGATATTATCATTTAATCAAAGAAATTAATTGACTATAATGACATTAAGTATAATAAAATACATTTTTTAGGTTATGACCGATCGATACAAACCTGAACGTAGCTTCGCGATTTTGACAGCTAACCATGACGACTTGCGGACTAATTAACCAAATTATAACATAGAATTAGCGGCACCAAACAAAAAATTTTTTTTTGTAGGCCTGTGTAATTGAATCACTTTCTTCATACTTATTAATGCTCAAAGTGAGAAATCCTCAAAAAGTTGGCTGAGTTAGACTAACATTTTCTCAATCTTTTCATTCTCCTTTCTCAATCTTTTCATTCTCTTTTAAAAAATGGATTTTTTCCAAAACTTGATTTTAAAGTTTTTTTTAAAAAAATTTTTATTTTTAAAAAATGTGTAAAATTTTTTTTATTTATACCCCAAAACCTAGCCGTTCTTATGCAAAAATAAATTTGTCGATATTTTTTTACACACCAAAAGTTATGACCTTTTAAGTGAAGTCCCTACCCCACAATTTGAAGCTATAGGGTTGCCAGAGTTTTCCAAAAAAAAAAATTTTTTTTTTAATACTTGCGTTCACTACCGCATACACTCACAAAATTTTATCAAAATCGGAAAACATCGATTAATTTACGGTGATATTAAATGGAATTGCTCTATGCATAACCACAATTACCAGATGGTCCAAATATTATGTGATTTTAATATTTTACCATTTTACACATTTTTGCAAAATGCCGCGCTTAAATTTAAATTTTTGTTTTCTTCGGGGTTTTCTATAAATGTTGCAAGACGAGATTTTTTTAATTAGCATTTTCTAGCATATTTTTCCTAATGTTTCTATCTCTATGTATTTGTATCATGATCATTTTAATCATCAGTGATCATGAGCGAATTATGCGTTATTATTTGCAACGCTTTGCCAACGTTTACAGAAAGTGCTTTGCCTATAACTGCTTTACAAAATTTAGAACTGTTTATAAAAAACAACCACTGTCACAACATCGGCTAAAAGTGATTTGCCAACGTTTTAAAAAAGGCTTTTGCCAGTACTTGTTTAACAAAATGTATGGCCGTATATGGAAAAATACTGCTTTAAAAACATCGTCTGAATGTGCTCTGCCAGCGTTTAGAGAAAAATACGACCGGCAAAACAATGGGTGATCATGAGCGAATTATGCGTTATTATTTGCAACGCTTTGCCAACGTTTACAGAAAGTGCTTTGCCTATAACTGCTTTACAAAATTTAGAACTGTTTATAAAAAACAACCACTGTCACAACATCGGCTAAAAGTGATTTGCCAACGTTTTAAAAAAGGCTTTTGCCAGTACTTGTTTAACAAAATGTATGGCCGTATATGGAAAAATACTGCTTTAAAAACATCGTCTGAATGTGCTCTGCCAGCGTTTAGAGAAAAATACGACCGGCAAAACAATGGGTGATCATGAGCGAATTATGCGTTATTATTTGCAACGCTTTGCCAACGTTTACAGAAAGTGCTTTGCCTATAGCTGCTTTACAAAATTTAGAACTGTTTATAAAAAACAACCACTGTCACAACATCGGCTAAAAGTGATTTGCCAACGTTTTAAAAAAGGCTTTTGCCAGTACTTGTTTAACAAAATGTATGGCCGTATATGGAAAAATACTGCTTTAAAAACATCGTCTGAATGTGCTCTGCCAGCGTTTAGAGAAAAATACGACCGGCAAAACAATGGGTTACAGCGCTTTACCAAAACCTGTTAAAAGGGCTTAACCAGTACATTAGGGATACATCTTTTTTACAATTTTTGAAAATATCAAAATGGCCCTATCCATACCAGGTAGTGCATAAAAAACAATAAGAACTCCATCTTTAGATTTTCGATATCGTTAAAAAAGGTTCCGCGTCAAATGCAATTAAGTTTGGGATCAGTAAGTTCTAAAAAAATAAAAATATTTTCTTTATAATTTCATTAAATGATAAATAAATTATAAGTTTTTCCATTAAATATTGAATAATATTCTGTATAAATTCAATTAATCGTGATAAAATATTGCGACTTACCTACGCTGTCTTATGCAAAATTTCCGAAATATTATAATTTATTGCTAAAAGTATAAAAATGACTTCGAAGCCTTAAACAAATCATTATCGGGTTTTGCTAATGCTCAGAAATGCTTTCTAAGACATTGGGTGAAAGATGAATCAAGAATTCCAAAAACACAACGCAGCAACATTTGTGCTGAACGCGCCATCAAAGTCGTACAAACTATTTTCCCCCAATGCAAATCAACACGAACTCTTAATCTTAAGTTAATTTCACTTAACAATGATAGTTTTAAGATTGTGATTTTGATTATAGTCATAAAATTACATTAAGAAATGTAAATAGTTAAATAATTATAAACTAAAAAAATTTTGAAAAAATAAAAAATTTTGAAAAAATAAAAAAAAAATCTTAAAGGACTTTCAGAAATCGGCTTCGACGCGGAAAGTTTTTGTTCCGAAATGACCTAAAGAAACATTTTTCGGTTTCAGCACAACATCGGCTACAGCGTGGTGATAGGGCCTTATTTTGGTAGTACCCCTATAGTACATGTTTCACAATTTTATAAATTTTAAATAAACAAAAATTTGGTTTGAATTTCAATAATTGACCACTTTCAGCAAAAAAAATCATTTTTTATTATTAATTTTTTTCATAAAAACATATTTTAAATCAAATTTTCGAGGAAAAAGTTTTTTTTTACTCCTTCACTTTTCAATTTAAACTAAAAATACAAATTTCAGTTTTCCTAATTTTGGCAAAAAAAAAGAAAACACTATTAAATAACTTTTCATATTGTTTTGCCAACGCTTCGTCAAATTCAAAAAATACTTGTTTTAGCTGTAGTATAAATGTGGTATAAAAATTAGATTAAAACCGTTTTTAAAAACATTGCGAAAATAACATAAGGCTGACATTGCTTGTTAAGTGGTATATGTCCTTTTCACCGGCCAGGGAGACCAGTTCATTGCATATAATTAATATAATTATGACAAATTATACTAGCTCCATAATAGATACTGCTTTAACCAGTCCCGTGATATGTCCTTTAAGTGCAATTGACTTCAAAGTCTCAAGCCGAACCGGCGCACGTCGGTGGCGTGCCGCCGCCGGTTAAATTTTCAAGTTTTGCTTCACCGTTGACTCGTATCGGCTTAAAATATGAGTCGGCTTATGAGACGCCGCCGATTTAATCGGCTGCGCCGGAAAAAAAATGTGGCAATGATTTTTAATACACGCTTGTATTTTAGTTTTTTTTTTTGGAACCATAGAATAATGTAGTACTATTTCTTGCAAGCATGCAACATTTCTAGAAAAACCATAACAAGTGCCGTTAGATTTTTTCAATGAAAAAAAAGCATAAAAAGTATAATAGCGAAAGAGTTTAGCTCAATATTTAATATATACTTTACAATAATTTTATTTTTATATTTTTTATTTTATCAGATGATAGTCGAATTTTAGCTTGCACACAAAATGTATGAGAAACTATTTTCGTCATTAGGCTTACAAGGAAACTAACAGTTGTAAATCCTCCGATTTTAATAAAACTTGGATATGTTGTTGAGGGTTAAAAAGTGAGTCAAAATTTAAAAAAATGTATTTTTCGAATTTAAGAAATTGATATTTTTGGAAGAAGTATTGAAGTACTCGAGAAAACAAAAATTTTGATACCCATATTGCCTATGTTGCGGAACCAGATTTGCCACTTATTGCAAATATTAAAAATATGGGCTAAAGAAGCTCTTCGGGCGACGTCGTATTAAAGCCGAATGATGTCGAAATTTGAAAAAAGCACAGACAGCCCTTCGATTAAATTAAATGAGCACCATTATACGTTAATTTGAACTCGAACTAACGACAACTGCCCATACAAAGGAGGTGTTCGAAAAAATTGTTTTTTGAATAACAAAAATATTAGGATATGTACAGACATGTTCTATACACCAGTGGATGCACTTCCAAATACCTTTCATTTGAGACCAACTTATACAAGAAATATCTTAAAAAATCTTAAAATTGGGTTATTTCTGACCCCACTTTTTAAACCCTAAACTTGAGATTGCGCACCTAAAAAAAATGTGTTCAACATTTTTTGATTCTCTCCAAGTTTTATTCGAATCTGAGGATTCACCACTGTGTAGTTTCCTTGTTAGCTAATAAAAGACGTTTTATAAATATTGTGAAGCAAAGTCATTCATTTTTATGAAATGATAAATTTTCTTTTGCAAAAAAAATTGTAAAGAGCAAATTAGCTTCTTCATACTTTTAAAAATTAAATTTTTTAAAATTCAAAAACTACAAAATGTTTTTAAAATTTTGAAATTTTAATATTATTTAATTTTTCTTACTTTTAAATAGTTTTTATAATTTAAAATTTCGGAGTTTTAATTGATGTTTTTTAAATAGAAAACTGTTCCTATTTTTAAGTTCAAATAATAAATTTCCTTCCTTAAAAAAACCTATTTAAGCCGACAGTTCAGCCGCCGCCGTTATAAACTTGTAAACGCCGCCGCCGCCGAACCAAAAAGTCCGTGCCGCCGCCGACGATTGTTTGTGGTCGGCTTGGTTCTCTGATTGACTTATCATTGCCTGTAGGGTACCCTTAAAATACCGTTACCGAAATAACTAAAAACCCGTTATTCCTAAAACAACGTTACCGAAATAACTAAAACACCATCACCGCTGGCAACCTGTAAGCCTTTACCCTACTTTGTTATTTAAAAAAAATATATGCATAATGTATCAAAACAAAACTTTGAATTCATATATCTCTTTACACTCAAGAGATAAATTTGTAATTTTTGACAAGTTTTTTTTTTCATTTCTACTTTTTTTTTATATATTTTTATTATATTTTAAGTGAAAAAGCGTCATTGAAAAACTAAAAATTTTTGAAAAATGTCCATATAGCTTAACAGTAGAATAGAAACAAACTGAATGTAAAAGGCGTCCAACCATATGTGAAAATATACATACATTTTCGTACTTTGTTAAACTCTATATGATTTTATTAAGTCAGTCAGATGTTACGCAGTGGCTGTGTAACACTTAATTCCACTCGTAAATAACATTAAATTTCCGAATATTTTGGCTTTAAATGTGTTTTCAACAACACCATATGCACTTAAAAAAATATATTTCACTTTTAAATTATAAACACACAAAAAAGAAGAGATTGTTTGATATAAACACCATTAGTACAATACGGTGAAAATTTACAATACACTCAAGGAAAAAAGCTTCATTAATTTTTGTCCAATGTAACCATACATGAGACTAATTAATTGAATGAACTAATTAATTGATAATTTCATTACAATTTCATTGATATCAATTGTAATGAAATTATTTTTATTAGCATTTTTTTAATTAATGGTAATGAATTACATTGATTTGATTGATTTAAGATAATGATTTCAAATTTCATTACCATTAGTAATAATTAATTAAAGGAAGCGAATTACAATTGATAGAATACAAATATGCTAGGTCTGGGAGAGATTCCGATAGATTAATTTTTTTATGAAAAAACCACAGGGTGTCTCAATTTACCCAAAAACGTACGTGAAAATACCAATGTAATCACTCCGATAATAGAATGGAACAGTGGTCCAAAATGGAACGATATGGAATCAAACGGGGAACGATTAGAATCGGAACACTTAACACAATTGTGTTGTCGAAAATGGAGCCGCTTGTTGTTTATCGCCATTTTACAAAATGGCGATATTTTTAAATGTCCAGTGTCTTCAAAACTAAGCGAGATAGAGATCCCTAATGATCAATTTTTTAAAAAACAGCCACAGGGTGGGGTGATTTCATTATTTTACTTATTTACGTGATAATACAAACATAAACATTAGAGCGACTCACCAAAAAAAGTGCTCGATGTACCCTCCTAAAAATGAACCTTGGACTTTTTTAAGATGACATTTAAAATATTTCGGCTCCAGCGTTGACCTCTCGTGAGCTGGAGCATTTTGAAAATGGGTATATTTTTGCATGTTTTGTTAATTTGAGAATCTGTTTCCTTACCAACATATACAATATGGGTATCATAAGAAAGGTTTTTTAAGGCGCGTCTAACTGTATATACAATTTGTCCAAGGACAATCATCCATGTCCTTTTTTAAGGATATTCTGTAAAAAAAAACGGTTTTTGAATTTTTTGTTCGGGGTTGTTTGTAATAAAAATGCCAAATTAACATATTTTAGTCGATTTAATTAAATACGGGTCTCAGCTTTTTTTGAAATTCGTGCTAGTTCGCGTTTTGACAAAAATGCAATAGGGTGGTAACTCTTCGTTTTAAATAGGGCAATATGGGTATCAAATTTTTTCTTTTGTCAAGTACATAAACTTTGTATGTAAATAATTTAGATTTTTGCAAATTAGATGCATTTTACACGGTGCTCTGGAATATATATAAATGCAATTTTGTGGTAACTCTAATATGATAGCGGATTTAGTTTCTAGATCATGTATGGATGAAAATAGGACTAAAGAAAAAAAAAATGATCCACGACTTTTTGGTGGCATATTTTTTTCGCAAATTAAAAAAAGAATATGCCGCCAAAAAGTCGTGGATAATTTTTTTTTTTTCTAGAACGAATTTCATAAAAAGCTGAGACCCGTATTTAATTAAATCGACTAAAGATTAAAATCTGTTAATTTGGCATTTTTATTACAAAAAACCCCAAACAAAAAATTCAAAAACCGTTTTTTTTTTACAGAATATCCTTAAAAAAAGGACATGACTGATCTCCTTGGACAAATTGTATATACAGTTGCACGAGCCTTAAAAAAACCTTTCTTATGATACCCATATTGTATAAGTTGGTAAGGAAACAGTTTCTTAAATAACAAAACATGCAAAAATGGACACTTTTTCAAAATGGTCCAGCTCACGAGAGGTCAAAGCTAGAGCCGAAATATTTTAGATGTCATCGTAAAAAATACCAATGTTCATTTTGAGGGGGGTACACCTTGCACGAATTTCGCTTCCATACAACTTGAGTCGCTCTAATAAACATATGTTATCGGATAATAGAAAGAAAGTTCCTGGTTCCATTTCGTTTCCCGTATTCAGTGTTACAATTTACACTTCATTTATTTTTGTAAACAAATGCTTTTTTTTCTCAATTGTAATTAGTTTTTCAGGCATTAGTGTGATTTCATTAGAATTAGTAGGATAAATGGTTATGCCAAAAAATTTCATTACAATTAAATGGCAATGAAATTTTTTTGACATAAGCATTAGTTTACTAATGCTAATGAAATTTCAATGCTAATAAAAAAAATCCAAATACGACTGTAACACTTCATAAAGCGGCAAATTGATGACAGGTTTCTTCATATTTACGAAATGTTTCATAAATATGATGATAAAGTTTCATACATTTTTATAAAGTGCTTCATAAATGTGATATGAAACATTTCAAAAATATTATGAAGCTTCCTCAAAAGCTTTTGTAAAATGTTTCATAAGCATTAAGAAACGTTTCAAAAATATTATGAAAAATTTTCATAAATTATATTTAAATTTTTATCCTTGGTTTCTTGATATAAATTACAAAATCGATGTGTTTTTTTTTTTAATTCTTTTTATTTTCTATAATAAATTTTATTTTACATTAAACTAAGAAATACAAAACTACAAGAATAAAATAAATACACTTTGACAACTTTTACTTGATTTATTTGCAACATACATATATTATTTTAAAAATTTATTTTTTTCTTTGATCTTCTTATCTTTAATTCTTTTTATTTTAAATGAGCTTAAGATCATTTATTTATTAATTATAATTATTTATTTGCAATATTTCGTCTCCACATTGGGTGACTTCTTCAGGGAACAATTATTACAATTTCATTGAAAAACGTGTAATAATTGTTCCCTGAAGAAGTCACCCAATGTGGAGACGAAATATTGGAAATAAATAATTATAATTAATAAATAAATGATCTTAAGCTCTTTTAAAATAAGAGGAATTTATTTTTTTTTTATAAAAAATATCTTCTAAAGAACGAAAATTGGACTCAATTTATAAATAAAAAACACTTTTTAAACTTTTAAAATCAATTTCTAACGTAAATGATTTAACTTATTTAAATAATTATGTGTGTCTTAATAACTTTTGCTTTTTAATTTTAGATGATGATGGGTGGTTGATTTTTAATGAAGTTAATTTTATTTTAAATGAAGATTAATTATTTAAGTTTATTAGACACAATATTGAAATTGAACTAGTGGTAGGAAGAGGAACGCGTCACTTTTGTTATTTGATTCGATGAGTTTTTTTTGTTAAAAATTTATTATTTTTTTTCTGGAAAGAGATTAATGTACAACTTAAGTTGAAAAAATAACTTAATAAATAAGTTATAACTTTTTGTTTTTTCTTACCTTTATTGATATATTTAAGATACACATTGACGGTATCTTAGAACATTTTTAATAAACTGAATTCGGTTGTTGTAAACGAATTGGGTGTTGTGACAACAGAATTCGGTTGTAAAAACCGAATTTACGAGGTTGCAATAACCGAATCGAAGTTATATTTAAGATACACATTGACGATGTAATAGAACATTTCTAAAAAACTGAATTCGGTTGTTGTAACCGAATTGGTTGTTGTGACAACCGAAATTACGAGGTTGCAGCAACCGAATCGATGTTATATTTAAGATACACATTGACGATATAATAGAACTTTTCTAAAAAAACTGAATTCGGTTGTTGTAAACGAATTGGGTGTTGTAACAACAGAATTCGGTTGTGACAACCGAATCGAAGTTATATTTAAGATACACATTGACGGTATCTTAGAACATTTCTAAAAAACTGAATTCGGTTGTTGTAACCGAATTGGTTGTTGTGACAACAAAATTCGGTTGTAACAACCGAATTTACGAGGTTGCAGCAACCGAATCGATGTTATATTTAAGATACACATTGTTGGTTTCTAGAACTTTTCTAATAAACTGAATTCGGTTGTTGTAAACGAATTGGGTGTTGTGACAACAGAATTCGGTTGTAACAACCGAATTTACGAGGTTGCATTAACCGAATCGAAGTTATATTTAAGATACACATTGACGGTATCTTAAAACATTTCCAAAAAATCTGAATTCGGTTGTTGTAAATGAATTGGGTGTTGTGACAACAGAATTCGGTTGTAACAACCGAATTAACGAGGTTGCAGCAACCGAATCGATTTGGTTGAATGACATTTTAGAAATTTTATGAGAGTGTATGCTTCTAAGCTGGTTTATATGTTGTGTTAGAGTGAGACAAATGTATGGAATACAAGAATACAAACACTATAAAAGCTACAACCAGTGTCCGACCGAAGACTTCGTTCAAAAAACGATATTTGGTCGGTTATTTTGTAGGTGGAAAAAATTTTGATATTGAAAACATATTTGTTGAAGTGATTTAATTCGATTATGAGTAAAAAATTTAAGGAAAAAGCTGGAGTATTGCTGTAAAGTTAAATAATCGGCTGCCGAAGTTTTTCCGATTTGGCCAATTGTCCGGCGAACAATTATTGAATTCATTACTTAGCTACGGACTTTTCTTTAAATTTGACACTCAAAATCGCATCTCCTAAGTCCAATAAACATTTTTCCTTTATCAAATTTGACCATAATGCTTTTAAATACCGTATACAGACAAAAATAAGTTTCTGGCCGAAGTCTTCGGTAGGACACTAGCTACAACCAATGACAAAAATTTATGTTCCTTATATTATTTTCAAAGTGGCTTATAAAAAAATTTTCTCGCTTTTGTTTGAAAGTTAATTGTGTTTTTGTCTTCTATTAAAAGCCATTTCACGTAAAAATATCAGTTATAACAAATAATGTAATGTTCTTATGGATTTTTTTTTGCAATGAAATTAAAAAGTTACATATATTAGGGTGTCCCTTAAAAGTAGATTTGTCTTTACAAGTTTTATTACAAATGGTCCCAAATGGAAGAAATATTTTTTTATGGAAAACGTTAGCCCGTGCTACAAGACTACCGAAAATTAACACTGTGTTGAAATTGAACTAGTGGCAGGAAGTGAAACGCGTCACTTTTGTTCCGAGCTTCTTTTTATCAATTTAAAAGCTTTACAATTTTATAATCATAATTGAAATTAAGTTTCATGGGTATTATTGTCCCTAGGCCACTAAGGGTTAAACATTTTTTAAATAACAATAAAGATAATTATAGTCTTTATAAATTTTTAAGCGACATTTTACCGAAAATTGTGCAAACTTTGATGAAAACATTAAAATTTTTTTCAATTTTTGACAAAATAAGCTATTTTCATAAAATGTCCTGTTAATTTCCTAGTGGGTCGGTTTTTGGCGACCAGTGTAAAAGTTAACCCTATATGGATCAAGTTACATAAAATAATTAATTTTATCTAGTTTAGATTTTTTTATATAAATTTAAAAGCTTTACAATCTCCTAGTCATAATTAAAATTAAGTTTCATGGGTCTTTTTTGTCCCCACGTCACTAACCGTTAAAGTTTTTTTTTTTATTAAATATAAATAAAAGGCAATTATAGCCTTAATAAATTTAAGTGATAGTTTTCTTAAAATTATGTAAACATTGATGAAAACATTAAAATTTTGTTTAATTTTTAACAAAATAAGCTATTTGAATAAAATGTCCTGGAATGGAGTAGATCCAAATACAAACTCGAATTATCATTTTTTCAATTTATTTTTTTTTCTCTAATAACAACTATTATATTATAAAAATAGCGATCGTCATCTGTAAATTGCATTTAAAAAAATCTTCACAATTTATTAAAAAAAACACGTTTCAGCATTTTTATCAAATTTGTGGGTCATTTTGGATTCTTTGCTAAAGTGGGTTAATGATATCCGATGAAGTTAGAATACATTAAATATACAATTGAAATAAAAAGTATTATTTTTCGAAATGTCGAATTTTGGGAATTTTTTAATAATACACCTTTTTTTCAAAATGTGCCAATTTCGGATTGGAAATTTTTGCAAATTTTAAGGGACATCCTAATATATATGTGTAGAATTTTAATACAATTTTAAAAATTTCCATTCGAAATTAAAAAAATATATTTTTCTATTTCAAAGACATTTAGCACATTTAATTACTATAAATGCAATTAATGTTTATCCCGATGAAAATTAATTTAAAAAAGACATTAATTAAAATTTCGAAATTTTAAATTATATTCAAAAAATTTTATTTAAAATTAAGAACAACTCAATTGATGTTTCAGAATTTTAAATAATTTATCGTAGATTTTAAGTTTTTTAAAAGTTAATTGCAAATAATATTTTCTATATTTACTTCTTGTTGTTAAATAAAACAAAACAAGTGTAAAAATAAAAAGGAGAATAAAAACAAAAAGCGTGTATTGCATATCTATCAAAGGTAGAGCTTGCACATAACGAACAAGTTTTCAATTTATTGTTGATCAATGGTGATAATCTCATATATTAGTTCTCATTTAGTGGGAAAACTAGGTTATATGAATGTTTGATGGTTTGCATGGGATTGTCACTTCTTTCAAAACGTGTTCTGATGATGGGAACCTGGAAAATTTGAAAACAAAAACTCTATAGATTATTTGTTAGGACAATATCCTAATTAAGAAATATAGAGTATGGTCTCGAAATTGAATAATTTTCATTTTCATTGAAAAATAAAAATGTTTTATTTCTAAATTTTACTATTTTTCCCTAAAACGGAAAAATTTATTTTCACAAAGCTTATAAAATTTTTTTATGAAATGATCAAGGTCTATGAAACATTTGTCATAAATGTTTATGAAACTTTTCATCATATTTATGAAGACTTTATAAATATGACTAATAATTGATGACAAACGATTTATAAAACAATTTCATCAATATGAAGAAACTTTTTTCCCTGAGTGTACACTTACATTTACGTGAATACCAGATGATTTTAACCAGTAACGAATCATTTTTACAGGTGTTTTATTTGAAACAGAATTATAAAAATAAATGCAAAATTCATTTGTATGTGATTTTATGTGGTATTTTTAACAGATATTTGTTTTAAAATTTGTACTCTCCACTATTTTTACCGACTAGATATTAGGGAGACACTAATTTATAATTATAATTTCTGACTATGTAGGTAGAAATTACTAAAAATTACAGTTAAAATAACTGCAAATGTAATTAAAAAGACGATGACTGTATTTTCCACAAAAAATTAATAATGATGTAGTAATTTTAAACTACCAAAAAATAACTACATGATGTAGTAAAAACAATTGTACAAAACAGTAAACATTTTCAACTTGAAATAATTATTTGTATTGTAAGATCACTAGAATTCGTCCAAAAAAACTTTTCAATAAGTTACTGATAGTTTTCATAAAATTGTATGAAAAATATCATCTCGGGAGCCTATATTCAAAAATAAGTTTCCGCTGGCAAGTAGCTCCCCTATGCAATACTCATTTGTGATATAAATTTCAAAGCAAAAATAGTTTGTTCTGATTTTATATAAATTTTTGTTATTTTGCTATCTCAAAGTACATTTTTTTTGTGGAAAATATTGTAAATTTGCAATAAAAAAAATAATTAATTATAAATTTACCTCATTTCTTATTGCAATTGGCATACTGAACACGAATGTTTTAAAGATTTTGATATCCAATGGCTAGTTTTCGAGATATGGTATTTTTTAAAATATTGGTACATAGTGGTTCCAAACAAAAAAAGAATGGTAATATATGTTTTTTTTTTTTTTTTTAACCAATACTCAGGGGATGCCCCCTAATCATGGGAAGGACGAAAGAGGGAGTAGTGTTTGTGGATATTTGATTTAAATTTTTCTAAATTGTAAGTAACAGGGAAGACCTCTGCGGGAAGTTTGTTCCACATACGAATCGTTCGACTAAAAAAGGAATTTTCTCTATAATGCGTTGTGCGAAACACAGGACAATCAACTACAAACGGATGTGCTCTACTAGATAAGCGATTATTACTAATAAAAACTCGGGCTCGTGAAATAAGTTCACTTATCTCAGATGAGCATCTGCCATGGTAATATCGATAGAAAAGTTTCACACAACCCACATTCCGACGATGCTCCAATGAATCAATAGAGTTGGATACACTACTGTCATTGGTAAGCTTAAGCGCCCTCCCCTGAACTCGGTCCAGATACATCTAATATTGAATAAAAGATCTCAGAAAGTGGTTAAATAACAAATATATTTCAAAAAATCGTATTTTTATTTTCCGACAAAATATGCGACATATGAAATTTTTTGCATAGGTATAAATTAGTAACAATATTTAAACCATCTTAAAAAAAGGTACATTGTTTATTTTTACAAGTTCCAAACTGCAAAAAGGATGCGGGACCTTTTTTGAAAAATATGAAAAAAAATTAAATTGCTTGGATAGGTAACATTTTATAATTGCAAAAAAAAAAATCCAAAGTTATAACGCTATTGGGCATACATTTTGTCCAAATCGGAACAGTAGATTAGAAGTACATGTTTAATTCCACTTCTGACTGGCTTTATGTTGGCCTATTGCGTTATCGACTAAATCAAAATTTAATTTTAAGCTTTTGGTCACAAATAAGAAAGTCGTGAGGTCGAAGGCAAAAGTCGACTTTTTCTTGAGAAGAAAGTCGATTTCCAAAAAGTCGAAAAAGTCGTTAGTCGATTTATAGAACCCTACCCAGTAAAATCCAAATAACATGTTGCAGAAGAACTGTATTGCAATACACTGATAGAATTTTCCTTCATAGTATCAATGAAACGATTTCATTAAAATCGATTCATTGGTTTAATGAAAAATTTCATTAACTGAATGAAAATTCATTAATATTGGTCTTTTTTTTCATTAACATTTTTTATAATTTTTTTCATAATTTATTAAAAAAAAATTCATTAAATTAATGAAAATTTTTCAAATTTTTTAGAATAAAAATTTTGAATTTTAATAAGAAAAAATTTTTTTTTGTACTATCATTTTGAACTAAAAAAAACTGAACATTTTCTTTTAAACAGAATTAACCAAAACTTTGATATAAATAAATGTTTTTTATTAAATTGGCCTAGAGCTAACAGATTTTGACGAATTTGAATAGTTGGTCGATCACTAAATTCCAGGGAACAGATTCTCTAAGAAAAACGATATAGTTTTGTTCAAAACGAGACCTTAATTGTTATCGTTTTGACGATGTTACACAAAAACGTTATGCTAAGTGATAATAAATTTTTGTTTTTTAACAACATTGTTAACAATATTTAACATTTTTATCTAATATGGTCGTAATTTAACTACAAAAAGTGAACTATAACCGTCAATCGTTCTACAGAATTTCAAGCCAGGTCGAAAAAAAATTACATATTTTGTACCGACATATAAGAAAATATGTCATCTTTTAACACAAATTATCTTACATGTCATCATATTCCAAGTAACGAAAATTTGCTGAATCAGGCTGATTTTAATAAAAAGCTGCCATCGCTTTTGCAGAACAGCCTGTGATGTTTGCTTTCGAACTTTTTTTGTAAAAATATTTTATAGATCGAATAAAGACCAGACCTTATAAACACCAAATTAATGATATGCTAAAATAATCATAAAAAGTGCAAATTATCAAATATCAACGAAAATATTTCATACAAACTATGAATTTTATTCATTAAACACATGAAACTTTCACAACGTTTAGGCTGGGATAAATGAAAAAAATTTCATATACTTTATGAAATTTTTATTGGGTCAATGAAACCATTAATTTAAATTGATTTAATGAAACACCTTTCATTAACTCAATGAAACTTTTCTTGGGGACTTTTTTATGAAAAAATCATTGGATTAATGAAGGAATTCATTAATACTACGCACAAATTTCTATCAGTGTAGCTTCTAATTTCTGTTCTACAATCGATTCTTTTTGTATGGACTTTGTCCTATTTACACCAGGTGATTTACCTCCAAACAAGAACAGGTAGACTTAGAACCGGTTCTAGAACCAGTTATATAACTGGTTCTGGAACAGTGAAGCATTACATTTTGGCACACACGAGCCTGTTCTAGAACCGGTTCTGCGCAACCGGTTGCAAAATTAGCTGTTCTGGAATATATTTTGAGATAACCTGTTCTAAAAAACCACGAAATAAATTATAAAGGGTCCGCCAAATAACTTCTTTTTTTTTGAAAATGCTATAAAAAAAACTACTGAATATTTTCTCAAATTTCTTTTTTTATTTGAAAGTACAATCCTTCCGGTTAATAATGGAAAATAATTTCATTCAAATGCCTGCCTCGGCTGGCCATGCAGTAGCCTACACGATCGGTCCAAGCACATTATCGATTGTGTGCAGCTGTATTTCACCCATGGCTTCACGAATATTGTCCTTTAAAGCGTCAATTGTCTCTGGCTTGTTGGCGTAACACTTATCTTGGCGGCACCCCACAAATAATAGTCCAACGGTGTCAAATCGCAGCTCCGAGGTGGCCAAACGACATCAGCTCTGCGGCTGATAATGCGATCTTCAAAAACAGGGCGTAAAACATCGAGTGAAGCTTCGGCTGTGTGGCACGTAGCGCCGTACTGTTGAAACCAAATGTTGCCAATATCCTCCTGTTCAATTTTTGTGAACAAAAATTCGTTCAACATGGCCCGATAACGATCGCCATTGACTGTAACGGCCACTCCTTGCTCATTACCTGCAACATTACCATGATTTTCAAAGTAATGTCGCAATATTTCCCAGCGTTGTTCAAGCGTATACACAACCATATTCGTTCAGCGGAAGGATAAAACTAATTATCTGTCAAATCAGACATGAGCTAGGTGTTACCATTAACGAAATAAGCACTAGTTGAAAAAAAAACTTTAGATGGCGGACCCTTTAGAAGATAATGTTTGAAAATTTTTTAGAAAATGGGAGTTCTGACTATGACAGCAGTATTTTCGGTCGTCATCACCAGAAGAAAATAGTTCATATTATTCTTAACCCTTCAAAGAATGTTTTAGTTTTATGAAAATTCTAAAAACTTTTATATATCATAAAATATTACTTTACTGCCAAGTTAAAATATTTTTTTTCAAATTATATACTATTACCCTACCCGAGCACTAGCTACTATGGCCTTCGGCGCGTTGTAGCGAAAACAGACCAGTGCCTCTGGTGGGAATCGAACCCACGACCCCCGCACTGATAAGCCAGCACGCTACCAACTAGCCTACCGGGGCGCACAAGTTAAAATATAAAAGCACCCTTATTCTATAAAAATTTCAATGTTTATGAGTGGGATCGTTAGTTTAGCCTTTTCTCGATATTTGTTTAAATATTTACAGCCATATTTCACAGGCAATAAATATTAGCAATAATTCTTAATTTTTTATTTGATTTTCAAAGTTTTTTTTTTTTGTTTTAACAATGTGTGCATTAAATAAATATTCAAAATGCATACAAGAAAAATTCACATAAATATATTAAACTATAAAAAAAAATTGTAATACAATTTTTTTTTTAATTTGGGCTTTAACCTAATTTTTAGAGTTGAAAGGAATTTACATAACATTCGCCTTCAATAGCCTGTTTTGGTTATGTAGTTTTGTTAATGAATTTAATTAAAATTTAAAAATATGTATAAATATAGCTCTTAACTATCGTACATGATAAAATATTTTTCCATTTAACACATAAATATATTTTTAAATAATTAATATATCCTGCGTTAAAACCCTTTTTTTTTTTGTTAAATGAGCACAAACCCATATCCGAAAAAAGACCACAAAAACCCATTAATAAAAAAGTATGCAAGTAAGTTTTTTTTATTTGATTGCTCGTTCGTTCGTTTGTACAGTGCGCAAAATAACCAAAACATACAAACTGAAAATTAATTTTTTTTTAATATTTTAGTCAGGGACCGTAATCATTATGAGTTTTATAATAAAACTTACACTATAATGATTATGTTATGAGTTTTAATGATTTTCTTCAATGGTAATGATTATTTATGAGTAATAATAAAAAAAATCAGCAATAATCATTATTTTTGAGCAAAAAAAATAAAACTCAAAAATAATCATTATTTATGATTTTTATTTTTTTCGCTCAAAATAAAACTCACTTTCATGTAGGTGTAAATATATATACATATTAGGGTGGGGCGATTAGTATGGAAGGAAAAAAATCTTAATGGGCGCTTCGCGTTTCTGATTCTTGGGATTGTACTGAGCAAAAAAGTCCACTAAAACATACGTCTACGGTGAAAATCGAGCTTCCAAATTTTGACTTTACGGCAAAAAAGCCCTATTTTGAAATTAATAATTAACCCCTTAAACCCCACCCACAAATGAGATTGATGCATTAATGTGCTAGAGAATCTTCCAAAGAAGAGATTGATACCATAATCTTGGATAAGCTCCTCCTCCTTTCTGAGATATGTCCATGCCACACATTGTTATTTTCACAAAATACGGCAAAAAAAAACCCTATTTTGAAACTAAAAATTAACCCCTTAAACCTTACCCACAAATATGATTGATGCATTAATCTGCTAGAGAATCTTCCAAAGAAGAGATTGATACCATAAACTTCGATAAGCTCCACCAACTTCCTGAGATATGTCAATCCCACACATTAAAAGTGAGTTTTATTTTGAGCGAAAAAAATAAAAATCATAAATAATGATTATTTTTGAGTTTTATTTTTTTTGCTCAAAAATAATGATTATGGCTGATTTTTTTTATTATTACTCAAAAATAATCATTACCATTGAAGAAAACTTTAAAAATCAAAAATTTAAAAATCATGACGGATATCCAAAGATTGTCAAAAAATAATAATAATGGTGCAATAAATTTTTTTTTATGTCTCTTCTAAGTGATTGATTTTTTGATTCAAAAAAACGAGCAATAATCATTATTTACGGTCCCTGATTTTAGTAGTATTTATAAATTTTCAAATATTGACATACTCAGCAAAAACATGGCAATGATAGGTCATTACCGTATAGATTACCAAGTAATGATAGGTCATTACATATTGCATTGCTTTAAAATACTGAATAATGATTTACTGATAATGTGTTATAGAAGCAATTATATGTAATTGCAAAATAATGGTTTACCGCTGATTGGTTGCATAAGTATCGATTTCATATTTTTGATTCTAAGACTTTATTAATTTCTTTTAAAAATTTTTACAAGTAAATTTTTTAAGCTAAAGTTATTTTAAAAATTTTTTTTTAAAGATTTCTTAAAAAAATAACTTAAAGATAACCACTTATTTTCTAACTCCTTGGTAACGACTTATTCCTAATATAAAAATAGTTACTTAATTCTTTAATTCTTCTTAATTACTCTCAATTACTTACACCGCGTTACACACATTCTGTCCTATGAACCAAATATACTTTTTCGGAAAGGGGAGAAAAAATAAAAATACACGTGTATCGGCGATGTTCATGTACACGTCAAAAATTTTTTTTTTATGTATAAAGTATAAAGCTCGTAGTGTTCGTCTGTCCGCCTGTGTGAAAGACTTTGGATCGATTTTTAACCCTTTTTCCGTGAATTTTTGCAGACAGAATTCGTGGAAATGTCTATATCAAGTGAAATTTTTTAAAAAATAGATTTTTATCAATTCTCAGATTTTCCTGAATTTTTTTTTTGAAAAAAAATTTTTTTTTTCACTTTTTTCAGCATAACTTGAAGAGACTCCAAAGTTTTAAACTACTAAAGCGTTCCGAAAAAAAAATTGTTTTTCGACCCATCCTACTCCATATATTTGTAGTTTATCAATAGTAACTTTTTAACACTAAAATGTTTATGTCTTTTACAACACTTACAACTGGTAGTTAGTTACTTAATTCTCTAATTCTTCTTAATTACTCTCAATTTCTTATTAATTACTTATTCTTTAACTACGAGTAACTCATTATTCTCACTTTTTTGTAAGCGAATGAATTTTGAGTCATCGCGAACAAAAGTAATCAAGCGAGTAAGTAGCCTGGCAACTATTGAATCCCTTGTAACTCCTTGGTAACGACTTATTCCTAATATAAAAGTGGTAACTTTATTCTTTAATTCTTCTTAATTACTCTCAATTACTTATTAATTACTTATTCCTTCACTACGAGTAACTCATTATTCTCGCTTTTTTTGTAAGCGAATGAATTTCGGGTCATCGCGAACAAAAGTAATGAAGCGAGTAAATAGCCTGGTAATTACTTGGTAATGTCTGTTTTTGCTGGGTATAATCGAAATACCATACAAAGACATTTAGCATAATGAGTGGAATTATTGTTATTCGTGAATTTATTTCTTCGTACAACGAAATTATCAAAGCATACAAATTAAAAATTTGTTAAAATTATGACAATTAGTAGAAATATCGTTTAAAAATGGGTAATGTGTGTTATAACACCTTTCTCCATAACTAAGGATTATATTTACCGTCTTAGTGGAAAAACTTCGCGGTCATAGCTTTTTTCCTTATTAATACAATAAATTTTACTTCTTGAAAATTTCTCGTGATCAAACTTCATATGACTTTTAAAAAGCTTTTAATAACGAATGTCTACTAAATTTTTTTAAAGTTTTTTGCTCCTGGAATTGAGATTTTAAATTAAAAACATTTCTATTTACAAATAAATCAGTGAGGCTCTTGGTGTTATCCAATTAAATTATCCTTATAAATTTACAATTTATATCCCAAAATGGAACTGAGACTAACTCTGATAAAGGATACGTACCCATGTGTATTAATTTTTGAGTTCATATAATACATTGCACTTAATTTCAGCGGATACAGAAAGAAAAAATTTGAAAAAAGTGTTTAAAGTCCTTTTTGTGATTCTTATCAATTTTCGATTTTTTGCATATAAAACTTTTTCGATACTCCAACTTAAGCTTATTTATGCAAAAACTTACAATTTTAACCAATTTTAAATAAAAAAAATGGAAAAGACATATCTTGGGTAAAATGCATGTTAAGATGACTTTTTAATGTACTAAATGTAATGCTTTAATGTTAAAATGTATTGAAATCGTTGTAAACACTCTTGTAGGCCTTAAATATTTATATACAAAAAAAAAAAAATAATTTTGCTTTTGCTAGATAAATTTCTTATTTTAATGGCTTTTCACACAATTTTATTATTAACTCTTCGAAATCTATCGGCCTTTCTACTTATATCCTTCAGAATTTTTTTTTGTAAACAAAGGAGTTGTTTTGTTGTAATGGCATATTTCCTTGAATGTCAGACTGCATTTACTCCATGCTAAAATATTTATTTTATCCTTAGGACTCAAAAAGTATGCAGAGTAAATTTTTGCATTTATATTCAAGTTTGCGCTAACGATTTACAAAAATTTATACAAACCAGTTTTTATAAGGAGTATGATTCCAACAGACTATTTGGTTACTTTTTTTAGTTTGGTTCCTTTTTTTTTGTTTGTTTGACACGTTATGTACTTTATATCACTCAAAGTACTGTATGCTTTGGTTGTTTCGTTTTGCAGAGAAAGTTTTTTGAAAAATCCATGGATTATGTTGCCATTAAATCTTACATCATTATAGTGTAGTTGTAAAATACTAGAAAATTTCTATTAATATAGAAAAATGAAAAAAAAACAAATTTTCATTTTGTATGCTTTGGTTCTTTCGCAAACTGTATATGAAGGTAATTGAGAAAAAAAAATTGAGGGTGATGATGTTTAAAATTAAAAACATTCTGCAAAAAAGACTAATTCAATAAAAGATTAAGTGCTAGTGTGTAAATATGTCATGGGTGGGGATGGGGGCCTACACCAACGAAACAAAAAAGGTCTTATAAAAACGATTAAAATGAACGGGAAAAAAAGAAAATTATAAATTTTACAAAAACATTTTAATATGCATAAAGGTACTTTTATGCTAAAAAATAGTTTAAATATAAAAACAAGAAAATTATTTTAAATTAAAAACACAAACATACGAAAACGTAATTAAGTAAAGTAAATATTGCTTTTAATAGTGTTCGGCCGAACAGTTCGGCCAGAAATTGCTTTATGTCGGCATTATGTGTTTTAAAGTATTATGGATGAATTTGACAAATGGAAAAATGTTTATTGGGTTAATGTGATGCGATTTTGAGTTTCAAATTTAAAGAAAAGCCCATAGATAAGCAATGATTTCACTGTTTGGCCAAATCAAAAATAAGTCCGGTGATCGAACTTTTAACTTTACGGATAAACTTTGTTTTTTGCCATAAATTTTATGCTCGCAATCTAATGAAATCTTCTCAACAAACACATTTCCAATATAAAAATTTGTACACATTGCTTCTAAAAACCAAAAAACGACCAAATATCGTTTTTTGGCCGAACTGTTCGTTCGGACACTACACTCATAGAAATAAACCTGTACAAATATCAGAAAAAGATACTAAAAATTATTTAAAAATTACCTTTGCGCAAAAAGCTGCTAAATTTAGCAAATTTTTTTGCTAAATATTAATAAAATAAGAACAACAGAAATAAATCTGTTAAATTTACAAAATTTTAGTTCGATGTGAATTTTAGTTAATTTAAAATAGCACTTTACTCTATAAAATTAGCAAACAATTTTACTAAATATTTGTAGACTCAAAATAGAAAAGAAAACCTTTAATATTTACAAAATTTTTGCTATATTTACCTCAAATTTAGTAGAATGCAAATAACAGTTTATTTTGCTAAAATCAACAGAAATTTTTTTGCTAAAAAATTGTAGACGTCTAATTTCATAATTTAAGTTTCCTACTAAAAAAACTTTTAAAAATGATACATTTTTTTAACGATTTTTTTATTTACTAATATTTAGTAGATTCTTTTGCAGATTTTAGCAGATTATGTTACCAATTTCAATGAACTATAATTTAGCTCAAATATATCTAAATAATTGTAAATTGAACAGATTCACTTTTGCTATTCTTATATTACTAACATTTAGTAAAAAAATTCTGCTAATTTTAGCAGTTTTTTCTGCAAAATAATTTTTAACTAGTTTTTAGTAGCTTTTTTGCTATTTCTACAGGCTTTTTTCCTTGAGCATAGCTTTTAACATATTCAACAGCAACAACAACATCAGCAACAACAACATCAGCAACAACAACAACAATAACAACAACAGCGACAACGACAGTATAAACAAAATAAAAATAATGTACAAACACCAATAAAAAATATTCAAATGAAAATTAATTCAAAAAACTCTTTGCGTTTAAAACACACACACAAATATTCGCAAAGTACCTGTTGGCCATGTCTTCAAGACAACATCGACGACGCGTACAAGACACATGGTAAATTGCTAACGACACATTGGCGACCGTCCATGTAAATCGCTGACGACTTTTTCATACAAGTGTCCGCTAAATCGTTCACGACCATCTGGGCGACATTTTCATGCACATTGTCGTTGACGATTATATGAGCGACATGGTAGCTCACATTGTCGTTGACGATCATATGCGCGACATGGTACCCTACATTGTCGTCGACGATAAGATGGGTGATAATGTGCTTTGTTTTGTCGTCGATGAATATTTCAGCGACATGTTAGTTAAATAATCGTTGACGATTGTATTGACGACATTGTTATTCACATTGTCGTCAACGACATTTGCCCTTAAGATATCGTCAACATATACAAAATTTTAAAAAAGAATATATTTAAAATTTTTTTTTTTTATTAAAAGTTAGTTAAAAGTGTTTTTTTACATTTTATTTATTATTAAATTAAAAGGTAACGTTTTAAAAATTCATTTAATTAAAGTTTGAGGTAACAAATAAAAAGTTGTTAAAAGTCTATTAGTAATTACAACAATCATTTTCATTCATTTTTTCGTTTTCCTTATTGTCATTTTCCTTATTTTGAAGGCATTTTTGGTTTCTGGAATTTGCTCTATTTAAAGTGTGTTTAAGGCGGTGCAGTGTTCCTCGAAATTCTTTAATGAACGCTTCATAGCTTACACCCTCCTTTTTTGTGGATTCTAAATAAATGTTCAATATAAGATAACATTATTTCAAAAATATTTTTTACCGTTACTTACCATAAAGAGCGATCAATACATTTTGGTATTTTTTAAGTTGTTTCTTCCCCTTAACGCCGTCGTAGTTGAAATTATTTATAATAATTTGCCCAATATGCCCAAATAAATTACAAATCAAAGAACTTTAATGAACACTAAAACACCCTTCACTCACAATTTTTAGATTCAACTGAATATTTTTACTTTGTTTATTATGTTTGTTATTTTATTATTCCGTTATTATTGTCCCGTTATTTGGATTTTTTTTTTGTAGAACAAAATACACAAGAACTTAAAAAAACATTGATGCACATCAACTCAAAGTTATTTTTGAGCGATTGACGACATATTCAAGACATTGTCGATCAGCACGTCTTCAATTTGTCTGTTGCCACAACAAAATATTGTTCTTTTGACGACAAATTCAAGACATGGTCGTTCAGTAAGTCGTCAATATAACTCTATACAGGACAAAATGCATGCAACTGTCGCTTATATTGTCCTCTATATTGTTTTATTCATGACATGTTCAAGACATTGTCGCTCAGTTAGTCGTGTATATGGCTTTAAACAGGACACAATGCATGCAATGGTCGCTCATTTTGTCCTCAATAAAGTTGTATTATGCCCAAAGCACGACAAGTTATACCACCTTGTCGCAAAACTTGTCCTCAGTAGGAAAATGTAGACGACAAATTCTAAAATGTCTTAAAGACATCCTCGACGACGATTTCGTGTTAGACTATCTGGCCAACTGGGGTAATACACTGAATAAGTATGTGTGTTTACATACGTGTGCAAATGAGCATGCAATATCTAAGGATACCAATGTGGTGCTTTTTGATGCCCAAAAACGCGAAAAAGAAACTTTCTTAGTTTCTCTCAGATCTTAATGAAATTCCGATATCTGATACGTATTTTTTAGCGGCTGATTAAAAAAATCGTACTTTGTTAACAATTATCACCACTGTATTGCGCTGATAAACAGTTAATGAATATAAAGATTTTTTTCAATGTCCAATATCCATATTTTAACAAAAATATAAAGTTTAATTGCGTTTAAAAATTACATATACTGTATGTTAAATAGAAAAGTTTCAGTATAAAATACCAAATGCATTTGCAGTTTACAAACAAAACAAGCACACACACAAATACACAAACAGACACAGCATTACCAAAAACACATATGCATACATACAAACGTGTCGTTCACACACTTTTTGTTTGAGTATGATAATTTTTCTGTAGATAATTCTTTATAGCTTTTTTTGTATTTAATTTTCAATAAAAGTTTAAGTTAATATTGTCATTTGCCGTAATTGGTGCAAAATCAATTAAAATATTAATCGATTCAATAAATGTTTTAAATGAAACCCGTTTTTAGTTATGAATGTTCTAATTGAATTTCACCCAACACTTACTTTTACACTTACTTACTCTAACTTACAAGGAGATAGAAGAGACTAAAATAAGGGACATGTATATTTTTTTTTATCGGTTGTGTCAACATTTTGTCATACATTTTTGTATGGAAACCATGTGTGAAATTAACGAAATACAAGTTTATTTGTACGCAGCGTTTAAGTACTCGAAAAAACAAAAATTTTGATTCCCATATTGCCTATGTAGTAACATAGCGCTACCATTTATTTTAAATATTTATAATATAGGTGAGAGAGTAAGAGTATAGACTATAGTAAGACTATAGAAAAAAGTATAGGTTTTTTTTTAAATATATTTTTTTTAATTTAGGCTTTCAAGATATTAGTTGCATAACGAAAAGTTTTAGCTTTCGGTATTTTTTCTTTTTAAAAAATGTTTTTACTTGATGGCCTCCTGTTTGTGAAATTTTTAGATTTATATCGCACGAAACGAAGTTTGCACTATTTCTATGGTATAATAAAATGTATATTCTTTGCTTTGTCTGCATATTTTGTTTCTTATTTAAAGTAAGAAAACCAAAGTTTTTTCAGTAATTCCTTAAATAAAAATTGTTTAAGCTCAATTAATTAATTCGTAATTTCGTAATTTTAAAATAAAAATGTTTAACCTTCTCTAATTTTGTCATCAGAAAATTGAGTATTTTATATATACTAATGGTGTTTTCTTTTCTGGAAAAAGTGTTGCCTTCTTAATGTGCAACATTTTTCAAATTTTGCCCTCGCCCCATTAAAATGAAGCATTTTTACAATCAGAATAGAACACAATTTCATCACATATTACATTTATTTAAACAAATCTGTTTTTAGTGTTGTTAACGTTCGGGTTCGAATCCCAGCAAACTTTAAAAAAAATTTAATGTTTTTTTTAATAATTAATTTTTGTTTTTTTTTAATTATTTAAAAAATTTGGATTTAGCTCCATACATTTTTTTCAATTAAATTTTTTTTATAATTTTGTTTGTAAGCGAATTTCAGATTAAAAAAAATATTAAATACTTACAAAAAGAAAAAATTAAAAAAAATCGTAAATTAAATTTAACAAAAAAAAAAATATAAAAAAATGTGATACCAATATGGGTTCGAACTCTTCTGTGTCAGAAGCCAGCACACTACCACTCTGCTGCCAAAGTGACAGTTTTCTCGCCAAAAACTTTGAAATATATACACATGAGATTGATAAACCAAAAAAAAAGGGCAACATCCAACCCTGTAAATTTTTTGAGGGCAGAAAATGTTGCATTTTTTGCCTTTTATAAGGCAACACTTTAAGAAAGAAACACGGTACCCTCTCAAAGTGCTAACATTATTTTAGGAAAAACAAAATATTAAATTTAAGGGCGAAGGGCAAAAAAAATTTATCATTTTTGTCAGAAAAGAAAACGACATAACTGTTTAGAGTTTTAGGCCTTTTAGATTTTGTAAAGGCGAACTAAACATTTTTGTTTAATGAGTATGGATTTCAGCAAATTTTGTTGTCAAACGAATTTTCAAAATGTAGACTCTTTTTTTATCTAATTAAAAACAAAATTAAGTCATACGTTTTTTCAGAAATATGTTTTTATTAACTAGTGTTTAAAATGTTCAAGTTTGTAAAATCATTTTGGCCCTGTCTACAACGTTAGTGAAAATTTTCTTCTAACAATGACAAAAGTCTCTGGTGCTTTTTACTGTCCCTTCTTTAGCTTCACAAAGTTGGCATCACTGGTTTAAACGTTACCTGCGTTTATTTTATGTTTGTTATTCTTTTGTGTTTAATTGCAAAATACCAAATATATACCAACAAGTATAATTATACAAACTGAGATATAAGACGGTATTTTTGGAAATTCACACGGTGAGAGCCAAAGAGGGGAAAAGACTCCCCCTTGACGGCCTGCCTAAACCACTAAAGCGAGGAACTTAAAATTTGGTATGTGGTTACCTTATCACGAGTATATATCTATATTGACAGGATTTTTTGAAATTCCCACGGGGAGCGGCAAGAAGGGGAACACCTCCACCTTGGCGGCCTGACCAACCAAGAGTAGACATCTGTATAGAGCGGAATTTTGAAAAAATCTACGGGGAGGGGTAAAAAAGGGAACAGTATTCCGCTTGGCGGTCCGCCCAAACCGTTGATGCTAGGAACTTTAAATTTGGTAAGTGAGTTTCTAATCAGAAGTAGACATCTGTATCTGGATTTAGAATATATTATCCGGCAGTACCATAAACGGTGAAAGTCTCTACATCGGCGTCCTGCCCAAATACCTTTGGTCAGAGATTTTATAATTAAAATATATGTTTCTTCGAATATGAGCTAGCTCTCTTATAAGAAACTTTTTAGATTTCTGGCCAGGAACGTGGTAAAAATAGGGGTTAACGTAGGCAGAACTTTCTCCTGGGCGGCCAGGCCAAACCACTAAAGCGAGGAATTTGGTATGTGGATTCCTTATCACTAAAAGGTTGGAAAAGTCTCCCCTTTCCCGCCCTTGCCAAACCGCCAAAGCCAGGACCTTTAAATTTGGTATGTGGGTTCCTTATCAGGAATAGACATCTGTATAGAGCGGGCATCTCTATTGATGGGATTTTTGGAAATTCCCACGAGTAGGTGAAGTCTCACCTTTTTTTTTGCTTAATCAGGAGTTGACATCTGTGTAGAGCGGATTTTTGGAACTTCGACATGTGGGTACTTAATACGAATAGACATCTGTATAGAGCGTATTTTTAGATATTTTTACGGGTAGGGGTATTGTAAGACTAGGTCTTTAAATTCAGTGTTGGCTATTTGAACCAAATCGGAAATTTCTTTCGGGACGTGCATTAAGTTCAAAGGTCAGATATATGCGAATTTTACTATTTACACTGTAATGAATAAGACTCAAAAAGTGGTGTAATAGTTCTTTTGAACTAAATTCTCATCAATTTAATCGTGTTATACCTTAAATGAAAGCTTAATATATTGTCCACAACTTATTGGCCACTTAACGTACCGTTAATTAGAATAAATTTTAAAATAAATAGGCTTTTTCATCAAAAAATGTGTTAATTAAATGTATGCATGTTATACATCATTGGAAAGGTATTTTAATTTAAATGCTTGTTTTGCTTGTAAATTTCCAAAGCATTTGGTACTTTAAACTGAAAATTTTCTATTCAAGCATACAGTGTATAAAAAATCATTTGAGAAATACGTCAGTGGATTTCTATACTACTCTCAGTGTTGCTCAATATGCTCTCTCTTTATTAGTTTGTAAACTCGCACCGAGCAAATTAAAACATATTGCAGAAATTTAAAAGTTTAATGTTTTAAAATAAGAATTTAATAAAATTTTTAATTATTTCGAATATTAATGATAAAATCATCAAGATAAAATTAAAATATATATATTTTGAATAGAAAATAACAAAATATAAGCCAAATAAAAGTGAGTGTTCTAAGGAACATTTTTTTTCATCAACATCATTTGTGTTTGGTATTTTGTTGCTAAGAGACGTGGGTAGTGTAGTCTCTCTATTTGTTTATACTCTTTGATTACGTCTAAAATACAATATGTATTTATATATTTAAAAGTCAATTAAAATATTAATCGATTCAATTAAATATTTGTTTAGAAACAAATTTAATTCAAATCAAATCTTTAATTAGATATTTTAGGTTGATAATTTTTTCTGTATACGCATTCAAAGAAATCCCGTTTTGAAAAGATATTAACCCTCTAATGCCCGAATTTTGTTTTGCAATGAAATTCATACCATGTATTCGTCTCGCAAAAAAAATAATAATTTCTCTTAAAAAAATGTTTTTCACTGACTACTTTCGGCGATATGAGCAAAAATAATATAAAATTTATCTCGAAAACTAATGCAAGTAAAACAAAAGTTTGTACCAAAAATTATTGCTCTTACCAAGACATAACCACAATCCAAAAATAAACTTTTTTGTGCTTCTGTTTAAGAAGATATGGCGATTTTCGCTTTTTGCAAAATGCGAAATAGGGCGAAAAAGTATCTTAACTTCAATATTTTTTGTTCAAACTTTAGACTTTTGCTACTATTACTGATTGTCTTCTCTGTACCAAATTTCAAAACGATCCGTCTATTACTTCATAAGTTAAGACAATGTCCTTTAGAGATATCCTGATAAAATCCTGTTCGCCCTTGAAGAAAAATAAGGACTGATTATTAAAGGTAATACTTCAATCTTACTTATACTTAATTTTCAAGAGTTTTAAATCAACTTAAATAAGTGTTTTAGTTGTTGGAAATCTCAGTTAATTAAAAAATAATTATTTTTTGAATTTTTACAAAATTTGAACTCTAAAGCTTTCTCGCGTTTTAACAGTGCACTGAATACGAACAGTTTCTTCGCAAAACTTTTAGCTAATTCACTTTCATATCGAACTATATCAATTTATAAGTATAAAACGCTCATTCGAAGCATTTGGGTTCAATGTTATAAACGATGGCAAATGTCATCGTCAGGCGTTAGAATGTTAAACATCCAATCGAAAATTGTAGTTATAAAATTAGCACAAACAAAAGCTAATAAAAATTTTATTTTTAAACAATTATGGATAATAAATTAAACAAAAAAAAACATAATACACTTTTTATCAGAGGTAAATTATTTAAAAAAATATCTTTAATCACAATCAAATAAAATATATTGCAAAATAACCCACTGTTCAAGAAACATTAGCAACAACTAAAAGTCAACAGTTTAAATTATCGAAGTAGGAGAAAATTAATGCGAATTTTATTGCTTTTCCTTTATAAATAAAAATTTTAGCTAATGTTCTCGTTTAAACAAATATATATTTACTAGAAGACAGACATGCAGGCAGATATAAACAATAAACAAAAGGAAGACATTAATATCGAAAGCTACTATTAATATAAACAAAAGTTGAAAGATAAAATCGAAAAAAAAGAAACGAAACAAAGAAATCCAAAAAAACAAAAAACAACTAAAGAAAGAAAAACTTTTAAACATCTGAAAACAACAACATCGACAACAACAACAACAAAAGACATAGAAAAAGGGAGGTGATATAAATGGGTCTGGTCTATAAGACCATTATTTTAAGTTTTTCAAACTTAAACAACGCATTGCCGAACAACAACAGCATATTTACATCAACCAAACAACAAACCAATAAACCAATCAGTCAATTAGTATTGAAAACTATTAAAAGATAAAATCGGCAACAGCACACAAAAAAACATAAAAGTATAACAACAAGTAACGCGAAAAAAAGATAGACAACACCTTAAATATGTACATATAAATATAAACCAATAACTGACTAACTAACTACTATTATTAAAAACTACACCAAAAAAAACTAGCTTTAACAAAAAAAATTTAAAAAATTTTAAAAAGTTTTTTTTCTGTTAAAAAGAAAAAAGAAAATAAAAACTTTGGGGAACAACTTTAACAAAAAACTTAACAAGACAACAAACCTCAGCAACATCAATAACGACACATAATTTTCAACAACAATAATAAGAAAACAAATCTTCAACAAAGACTGATTTATGTTTTTGTTTTACAACAACCTCCATCTGCATCAACATACTTTCATACATACATTTAGTTAACTTTGTACTTAATATTTCAAAATTTCTATAAACTTTAAATGGTGTAATGAAATGAAATAAATTTAAATTTACTTCATTATCTAAAACTTGTCAATGTCAAAAACAACAATAGCAGCAATAATACCAGCAGCAAAGCACAAATAATACCAACAGCAACAACAACAGGAACAACAGACAAACTATTTCATAAGTCAAGTCAATCTATTACAAACTCATCAGTATACCAGCATTTGGCAAACACGTAGCAGCAGCAGCAGTAGCAACATTGTCCATTATCTAGAATTTCCTCATCAACATCAACAACATTTTTATAAGCAACATGTTTGTGTTTATTATCATCATATTAATTGTAAATGCCTGTATAGCTGGTAAGTGTTTTTTAATGTTTTTATACTTAATATTAGAGTTAGTCAGAAAAGTATAAAATTTTGTTTTTTTTTTTTTTTTATTGGGATATCATCACTTTTTAAAATGATTTTGCATCATCAATGGCGTTATTATTACCAACTCCTTCCACATCACAGTGGGATATCTCACAAAATTTTTGGAAATAAATCGATCATTTCTTACTAGCAAGGGGAGTCTCCTGATGGGTTCTCCCCGATTTTAATGAAATTTGAATATGTGAGAAAGAAGAAAAAAATAAGGTACACGTATTTTTTTTAGCGGCCCCATTTCACGTTTAAGGTTTTCAAGGTGGGGTCAACGTAAATATATTTTTGTATGGAAACATGTCTGAAACTAATGAAATTAAGATTTTTTTGAACGCAGTTTTGAGGTACTCGAGAAAACAAAAAAAAAAGTTTATATTAATATTGCCTATTTATTGTGTTAGGGTTGCCATTTATTTAAAACATTCAAAATAAAGGCTGTTCGAAAAAATTCGCAGCAAAGACAAACCATTACGAATGTCAGAAAAAGCTCAGACATCCCCTGAATTTAATTTAATAGGCATTGATAAACATAACAAAAATACCTGAAAGTTATCGGACATGTTTCGTATACTAGTTAATGCGCACCTAAATGATATTTCATTTGGTAACCCACTTGTATGAAATTTTTCTAAAACAATTCAAAATAAGCCGAAAATGCAAAAAATGTGGTAATTTTTGAACACACAAACATGAGATAATTGGGCCCGTAACAAAAAAAAAAAAAAAATTAGTGTCCCTTATTTTTTATTATTTTTGTCATACATCCCAATTTCTTTAGGATTGGAGAGAATCCATCGGCATACTCTGCTTGTTAGAAGTCCGATTTCAATGAAATTTGGAACAGGCGGAAGTGAAGTAAAGTAATATCGAGCTTAAGTTTTGATGTTGAACTTTCCAAACCCTCTGGGCGGAATTTTTAAGTACTCGCCATTTTTTTTGTTTCTATCCCGATTTAAAAAAAATGAACATATTTGTAATCAGCTAGTAGAGACTAGAGTTGTCATTCGAATAAAAATTATTCGATTAATCGTGCGAACAAAAAGATAATGCAAACGAACAATTTAAAAAATATGATTTTTTAATAACGGTTAATTTAAATAAATGTTTGGCAATTAATTGAATAAAACGAATAATTTACAAAAATACTTCTTTTAATAAAACTTTTTCAAAAATTTACCAATTTTTGGAAAATTTTTATAGAAAAAGAAAAAAATGATAACGGACAAAATAAAATCAAAATTATATTGAAAAAATAACTGAAATTTAAAAGCTTTTATTAATTCTTTGACGACGAATGGTTGATAGGAGTCCCTTTATTACTTTTTTCCATTATAGGAAAACCTATTTTAACAAAACTTGTTGTGATTAACAATAGACAGATGTGGCCTTTCAGCGATACCTATACATAGTTGCCTAATAGTCTCAGTCAAACTAAAGTCAATTTTTTTTTTGTTTTTTATTATTTTTTTTTACGTTTTTGTTTTTAGTTTTTATAATGTTAAAAAATCAGTTATAAATTTATACAAAAATAGTTATTATTTTTGGATTATGCATAACTTAAAGCAAAATACAAAATCAATACTTAGACAAAATCTTAACCCATTAAGGAGCAACAGATCACTAATGACTTATATTGAGCTCTAAATTTATTCGATAGGGGAGCAGAAAGAGCCAACGGCAATTCCCCACGATGTTTGTCAAAAAATCTTCAGCAGTTTAAGTTATGTCGTCAAAAGGTTACACGTTTTCCAAAACGTGGACTCTTTAATAAAGAATAAAGATATATGATTTGACTTCCAAGTTAGCAATATGAAGGAATTCACAGATAAAGTGTTGTGTATGAATTATACCATGGTTTTTAAAGTTTAAACCATACAAAACTATGAAATATGTTTCTATATTACAACGATAGCACGTTAGCGGTGACTAAATAAAGATCTTAACAGCTCGATATATACATATATGTATATATATACATATTTTACTTTTATCCGATTTTGAAAACTATAATTTTTTCATTACGAGATAATGCCAAATGGCATATGATTAGAAATATTTTGACGTTACTATAGTCCAAAATGATTACATTTGAGAATTGGTATTGTTTTCGTATTCAAATTGATGCCAAAATTCCTAAAATTCTTTTAATCTTTAAGTATTTTTAAAATTATTTTTATTTGTTATTCGTTCGATTAATCGAATCATTTGTCAATATTAATCGTTTGATCGTTCGATCAAAAATTGTTTGATCGTTAATTCGAACAAAATAAAAACCCAAGTAATTGACAACCCTAGTAGAGACTATAAAAAATATATTTACATGTGTGGGCTATCTCTAATATCCCGAAATATTCCCATTTGAAAATGCGAAATTCAAAATTTGGTCCGACTCAGGTCAAATAGCGGGACGAAATCGGGGCCAATATATTTTTTAAAATATTGGTTACTTAACTAAATAAATTCTTGATTAAATAAAAAAAAAATGAATGCAAAATCGTGTTCCACTCAAAAACTTCATTCGTTTAAAGTATAAATTAAATTAAATCTTATCTTAGCAATTTTTTCCCCAAAAAAACACCAACAGTGTTTTACCGCCAAATAAATATTTTCTTTCTGAACCTAATAATATTTTGTATTTTTGGGACTTTCTCGAGAACTATTAGAGATAACCCATACATGCAAAAATAGCTGCATTTATATAAAATTTTAATTAAGCTTTCGATTCTACACCAAATGTTAATTTTAGCAAACTTTTTTTTTTACCAGTTTTTAAAGTGCACCGTTTATGCAATATGGTGGACGGAAAACTCAATTTTTTCACAAATTTTTAAAAATAATTTTTTTAATCACACACAATAGAAATGTACCAACTGAGAATAATAGCACAAAATTTTTCGATATATCGCAAACCGCTAAAAAGTTATTAAGGTATCAATTTTGTGAAAAATAATAAAAAATATTTTTTTCTTTAACACAGACAATGAAAAAGTTTTTTAAGCTTCGAAAAATGCTACAAACATATCGCAGCCCGTTCAAAAGTTGTTAATCAATAAAATATTGCATTATAGTAAAGACAACATTTTTAATACTTAACAACCTTTACTGGGTAACCATAAATCGAAGGTGAATTCAAATTTCATATAAATACAGCTCTTTTTGCTCTATATGAAAGGGGACCTAAAATCAACGTTTTTGGACGACTCGCGCATGTGAAAGGAGCTGAAATTAAAAAAAAATAATAATTACTCCATTTTTTTATTGACGAAAAAACCATAGAAAAGTGATGATATCCTAAAATCACATTTCCGTGACAAACTCTACAAAATATATATTGTTTTTTTTGTTTTTGATTTATTAACAAAAAAATAAATAAGTCTTAACTTGGCATTTTTTCACACACACATACATACATAATATACACTAGGACGAATTAAAATGCTGGAGGTTTAAAATACTATGAATAGAAAAAAAAACCTACACTGAAATGTAGTACCTTAAAAATTGTTGTATATTAAATTTTTGTTTATATATTTTTATTTTTATCATCGTGAAAAATTAGGAATTTCAACTTTAAATACATGCATAGGGAATATTATTTCTTCTTTCGAAACATGTGGTAGATCAAATTGAAATGCATAGTTCATACTATTTGAAAGTTGCAAAAAAGTAACTTTGAAATTCTAAGGCCATCATCTGCGTCCTAAAGTCATTTGGCAATAATAGGTCGCAACTTCGATGCATCAAATATATCTTATTTTGTTGAACGGTGTTATTTCAAAATTATCGAAATAATTTCAATTACCATTTTGAATTTGGATTGATTTTTTTTTTAAAGAACAAAGAATTTTTTGTTTTAAATTTGGCTACAACTCCACAGAATTTTCTTTGCAAAATCATTCCACCCTAATATGGATATTTATATATTTTAAAAACATGAATACATAGTAAAAAACACGTAATAAATTATCAGGAATGTTTTTAACATTTAAAAAACAGCAAAAAAAAAAAATATATACTCATGTACAACAATTACCTGAAAATTGGGAGTTTCCTTTAAAAAAACATTACCAACAACCGCCAAAATAAAAAAATAAAACTTGTTAAAAGGCACAAAAATTGTACTTCAGTTAAAGTGAAATTCTGTTAACGGATGTTACTGTAATTTAATAGAAATTTACATTCATATAATATTATTATGCTTATTTTGCTCTTTCTAAAGGAAACAAAAAAAAAAAGTAAAAACTAAACAAGAAGTCGAATAATTATATAAAACACGCAAATAGTTTTCTTAAGTTTAAGTTTATTTAAGGGAATGTATTCCATGTACTATAAACCGAAAAAAATTACTCAAAATTGGAATTAGCAAATATTTGATTTCAACATTTCCTTCCTAACAAGTTCGTATAAAAAATCTAAAGTTGCTTCTCAATCATTTCAAAAAATGTCGATTCGATTCTAGTCTTTTTTGGAATGGATGTGTTTAGATTTCATTGAAAGTGAAAGTACATCGGTATTTAATGTTGATATTATATACACTGCGTTGCACAACTAAAATTACACATTAATTTCACTAAATTTCGTAGGTTAAAAAAAAGTGGAAGAGTTTAACCGGCATCAATGTAAAACCAATGAAAAATTTATAAAAAGCAATTAATTTATTTTTCTATTTTACTATTTTAAAAGAAATAACCAAATCAATTAGTGTTTCATAACTATAAATATACTTAACTTAATATAACAAAATTTAGAAAAAATTTAAGAAAAATATTTGAAAGCAGCAGTCTTAATACTGCGTGTGAGGGGTCCTTCTTTTTGAATCAACTCGAAAATTCGATCAGACATACTGTCTACCAGATTTATTCGCAGTTCTTCCGTTATAGATCTCCATGCATCAATAACTGCTTCTTTTAGATTCAAAACGCTTTCATATTGACGTATTTCTGCGTAAACTACTGGTTAATACTCCCCAAAAATTCTCAATAGGGTTTTGATCTGGAGAACATGCGGGCTGGGCTATTCCAATACTTTTACATTTTTTGATGATAGCCATTCCAGCGTCTGAAGGCTCACATGTACTGAGGCATTGTCATGTTGGTAAATGAATTCTTCTTCGTTGTTATTTTCAATAAATAGCATCAGTTTCTCTTCTAATTCTGTAATGTACTCAGAAGAATTAATTCTGGTGCTTCGAAATGCAAAATCAACCATATCGTCGAAATGCAAAATCAACCATATCGTCGTCCCACGCACAGAAAAAACATGGTTTGGGCAACCATATTCGAAGAATATCATACGTTTTTGGATATATGTTTGCGGCAACTATGTTACTATGGTTGTGACAACCATACTTTTATATTTTTCTTAATCATAATATGATCATTAGACTACCTTATTATGTTTCCAAATTGATCTCAATATTATCATGTTATGGTTATGGAAATGTTTATAAATTATCATAGTATTCTGTTGAAGCTGGATTAAAAAGTTATGCATGTTTTTTTTTTAAATAGTACAAACGTATATTTATTTAATAATTTACACATTTAATAAACTTATTTTAAAATAATTTAAGTAATCAATTTGTCTTTGCGCTGACAAATACTCGCAGAAAAAAAAAAGTGCCAACCGTATTAAAAAATGTATTTTGGTGGCTACAAAAAAAAAAATTAATTCGGATAGTGCAACCATATTCAAATCTGATTAACGAGTAGTGTGCGTGTTGAAACTAAAATTCAAAAGTATTAACCGAATTTTGTTGTAAAAAACCAATAGTTTGTTTTACCAACGGATTTCAGATTTCAGTAACCCAATTTTAGTTGGCAAATGTCAAAGTTTTTCTGTGTGTGTAAGATTTGTGTTATTAAGAAGTTATATAAACCATTATTTTGTCGCTATACATAAATATTTTAATTTAGTATTCAAAAAAGCAAAACTAAACGATGTGTCAACTTAAAAACTCAAAGTTGTAAACACTGAACCTAAAAACCATACGTCAATCTGGTAACGTTGTGAAATAGAGACATAGGAGATTAAAAAAATTAACAAAAATCTAAAAATAGAATATTTGTGTTTGATAGTGTTGTCACTTCTGATTATAATATACAATAACAAAAAAGCTAATAGGAAAGAAAACTGCAATTTAGCTGCATTAGATTCGAGGCCATACTTGGGTGTGATCGTTAAGCGGTCATGACTTGTTATTGTTACCTTTGTAATGTAAGAAGAAGCGCAGGTTTCATTCTTACAGCCGGCAGTTTGTTGAAAAAATTTATCATATAGAGACAATCTGACAATTATGAGACACAAATAATAATACAATTTAAATGGAAAATCACTGATGACGCCTGTCCATAAAAATGCGGAAACTTGTCTAGTCTGATTTAAAAATTAATAGTGTTTATAATTTCTAGAGAAAAACGTTTATTCTTCTTCTTAACCTCAACATTTCTAAATTAAATTTGTCAAATGCATATTAATTAAAAATTGATTGCGACTGTCTATATGACGTTAAAATAACACTGAACTTTATCTCTTCCAGCATAAATCTTGTTTTGTCAGAAAAAATAAAATACTGGAAATATGGGAATATAGCATAAGTACGCGTTAAAATATTGTTAACAATACAATTTTACAATACATTTATAATGATCATAACATATTTGTAGTAGTCATTATATTTGCATTATATGCAAATTATAGTCCTGGTTATCATATTATGATCACGGAAAAGAGTTTCGTCATCATTTATTACCATATTATGATTATTCTACAGACTTAAAAGCACGTGTATTTTGTTTAAATTTTGCTTTCATATTTCTATATGTTTCTTTTTTTTACAATATTTTTATTTTTTTTTTGCATAATTGCAAAAAATAAATCACTTTTTTATCATTTCATACTTAATTTGTAAGACCTTAATGTCCATATAATAAACATTAACTTTATTTAGGGGTGCTCGGCAATTAAACTTTTGCCTGGACTTCCAAAGTAGACCAGGATGAGACTACAAACTTATTCCTTCTTCCACATAACAAATCACCATTACAATTAACATCACTACGTTTTTGTTTTTTTTTGTATGTCTTTTTATTTAATTTGTTGGGGCTGACTGTTTTTAAAAACTTCTTTTCACAAAATCTCTAAAAAGAATTACACTAAAAGAGCGAAGACGCTCATAAAAAACCAGACTGATCATATTATAACTCGCGCAAATATAATATAGCTGTAGTTAGAGAGAGAGTAGTATGATCTACATACTATATTATGATTGTAGACAAGACAATAATATGAAAACTGAAAAAAGAGAGATTTTTACTGGAACATGATGAAAGCAACCAATGCTTTACAATATGATTGATACAATAATAATTTAAATTAAACAGTCATCTACGGCTGTAGGAAACATAGTTTTGTGGCCGCAATCATATTGCAACCATATTTTTTCTGTGCGTGTACGTTGCGCATGGCAATATAATCTATTACCACAAATTGGTAAAAAACAAATCAAAAATGTAGTTTTTGAAATATTCGCAATTTACATGTTTGCAAACTTAATCTACACAGAAAAAACTAAAAACTTTCTCTACACAGAAAACACTAACAATTTGTAATGGTTAGCGCGTTGGACTTTTACACAGAAGGTCCCGGGTTCGATCCCCGGTGCCGGCAACATCAAAATAATATGTATGAGTTTTTTCTATCCCTCATACGTATCGCAATGTCCACCTTCGGTGTTCCCATAGCAATTAACCCCACCGAAGTAAAATAATGAATCAGGGCTATGAAACAAAAAGCTTCAATAAGTTCGCCAACTCTCCATCAGGTGGCGAGCAACAACTGTTCTAAGACTTATCATCTCGCGCAATTACAGTGTTGCCATGTCTGAAGCCCTTCATCTTTCCCCACCTTTCATCTCTATACTATCCCTTTCCAAAGAAAGCAACACATTAAATATAGGAAGTATTTCCTGAGTGTTGCCTCTCTTTAAAAAAAAAAAAAAAAAAAAAATAAAATAAAAAAATTGTTTGAATCAATTAATATTTTAATTGATTCTGCACCTATCACGGCGATGATAATATCAATTAAAACTTTTATTGAAAATTAAAAATGAAAAAAAGTTATAAATAACTTCTACAAAAAAAATATGATACTCACAAAAAAAAAGTGTGTGAACGATACGTTGGTATGTGTGTTTTTGTTAATGCTGTGTCTGTTTGTCTATTTGTGTGTGTGTGTTTGTTTTGTTTGTAATCTTCTAATGCATTTGGTATTTTATACTGAAAATTTTCTATTTCCTATCAAACCTTTCATATGAGATAAGATTTGTAAAATTTGAATAAAAACTCAAAAGTTAGAGCAGTTTACACATGAGTTATTTCTCTGAGTTTTGATAAAAAAAAATATAGAATTTTGAGCCGCTATTAAAAGCGAACTGCACCGAATTTTAAAAAACTTAATACAGCACATACGATAATATATCATGGGAACGCTGAATATCGATGTGTTTAGTTTCAACGATAAAAATATTATTACTAAAACTCTATATATTTGTATAAGAATATTTCCCTTTATAAGAACTAAAATATTAAATACTTAAGTAAAAGCTGCAGTATCATGTATATTAGATTTTCCCAGAGATAATTATCAAGATTGTGTTGAACAAAAGAAGCAGAAAAGGTCAAAGGAAATGAGTTTGTTTATAACAACTACAACTACAAAAAAAAAAAAAAAATAAAAATAAAAAACTTTTCAAATAAAGTGTCTGAAATTTCGAAGAACTATAAAGAAAAGATTTGCCAGCACAGATACTATTATTAAAAATGCAATTAAAACTTAAAAGCGTAAACAAAAATTAGATTAGATTTATATTTAAAATTTCTATTTTTTGAGAAAACGAACTAAAACTTATTATCCAAAAGGTTTGCATTAGTCAGAAAGGGTAGGTATTATGTAATTTGATACGAAAAAAAAACGCTTTCAAACAAAATTTTAACATTGAAAATATTTTGTAATCAAAAAAAATTAACTTTTAAGAACGGATGTCGGCCATTCTACTGAAGACCGGATAAAAAGGGAATTTTTTAAGCTTGTGTCTTCCAATTTCAATTAAATTTAGCATTCAAAAACTCAATGGAGCCACTTAAGAAGATTGGCGTTTTTAGTTCTTAAAAAAATCAGGGTTTTAGTGGCTATTTAGGTGTTATTTTAAAAATGTGAAATATGCGAAAAATGTGTAAAAGCCCGAGTAAAAAATTATAATATGATGTCATATATATTGATATTTCATTCCATATAACGGGAAATATATTATGATTTGAAAAATGGCATTTAAAATTGATCGGATATGATAAAAATATATTAAATAATATAAAATTTTATCCGTATGTTGACCTGATATAATCATGTCTAATTTGTTGAAGAAAGACACAGTTTTATGGTTTTATATTCATATAGATATTTATGTATTTGTTTTAATTCATTAGGACTTCATTTTTATATCACACAAAAACTTAAATTTAGTATTGATTAAAAATAAAAAGTGCAAAACTTATGTTTTTATGGAATAAAAAAATTAAAAAACTTCGAGCTCATAAGTTAGTTCTGATTTAGTGAGAAAACTAGTTTATATGAATGTTTGATGTTTTCCATGGGATTGTCACTTCTATCAAAACGTGTTCTAATGATGGGAACCTAGAAAATTCCCGAAATAGATCTATCAACACATTCCTGAAAGTGGTCTATAAATAAATTTGAAAACAAAAACTCTATAGATTGTTTGTTAGGACAATATCCTAATAAAGAAATATAGAGTATGGCCTCGAACTTGAATAATTTTCATCTTCATTCAATTAAAGGTCGAAAAAACATAATTTTTATTTTTAATAAAAATTATATCAAACTTGTAAAAAAGTTTTAAATTTTATGTCCTAAATTAATGTTAATGTCCTTTTCGAATTTTCATGAGAAACGTAATAAACATTTTGGACCAAATGCGAAAAAATTAATTTAGAAATGTTGAGGCTAAGAAGAAGAATAAACGTTTTTCTCTAAAAATTATAAACACTATTCATTTGTAAATCAGACTAGATTAGTTTCTGCCTTTTTATGGACAGGCTCATCAGTGATTTTCCATTTAAATTGTATTATTATTTGTGTCTTATAATTGTCAGATTGTCTCTATATGATAAATTTTTCAACAACCTGCGTCTGTAAGAATCAAACCTGCGCTCATCTTACATTACATTTAGCGATCACACCCAAGTATGGCCTCGAATCTAATGCAGCTAAATTGCAGTTTTCTTTCCTATTAACTTTTTCTGTTATTGTATATTATACTCAGAAGTGACAACACTAACAGACACAAATATTCTATTTTTAGATTTTTGTTTATTTTTCTAATCTCCTCCGTCTCTATTTCTCAATGTTACTAGATTGACGTATAGTTTTTAAGTTCAGGGTTGACAACTTTTCGTTTTAAGTTAAGACATCGCCACAGGGCAAATTTTATAATGTATTTTAGTACAGTGTTATATTAACGTCATATAGACAGTCGCAATTAATTTTTAATTAATATGCATTTGACAAATTTAATTTAGAAATGTTGAAATTTGATAAGTTTGTGCTTCCATGTTTATGTGGATGGGCAAAAGGAAAAAGTCTTAACATTGATTTAACAAAAACGATTTAGGCAAAAAGTCTGAAATTTAAAATATTTTTATGAAGTATGGATTAATTAAAATCTTGGTTTTTATATAATCTTTGTATAAATGGGTTGTAAAAGAAAGAAATTCCATCTTTAATGACCTATGGAATTCCATTAGAGTAGGAATCTGAAACATGAAATACCAAAAACATCCACTTAAGTAAAAAGGATAAACTAATTTATTGAAACAAATTCCTTAGAAAATAATTAATTTTCCATCCCAATATATTTCGATATATAAAACTACCGATAACGAAGTATCGGGCTTATAAAATTTATTATTTATAATTATTTATAATATGTACATAGAATACTATGGCGTATTAGTTATATTTAATTAATCAATAACACTCATACGTCACAGTGACCTTGTAAAGCTATTAAAAATTTAACGAACTTATTTTATATGTCGTGAATATAATAAATAATGTATGGACTATACTAGGGTGTCCTGATAAAGAAAGGTCTTTTAAAATTAATAATAATTTTAATATTCTAAGTATTACCTTAAGACATTACTAGTGTTTAAAGGTGACGAGTTTTAAAATTGTATTTTTCTCAAAATAACCTCCACATTACAAATGATTTGATTCGTGTTTCGCAAAAACAAAAGATTTTTATATCCTTTAACATTTTGTGTTAACTGGACGCCCTTACTTTAATAAAATATAATACAAGTGTTTAGGGCAACAAATATGATATGTCCTTTACAATAGCTTTGTATATGTATATATAGTTAATATAACAATTTTATAAATCAATTTTAACAATTATAGTACTAATTATTTGGGACCGGAAGTTCATGAAAATGCATGTTTTCCCCTAAGAAAAGGGTAAATAAAATATCTTTGCCAATCAAAGAATTTGAGTTTAAATGGCATCGATTTGTTAGTGCATGTTTTTGCATAAATTTCAATAAGTGCATATTTAGCTTTAAGGGCATATTTCTTTGCATTTGTTCGCTTATTTTTCTAAAAATGCAAGATTTAAGTGCATATTTCCTAGTTTTTCGTCAAAACATAACTTTCAATTTTATTTTGTGTTTGATAAGTAAATATTAAACATTAACAAATAAAGAAAGTGATTTTAATCAAGCACTATACTCTTCTAAAACCCTGAAGTGGGATGTACACACTCATAAAAATAAACCTGTAAAAAGCTACTAAAAATTAACTTGCAGAAAAAACTGCTAAATTTAGCAAATTTTTTTTTTTTGCTAAATATTAATAATATAAGAACAGCAAAAATAAATCTGTTAAATTTTAGTTATATTCTATGAGAATTTTAGTTAACAGCACTCTTACTCTGTAAAATTAGCCAAAAACTTTTACTAAATATTTGTAGACTCAAAATAGCGAACATCAACTGTAATATCAACAAAATGTTTGCTATATTTACTTCAAATTTAGTAGAATGCAAATTACAGTTTATTTTGCTAAAATTAACAGAAATGATTCCTAAAAACTTTTAGATTGTTGATTTCATAAGGGCAGACTTTTATTTGCATGAAAAATAAAAAAGTAAAAAATTTTTTTTTTAAATTTCACATTTTTTAATGATTTTTTTTATCTACTAATATTTAGTAAATGTTTTTGCTGATTTTAGCAGTTTATTATGTTACTTTCAATTAAATAAAATGTGGCTCAAATATAACTAAATATTTCTAAATTCCCATATTTTTTTTTTGCTTTTCTTACACTCAAAAAAATAAGTTAGTACAAAAGTTAGTAAAACGTCTTGTAAATCAGGTATACTATTTTTAAGCAAATTTTTTGCTAAAATCGTGTTTTCAGCTAAAATTTTTGTTATACTTATTTAGCACTTAACTGTTTTATACAAATGCTTTACTAATATTATACTAATGTTTTACTAATTAATTTTGCTAAAAAAAATTGTCCTGATAAGCACATTAATAGTGTGGACGACAACCAGATTGAAAGATATACGCAGAATGAAGCAGATGTCGCGGCATGTCATGATGTAGTAGAGAAGAGGAAAATGATACTAAAAAGTACAACTCTAATAAGACATATAAAAAAATCAACCATGAAAGACTTTTGTATCTGTTTTTCATACATAAAACAAAATTGAGGATTAAAACAACTTAAATTTTGCGTTGTCACCGGCTTGTGAAAATAATTGTCTTTTAATTAAATAAAAGACAAAATAAAATATTTAAATTTAATATGTATTTCTTAACTAAATGTTTATAGATTAATTATCTAGTGTGGTCAAATTGCAAACAAACATATACCGACATGTAGACAGAGTAAAGCGAAAGACAAAGACACACATCTTAGGTAGATTTTTATGGTTCCTTTTTCCTATTGCAAACAAAAGTGTTGTTTTTTCGTTTCGTTTGTTTTTGTTTATTTTTTCGTTTTGTTTCTATAATTATCTTCGGCAGTTGTGTCCTTTAAAAGAAAGCATCATTTAGACAATCATTGATGTAAGTAAATGAAAGAATTTTTTTTTTATGTTATATATATTTATTTCTATATATTTTCAGATATTAAATTAATTCATGTCGTCAATGTGGGAAAATAAAAATTTTTATATTTCGTAATTATTGTAAATTATTTTTTAAAGAATCACAAAAATATATTTTATGATTTTCAGCAAATAAATTAACTAAATTACAGTTTTTCTACAAATTTTTTGAGTTTTTGCCAGTCTACTAAAATTCAGCAAAAAATTTATTAATTTTTAGCAAGGCATTTTTATTTCTAATCCACTGAGTGTTACCAAAACTTTTGCTGAATCTACTAATTTTGTTGCTAAAAATCAGCTCGCTGATTTTCAGCAAAAGATTTTGCTGACATTAGCAATTTTTTTGCAAGCACCCTCCTGACTAAAATTTTGCTGACTCAGCAACATTTTTTGCTGACTTTACAAACTTTTTTTTTTGAGTGTACTAAGAATTAGTTAAAAATTACCTTGCAGAAAAAACTGCTAAATATTAATAAAATAAGAACAGCAAAAATAAATCTGTTAACATTACAAAATTTTAGTTATATTCTATGTGAATTTTAGTTAATTGAAAATAGCATTTTACTCTGTAAAATTATTAAAAACTTTTAATAAATATTTGTAGACTCAAAATAGTAAACATAACTGTAATATTAAGACAGTTTTTGCTTTATTTACTTCAAATTTAGTAGAATACAAATTATAGTTTATTTTGCTAAAATCAACAGAAATGTTTGCTAAAAAACTTTAGATTGCTGATTTTTATTTTTATTCGTATTAAAAGTAAAAAAGTAAAAAAAAAATTTTAAATTTAACATGTTTTAGTGATTTTTTTATCTACTAATATTTAGTAAATGTTTTTGCTGATTTTAGCAGATTATTTGGTTACTTTCAATCAAATAGAATTTGGCTCTAATTCAGCAGATTTATTTTTGCTTTTCGTATATTATTAATATTTAGTAAAAAGATTTGCTAATGTTAGCAGTTTTTTCTGCAAGCTCATTTTTAACTAATTTTGCAGCTTTTTTTTTGTTATATTTACAGGTTTATTTCTATGAGTGTAGTTTCGAAGCAAATCAACAAAAAACGGGAAAAGGGAGGCACTTTTAATTAAATTCTAAAGTTAATTTTAATTCAATTCTAAAGTTAATTTTTATTGTTTTATATATTCTCTGCTTACGTTTTGCACAATTAACAAAATTTTTTAATTTTTTATATTAAAAAAAAATTTTAAGTGCATTTTTTTTTGAATTTTTTGTACGTATTTTAAGATTTTCCATGCATATTATAGGCGCCTAAACTCACTTTTTAGTGCATGAAGTTGCTGTCCCTGCTAATTATATATGTTTAAAATGCAGTGGGTGAGAACTTAATTACTGATTTAATTGTCACTTAAAAATGCAAAAAACAAAATTGTGTAATTTAATTTTAAAATGATTTATATGTGTATATAAATTGACGTTGTTATTGGGAACACGTAAAAATTTTCACTAAAGTATAAATTTTTTCCGAGATTTCAAGATTTAAAAGTGTTTTTATCATTGACACGTTAGAAATATAGTAGGTAAAGTAAACTGCAAATGCAGTTAAAATAAAAACATTTCAGTTAAAAATGTGCACAATATATTTCAATATGAATGAAATGCAATATGTAGTTTTGTTTTCATGTTTTATATCAACTAACAAATGCAGTAAAAACAACTGAACTTGAAGTTAAAACAACAGATATAATAATTATTGTAAAGATATTGAACAGCAGACATAAATATTATAGTAAAACTGTAATGAGATTAGAATAAATCTAAAAATATAATATCAGCCCGATTATGATTATTCCCTCGGATTTTTTCCTCTGCGGATTTTATTTTCTCGAGAAACAAAATCTCCTATTCTAAACAGGCGGGAAAAGAATAATAAGGGAGAGAGAATTGAATAATATTAATTGAATAATTCAGACAAATGCTATCACAATTCTCCCTATTATTGACATTCATAATACCTCCTTCTTTCTGGGGGAAGAGTTTCCCATTTTCGAAATTCGTTTAGAATAAGGGAAAAGGGAAAAGGGAAAAAATCCCCCGGTAAATTTTATTAAGAATAGGGGAACAAGGAATAGGGAAATAATTCTCACGGAATTATTATTGAGAATTGGGCTGTATATGTGTTTGTTAGTGTTTGCCACTTCTGAGTGTATAATATACAATAACAGAAAAGCCAATAGGAAAGAAAACTGCAATTTAGCTGCATTACATTCGAGGCCATACTTGGTTGTGATCGCTAAGTAGTCATGACTTAGTATTGTTACGTTTGTAATGTAAGAAGAAGCGCAGGTTTGATTTTTACAGCCGCAGGTTGTTGAAAAATTTTTTATATAGAGACAATCTGACAATTATAAGACACAAATAAATAATAATAAAATTTAAATGGATAATCACTGATGGCGCCTGTCCATTAAAAAGGCATTTTAATAAAATTTAAAAAATGTTAACTCTAGTAAAAACGTTTACCTATAATCATACATTATTTTATATAAATATATATGTTATTGCATGCTATTATACAATTACTTTCCTTTAAAATTGTTTAGTACCACATATGATTACACATATTACACTCAAAAAAAAATGTTAGTAAAGTCAGCAAAATTCCAGTCAGGAGGGTGCTTGCAAAAAAAAATTGGTAATGTCAACAAAATTAGTAGATTTAGCAAAAGTTTTGCTAACACTAAGTAGATTCAAAATTAAAAAATTCTTGCTAAAAGTTAATAAAATGATTGCTGAATATTAGTAGGCAGAAAAAAACCCAACAAATTTTTAGAAAAATTATACTTTAGCTAATTTATTTGCTTAAAGTTTTTTTGGTTATACTTTTAAAAATAATTTACAATACGTTACATTACATATTAAGTATAACAAACAATGTTCACAATCCAACTTTGTCGACACGAATTAATTTAGTATCTGAATATATATAGAAGTAATTATATACATATAACATAAACAAATTTTCTTTCAACTACTTACATCAATGGTTGTCTAAATGATGGCGTCTTTCTAGAAACGAAACAAACTGAAATAACAAAATATGAAACATACAACCTTTTTTGCAATAAGCAAAATTAAACATGCAAAACTACGTAAGACGTGTGTCCTCGTCTTTCGATTTAGTCTGTTTACCTGAACGCATATTTGTTTAAAATTTTACCACACTACATTAACAGGCACTATAATCATTTAGTTTACAAATACACATTTAATCTTTATTACAATTAAATATTTTATTTTGTCTTTAATTAAATTATTACTGTGACAACAAAAACTTTAAGTTTTTTCTATCCGCAATTTACATGTAGACGATACACATTGTTGTCGTCCTTTTGTTTTATTATATATGAAAAACAGATACAAAAATCTTCCATGATTGATTTTTTTGTATGTCTTACAAGAGTTGTACTTTTCAGTACCATTTTAATCGTCTCCACTACATTTTTACATGCCGCGACATCTACTTCATTCTGCGAAAGTGTGGTTGTCTTCCACACTCTTAATGTGCTTATCAGCACATTTTTTTTTAGCAAAATAAATTAGTAAAACATAAGTAAAATATTAGTAAAACATTAGTTCAATACATTCAAGTGCTGAATAAGTATAACTAAAATTTTAGCTGAAAACACAATTTCAGCAATAAATTTGCTTGGATGCTTTTCTACACACCAGTGCAGTAAACCATTATCATATAAGTGTTTATATAATTACATTTTTGATAACGGCTAGTGCTTACAATTTTCATTACAAATGTTATTACTTTTATACAGGGATGTTGCACAAAATAATGGAATATCATCCACATCAAAAATATATGCTTACTAGAATTTACAAATATAATGAGTCTAAAAATATATTTTGAAAAAAAAAACTAAATTTAACTATAATTGTGAAAGGTGTGGTAGAGAAGAATGAGTGTATTTTCTAAAAATCATAACTACATTGTAAATTTTCAATTTTCTGAATCAGACTGCGCAGTTTCTGGTATTGAACCTTCGTCAGTGACCCTGTTTTTTTTGAATAATGTAATATTTGTTATGTTTTTTTTTATTTGTTCGATTGCGTCTATATGCAATTTTCTGTGCAATCACCGAACGTGGTATAGATAACTACATTTTTGTTAATAAAATGTGTACACACGGGACTTGAACCTGTGATTCCAGGTTATCAGTCTGCCGCTCTACCATCTGAGCTATCTCGGCATGTTATACTGTGTCGATAACAACATAAATTACTTGCTTGCCCAAGATATCATTACTTTCCAGATTAGGAAAATCAAAAATAAGTGGTTATATATGTACTTACTGGAGTTGAAAAAATAATTAGTCTGGAAATAGATTTTCGAAATATTTTTAGAGCATTACTTTATATTTAAAATAATGATAAAAATAAATACGCATTATTTTTTGTATTGCAATAATGGAAACATTAACTAGTTATTGGTAAGTTCTAATTATTTATTTTAAAAAAGTAATGCAGAGAGTAAGCTGGTTTCATTACTGGTAGTGAGAAAAGTAATGACATGTCATTACCGTTTCTACAGGGGGTATTTTATAAAGTAAGAAAATTACCAAAAATATGTTTAAGCATAACAACCACATATAAGAGAATAATAAAATTCTCCTACTTTCTAAAATAGTTTGTATAAATAATGAAAGTAGTAAAAGGAAAAATCTTTTTAGAACATTGTCTGCCGAATCTGTGTATGATAAAAAAAAAATCATCATTGTTATTATAATCACCACAAGTACACCCTGGTGTATAAGTAATAGTTATAGTATTCAATAATACGTATACGCCACGAGTGCCTACCTAATTAAAAAGATTTCTTTGTCTGTATGTGAATGGAAATGTAGAGAGACACATACACACACACATGCATACACACACAAATCACAATGTAACCGTTTTCAGTTAAAGGTTTTTGGGCAAAATTTCAGTTTATGGGGGACACCCCTGGAAAAAAAAAAATGCCACGCCCCCTTAAATGACCCCAGGAGTGCGAAAATCATAATGAATAAGGGGGCTCACGCCCCTTATGGGCGTGGCAGTCGAAAAACGACCCGGCCCACCTACGTAGACAATATGGGTATCAAATGAAAGCTAATGTCTTCACGATTCCAAAAATAGCCGTAGTTGCCAGATCGGACGATTTTTGTAGCCGATATGGCCATTTTGGCAAAATTTGGGGTGGGGGAAATTTTTTTTTTTCCTTTTTTTTTGCTTATATTTTGTTAAAATCAAACAAAAATGAGCATTTTGTGCGAAAAGATTACTATAAACTGAAATTTTGCCAAGCTTCTGATTGGTTAATGAAAATTTGTTATACTGGCTTCGCTTAGTAAAGTTTTTCTGCGTGACCGGCCTACGGCCGGGCTTAGGGGTTTTTAACTCCAGTATGTCTTAATTCTAGACGGCGGGGATCTCGAGTGCTCGGCCTCTGGCCGAGCTAAAAAGAAATAAACAAAAAAAAGTCCTTCCCCCATTTTATAAAAATTAACATATCTTCCTCAAATTCTGGACGATGTGGCAACTATGGCTATTTTTGGAATCGTGAAGACATTAGCTTTCATTTGATACCCATATTGTCTACGTAGGTGGGCCGGGTCGTTTTTCGACTGCCACGCCCATAGGGGGCGTGAGCCCCCTTATTCATTATGATTTTCGTACTCCTGGGAACATTCTGAAGGGGATGGCATATTCAGATTTTTTCTCTAGGGGTGTCCCCCATAAACTGAAATTCAGCCGGTTTTTGTATATTTAACCACAAAAACTCTACACCTAAATTCTCTTTTATTGTTTTTTGAAATTGTAAATGCAATGGAAATTAATTTAAAATTGTACTTGTATAAGTAAAGTAAATTTAACCTTGGACTAAAACAAATTATACCATTTTGGTAGCACATACATACAAAAAAAGGACTCTATTAGCAACCTTTCGGCTACTTAAAATTATGGTAAAGTTAAATTCATTATATTAAATGGACGGAAAACCAGAACATTTTCTTTTGAAAATTATGATAATAAAATTAACAGGCTTTTGGAAACAAAATAAAAAAACTACACTCAGAGAAATTGATATAGACGCACTTACATTTTATGGCATATTTTTATAATACGTTAATATATTTTTGATTTTTTTTATATAATCTTTGTCATTGAAGGGGTTATTTATTTAGCGGTACACTCAAAAAAAAGTTAGTAAAGTCAGCAATAAAGTCAGAAAATTATGATAGTAAAATTAACAGGCTTTTGGAAACAAAATAAAAATAACTACACTAAGAGAAATTGATAAAAACGCACATACATTTTATGGCATATTTTTATAATTGAAGGGATTATTTATTTAGTCATTGAAGGGATTATTTATTTAGCGGTACACTCAAAAAAAAGTTAGTAAAGTCAGCAAAATTTTAGAGTGTGCTTGCAAAAAACTTGCTAATGTCAGCAAAATCGAGAGCTCATTTTCGCTAACACTTAGTGGATTAGAAATTAAAAACGCCTTGCAAAAATTAATAAAATTTTTGCTGAATATAAGTAGACTAAAAAAAAGGAAAAAAATTTGTAGACAAATTATATAGGGTTATCCATTTTGCGGTTTCAAATGTAAACGTAAATAAAACACATATAACATATTTTTTTTTCATGATATTTCTTTTTTACTATAAAGTTTGAACGTTGACATTATGTGTGAAACACTATATCATTTAAATGACCACCACGCGAAGTGTTGCAAGCATTGATTCTTTTGAGGTAATTTTTGACCACTTTTTGACACATATTGGGCGGTATCTCAGCCATAACTTGACGAATGTTGGTTCTTAAGTGCTCAAGATTTAAAGGTTTATCTGCATAAACACGGTCTTTCGCGTAGCCCCACAAAAAGAAGTCTAATGGTGTCAAATCGCATGATCTTGGTGGCCAGCAGATGTCGCCACGACGAGAAATTATACGGCCAGGAAATGTCTCTTGCAATAAAGCCATATTTGCTCGAGTTGTATGGCATGTGGCACCGTCTTGTTGAAACCACTTATTCTCCAAGTCGTATTCTTCAATAGCAGGCAAAAAAAAAAAGTCGGTTATCATACGACCATAACGCTCCGAATTAACGGTGACAGTCGTTCCATCGTCGTTTTCGAAGAAGTAAGGTCCAATCACACCTTCGGACCAAAGAGCACACCAAACAGTGACTTTTTGTGGATGTAATGGCCTCTCTTCAATTACTTACGCTCCAGTCTCTTCAAATTTCTTCAAAATTTTGCCAATTGCTTGCGTAGTTAGACGATTATGTAAACCATAATCTCCTCTTAAAGCACGATATGTGCCTGTGCCAGAATCACCATTTTTGTAGTAGGTTTTAATAATTTTTACGCGTTGTGTGATAGTTAAGCGATCCATTTTCGTCAATGTCAGACTTCCAGCTGAAAAGAAAAAAAAAATTGGTTTAACAACTTAGTTTGACAGATGTCGAATTCCAGCCCTATACTTTTGAAACCACGAAATGGATAACCCTATACTTTAGTTAATTTATTTGCTGAAAATCATAAAACATGTTTTTGTGATTGTTTTAAAAATAATTTGCAATACGTTACAAAGTATTAAAATGTTCATACTCCCAAATTGACGACATGAATTAATGTAATATCTAAAAATAGAAATGATTATATATAACATAAGCAAAATTATCTTTTAACTACTTACATCAATGGTTGTCTAAATCATGCTATCTTTTAATGGAACGGAAATGCCGCAGAGAAATTTAGAAATGAAACGAAAAACTTACAAAATATAACATATACAACCCATTTTTTTATATGTCTTACAAGTGTTGTACTTTTTAGTATCATTTTTCTCGTCACTACTACATCTCGACATGTCGCGACATCTAATCCATTCCGCGTATATCTTTCAATCCGGTTGTCGTGAACACTATTAATGTGCTAATCAGCACAATTTTTTTAGCAACATAAATTTCTAGCACAATAGTAAAACATTAGTAAGACATTAGTTCAAAACATCAAAGTGCTGAATAAGTATAACTAAAATTTTAGCTGAAAAAATAATTTAAGCAAAAAATTTGCTGAAAAATAATAGACCTGATTTACAAGACGTATGTTTGTTTTTATATACATTTATTATGTTAATTTCAATTTATAACTAGCTTAACGCGTTGGACTGTTACACAGATGGTCCCGGGTTCGATTCCCGGTGACGACAACATCAATTTAGAAAAATAATATGTATGAGTTTTCTATCACTTATATGTATCGCTACACCCACCTTCGGTGTTCCCATAGCACTTAACCCCACCGAAGTAAAATAATGAATCAGGGCTATGAAACAAAAAGCTTCAATAAATTCGCCAACTCTACATCAGGTGGCGAGCAACAACTGTTCTAAGACTTATCATCTCGCGCAATTGCAGTGTTGCCATGTTTGAAGCCCTTAATCTTTCACCACCTTTCATCTCCCCAATATCCCCTTTCCAAAGAAAGCAACACATTAATTAATAGGAAGAATTTCCTGAGTGTTGCTTCTCTTTAAAAAAAAAAAAAAAAAAAAAATCAAACTTATTAGCTAGGTTGATACTAGTATTTCGATTTAACTAAAGATCTCATCAGAATTTTAGAAAAGCTTGAGCCTCCAGAAAAGGCAGAACTTTAACAAAAAAAAAAAAACATATTAATTATCAATTTTGTTACATTCTTGTCTTTTTAAAATGCAAGCACGTGGCTAGGGACTTTTCCTAACAAGCATCATGACGTTACTAAACCTTGAAGACCAAAAATGGTTTTTGTTTGATTTTATTTTAAAAAAAGTGCTGTTTTTAGATTTATATCTCATGATTACAAATCTGCTTTCCAAATTGTTCTACCACTTTTTAATTTCAAAATATTGTATAAAAAGGAGATTAAAGGACTACAGTAAAAACTCGATTGACGACTCAAGCTATTTTAAAAGGTTTCATATATTCGTGTTCAGAATATCAAAATATTTAAAAACCATGTGTTATAGGACGTAAACAAGAGAATAGAAATGAACTCGACACGTTTTTCGCTATTATTTGGATGAGGAATTTGTTCCCTAATTTTGAAACTTGACAACCAATGGGATATATATATGTCCCATGGATTTTTTCATTGAATGAGTTGCACAAAATATATGTTTGACAACACTTTTCTTTAAAAATGTTGATTCGATAAACCCGAATCTACAAAAAAATTACAAAATTTTCAGCAGTTTAAGTTCGGTTGTGAAAGGGTTTAATTAGCCTTTGCAACCATTTTTTAATCTAAGGACATGTATTTTAATCTAAAGTAAAAAAATATTCTTATTACCTAGAATTTACCATAAGTAAAAGGTCCCTAATGTGGCCCTACACCTGGTATTTTGTTATATAAAAAAAAAATAACTAATAGGCTATTTTTTTAAATCACAACGCATTACTTCAGCTAAATTATTTTATTTTTTTATTTATTTTGTAAAACACTGTGACAGTCTGCGTTGACTGAAGTAGTTTTCAAACAAAATTATATGAAACATGGAAAATTTTGAAATCAACTGAACCTTATTTTAATCACTTGGACTGTCAAATATATCGCCTGCTTTTTTAGGTGTTAAATAAAATAAATTGTATTTGATCCTTTAATAAAAACGTAACGACAATTATAAATAATTAAGCAAGAATTTTTTGCCCCGCAGAATAAAAACACTGATAACATCACTTAACTTTTTGTTTAAACAATTTTATTTTTATTGTTAACCTTTCATCCTCACACTAGGGTATTCTGCACCCCAACAACATTTTACAGCGAAATAATTCTGTTGCTTCTTATTGAATATCTAATATCGATGCATGTAGAAAAATTTCAATATATTTAAAATCGAATGCGACCAGCAATTTACTTTAGATTTGCGGATTGTCAAAGCAAGCTCGGATGAACCCCAGTATGAGGTTTACGTCACAGAAAAAGATAAAAGCCTTATTGAGCTAAAATTAGAATAAATTACACGTGGCTACCGGTCACAAGAAAACATCTTAAAAAATCACACACTTAAAATTGCGCATTGAATATTTAAACTAGACTTAACACTCAAAAAAAGTTTTACAGTTACTCCATGACAGTTGTTTATGCAGTAATCAGTAGTAGTTGTTTTTAACTGTAATTACGGTTGTTTTTGTGTGAAATAATACAAAACAACTATTTGGACAGTTATTTAAAATAAAAAAAAAAAAAAAAATTACAACGGTAATTTTTAGCAGTTGTTGGAAGCATTTGCTTTAGTATTTTTGTAACCAAAACAGTAATTTTACAGCAAACAGTAAAATTTTGTAGGTAATTTAAAAATAAAAGATTTTATCAAGTTTTGAAAAATTCTCGTTTAGTTTATATTTGCTTTGATTGTTGAAAATTGCAAATAATAATTAGACAATTTTATTGTATCTCTAATACATCAAAATGTCATAACTGGAGAACCTTTGAAATTTTGACTTTGTGTTTTAACAAGGATGTTGGAAATATACATTTTTATAATAATTGATGGAAACTAAAATTTTTTGTTATTAAAAAATATATTAAGAATACCAAAAAAATAGCTGTTAAAAGGTAGTGTTTTTTTTTAGTTTTTTCCAACAGTTAAAAACAACTACATCTTTTTTACCGGTAATTATCTTAGTCGCCCTTTTAACTGAAATTACAGTTGTTTTAACTGTAATTTTCAGTAGATTCTACTAAAAACCTTTTTTGAATGTAGTTTTATTGCTAACAGTTTTTTATTCCAAAGCAGTTTTTTTATTATAACATTTTAATGTAATGCTTTTGGTGTACGCTCTACCAACTGCTGATCGCAAAATATTTACAACTTGAAATATTTGCAAGCTTTTATTAAAGAATGGTCGTAAATCGGTTTCGAGTTTTAAAAAAATTTAAAAAGTGAAAATGAGCAGTGCAAATGATGTTAAATAAAAAATTGAAAGTTGTATATATTCCATAGCGAAAAGAAATTCAAAAAGCGAAATATATAATATATTTATGCAAATAAAAAATAGCGACGAAGTCGTAAAAAAAACTTTTTTTTTTGCTCACGTTTTCAGACAATTTTAAACCACAAAGAATTTGATCCACTACAGTGGTGGGAAGCACGCAAAAGAGAGTATGCCTTTCTTTTCAAATTAAGTTGTTTGATATTAGCTACACCAGCCAGCTCCGCTGCATCGGAGAGGCTGTTTTCCAAAGCAAGACATTTATTGAGTGAGAAAAGATCGATACTCGGAAAAAACTCTGTAAGCGTTAATCAAATTATGGTTTTGCACAGAAATTTAGATTTAAAATCAGTATGCACTACAAATTAAAATGATTAGTGAAGCAGGATGACATTTTAACGTTTTATAAAAAAAAAAAAATAATAACATCCTTATTTAAGTTTAAGTAAAAATCTTAAAATATAAAATTATTTACGTTTTATTGGAATAAATTAAAACAAGTTATTTTTTTTAAATTGTTAAATTGTTTTTGACCTTATTTAAATTAATTTCTTTTTTGTATTATATGGATTATAAAAACAAAATTTGGTTTAAAATAAATTTTTTCTATTTGAACAATTGCTGATCATTTATTTGATTTAGAATATTATTTTACGGGCGTATTAATACCCATAGGCCAAAAATTTTCTTCATTTTGCTGTATCTTGCTTAGTTTTTAAGTTTTCGATATTTAAGAAATTTTCCGTCTTTTAACAAATTTTTGGATTTTTAAATTTTTTTTCGATTTTTTAAATTTTTTTAGACTTTTATTTTTTTTTTTTCGTTTTTTTTAATTGTTTATATTTTTTGATTTTTTTTTTAATTGTTAGAATATTTACTTAAGAAATAAGGAATAAAAATAATAAGTGATTCAATATTTTCATACAAGGCAGGTCCAAACAGTATTAAAAACATGCTGCAGTTAAACATTTAATAATCGATGTTATTAAACACAACATCTCACAACAGCTTAGCTAAATGTATATGACATGCTACAACAGTATGTTCCTATAGACATAACATCACATAACATCTCGTTTGCGTTGACATGACATAACAGTGCATGGAAAAATGCATATAGACATTTTTAACAGAAAATGTTGAATTGTGCAGTACTCTAGTTGAGAAGATAAAGTCTAAAAATATATTTACGGTGAAAATATACATTTTGAGACACTAAAATGTTTTCTAAATCAGTTTGTATGCTTTTGGGGTACAATGTACCCCAGTGTGAGGTGCGTGTCATAAAAAATAGGTGTGAGGACGGAAGTTTAAAAATAACATAAATGCACAATTAAACACAGTTCCAATAAAATTTGATTGTTAAAATTTAAATAATTTTCATTTCGAATGAATTTAAAATAAATTTATTTTATTTCTTTTTTTTTGTTTGTTCTTTGTTTACATTTTTATTGTATTTTTAACGGTCGCTACAAATATATGACAACATTTTTAAATTTTTTCCACAAATATGGCAACTCTAAAATGTAAGTAATTGACAATTGAAGTGATAACGGAAAATTCAATCACAAAAACGTAGGGATTTATAAAATTTAATTGTTTAACTGTTAATAGGTGAGTGATGTTAAGTGTAGGTGATGTGTCAATATTAGGACATAAGTGTTCCAAATACAAAAGCATCAGCTACTTGGATATTTTTCATAAAGATGGCAGTGTAGGTGATGTGTCAAAATTGGGACATAAGTGTTCCAAATACAAAAGCATCAGATACTTGGATATTTTTCGACTATAGACCATTTTCTTGTGGCAACTAATTTAAAAATTTAAATAACAATTTTTAAAGGGTTCACATAAGGGAACATGTACCCTAAAGTGGCCCTAAATTCAAAAACTCTATAAAGACCTATAAATGTTAGAAAATGAAGTAATCGACGAAATTTTTTATTTAAATTAAATAAAAAAAAGAAAGTTTGTAGTCTTATATAGCATGATTTAACTTGATATAATTGTATCGAATTATATATAACTATATATATGTGAGTTGTTGGTTAGTTCGGTTAAAGATCATGAATATTTTTCCATATTAACAGAAAAATTATAATTTTATTTGTGATAATTTACTTTAATTAACAGAAAAAAACAATTAGAAAAAAGTTATTTGACACCTGCATGAATGGAGTTAACTTTCTAGCCCGCAACGGCCTTCATCAACATTCTTCGTGCCTTAAAGTGTTAAATTGTAAACATCATCTATTTAACTCAACTAGTTAGGTTAAAAATAGGCCGTAACTTAGTTTGAGTATGACGAAATTTACTGCGAACTTATTTTCTATAAAGCTATGTTTAGTTGTTAATTATTACCACAGTTGCCAGTTCAACTAATTAAGTTGAAATTTGACTGGCAGTTATTTTCAAATGTCATCATATTCTATCCTTTACATTGTAAGTGAAGGAATATCAAACATTGAAGATTTTATTCGTTTTTTCAACATATGTCGAGCATATATATTAAGCGAATTTTTTGCACTGTACCTTGTGTGTGGTTAATAGTGAATTTTTATTGTTGATCTATATAAATTGTATGTGAGTTGTTGGTTAGTTCGGTTAAAGATCATGAATATTTTTCCATATTAACAGAAAAATTATAATTTTATTTGTGATAATTTACTTTAATTAACAGAAAAAACAATTAGAAAAAAGTTATTTGACACCTGCATGAATGGAGTTAACTTTCTAGCCCGCAACGGCCTTCATCAACATTCTTCGTGCCTTAAAGTGTTAAATTGTAAACATCATCTATTTAACTCAACTAGTTAGGTTAAAAATAGGCCGTAACTTAGTTTGAGTATGACGAAATTTACTGCTTCTACTAATATTTACGAAAATTTCTGACATAGCGGTATATATCATCATATATCATTATATATAAGTTGTAATTTTTTATATCCTCGTTAGGCTGCTTCTTAAACAAACAAATTCACGAGTTTTGGAAAGAACAACCCTGTATTAGATTATAATTCATAAAAAACAAAAATTTCGAATTTTTTTCAAAATTTTCAACAAAAAAATCTAGGGGTTTAGATTTTTACAGGAAGAAGAAGAAGAAAACATGTTTTTATTGAAAATTTTAAATTAATGTTCTCACCTCCAATGACTCGTCAGTGGATAATTTATGTGTCAATTGCACAAATTATTTTTTATTGTTAAATTGCTCTATAAGAAAAACTTTTTACTTTGTCTCGTAGTGAGTTTCAAACCCACAGCCAGGCTATGAGTATTGTCAATCACAGCAGTTACAATGTATTGTTTTAATCAGAAGAGACAGAGTTAACTAATACACACGAACAATTTATTTGCCAACTACTGCTACTAAATACTGTTGTTATCCCTTTTCTGAAGGTAATTATAGTAATGATATAGTTGTAACCAACATAAAGGGTGTTTATTATACAGGTATATAACTTTAAGTTGGCAACACTTTTTAACTAGCGGCTTTGTCAGCTGTCAAGTGATTTATGTTTAGTTTGGTTTGGCATTTCAAAATGCATAGACTGACGCCTGAAAAAAGCTTAAAAATTTTGAAAATTTATTTTGAAAATCATGGTTCTGTTTGGCATACGTATCTCGCATGAATTTTGCGAATTTTGTTTACCGATGAAGCTTACTTTTGGTTAAATGGATACGTCAATAAAAAAAAAAACTGCCGTATATCAAGTGTATGTTGAGACACTGTTTGCCGTATGTGAAGTCGATAGTCTACGCCGATAAGGCCGAAACTATTGACCAATTGGAGGACAATATTCGCCGCGTTATTGCCAATATACGGCCACAAATGTTGGAAAAAGCCATCGAAAGTTGGACCTGATGATTAGACTACGTTCGAGCCAGGTCATATGCCAGAAGTCATATTTAATTATAATGCCAGAACATTATCTTTCGAATGAAGTAAATTTCATGTCAATTTAAAAATTCGTCTCTGTTTTATTCCATTTCAAAGTTATATACCTCTATAAAAAACACTCTTTATAATGACAATCGTAATTAATTTTAATGAAAATGAAAATTATTCAAGTTCGAGGCCATACTCTATATTTCTTTATTAGGATATTGTCCTAACAAATAATCTATAGAGTTTTTTTTTCAAATTTATTATTTGAGCCTTTCAGGAATGTGTTTATAGATCTAATTCAGGAATTTTCTAGGTTCCCATCATCAGAACACGTTTTGAAAGAGGTAACATTCCCATGCCAAACATCAAACATTCATATAAACTAGTTTACTCACTACATGAGAACTAATATATGAGCTCGAAGTTAAAGATTATCACCATTGATCAAAAAATAAATTGAAAATTTATTTGTTATGTGCAAGGTCCACCTCTGGTGGATATTCAATACACGTTTTTTGTTTTTTTGCTCCTTATTATTTATTTTTTTTTTTGTTTCGTTTATAAACAAAAACAGGAGGAATAAACTAGACTGTACTTTGTCTTTTATACAAGTTTGATATAGTTTTTATTAAATCAAACTTGTAATTAATTTTATATAACTAATTACTGAAGATTTTTTATTAGTTTCATAAATTCTATAAACGTTTCTTTGTCGGAATGATTCATTGGTTTTATGAAGATTTTCATTAATTCTACAAACATTTCATAAACATTGAAACCTGTTTCATAGACTCTATGAAAAGTTTCAATGGACGAGTTCCAGTTACAAGTTTCATTAAAGCTATGAAGAAATTCATTACTGAGGTGAAGACAATTCTCTCAGTGTTGTTAATTATTGTTAATTATTTATTGTCAAAACTATTTCATGGACAAACTTTAGTCGACAGCCTTGTCAATTTGTGTATAACAATGGAAATGCAGTTTGTATGTTAAATAATTGAAGGAAAAGAAATAAAAAAAGTTTCCTCTGAAATTAAATAAACAATTTGCTGCGTCATTGTCAAGTGTCGTTACAATTGTGAGGTTTTTTGTTTGATTCTTGCTTTTTTTTTGTGAACCAAGTAAAACAGCCCAGCAAAAACACACCTTGCCAAAAAATGAGTCTAGTAATCTAAACTCGAAGGTTTGGACGTATTACCATTTATGTTATAATTCTAACTTTTTTTTATATGAAACTAGCTGAAGTGCCCGGTGTTACCCGGGTCAACTGTGATTTTTGAATGCAGAACAAATTTAAAGCTAAGAAATAGACGACTTAATTCTGTTGTGTTTTGCAGAATCAGTTAGGATTTTAAAGTTAAACTTGAAATTAAAGATTCCATTTGAAATTTATGAAATAAGGTTACAAAATTAAAAACTAAAGGGTCCGCCAAATAACTTTTTTTTTTTTGAACTCCTGAACCAATTGGACTTTGTATGGCGTCATACCAAGGTCTTTATGCAAAATTGGTTTATCGATGAGGATGCCAGTTTCTTTCACTTTTTTCACAAGATAACGAACATACGGACCATATTCGTTCAGCGGAAGGATAAAACTAATTATCTGTCAAATCAGACATGAGCTATGTGTTACCATTCACGAAATAAGCACTAGTTGAAAAAAAAACGTTAGATGGCGGACCCTTTATTTTATCTTTAAAGATGTTGAATACAAAATGATGCTTTCGGTAGCAATTCACGACTATAAATCAATGTGCTGTATCAATAAAGATGTCTCATATTGATTTCAGTGCATGGTTTCGAAAAAGTTTATCCTTAAAGAAATTTGTTTTTGTTTTTTTTGTTATTGCCAAAAACGGTAAGGAAAAATAAAGTGAAATAAATGAAATCATAAAGACATTGCGAAAAAATATGTAGGTATATTATACGGGGGAAAAAAAATCTTAAAAACGAAATGGTTTTTCCTAAAATGTTTTGATTGGATTTAATGCTTTCAAATTAAAAAAATAAGATTTATTAAAAATAGTCGAGTTTTTTGATTTTGACGTTTTTGATCAAAAGTCGGTATTGAAGTGGGCTATGGTAATGAAACTGTTACTGATCCTTTCTCGGGAAACGTAGAATATATGTGAGTAATTTCAAAGAAATCCGTTAAAACTTTCTTAGAAGTTTGTATGCGAAAAAAAAACGAAAAAAGTTGAAAAAGGTGAAAAAAATTTTAATTTTAGAGTTTTTTTTGTCAAAAGTAGGCGTAGAAGTGTGCGTGGTCGATGAAAACTATACTACAATCTTAGTTGAGGTCCGAGGATTATTCATGCCAAATTTGAGAAATTGCAAATTTGTATAGAGAACAAACCAACAGAAAATGGGTTTCATATATATAGATGTGTCAAAAGTAATGACGTATGCATTACTTACGTAGATAGGAATTATAATGGGCTATCTATATACATACAAGGAAAAAAATAATGGGTTTAAATATAAATTTTGAAAAAAATACGAACTAAAAAAATATGTTATTCATTTTTTTTTAACATAGTCGAGCCGTGAATCGATCCCGGGTCGTCAGATTAAAAGGCTGCCACCGAGGCGTTTAATATATGATCGTTTAAATCATAAATTAATTTTTCTTCAATGTTCGTGAAATATATAGCGAAACTAACACCTTACCCTATAGTTTACAAAACTACGAATTAAAATAAGTCTAAAAATAGATTTTCAGAAAAATAATGTAAAATTATATTTTGCCTGGAAGTAATAAGATGAATAAGCTATTATAGTTCACTAATTATTTTATGTATGAGAGTAATGCATTTTAAGTTTCTTATCGGTAAACCACTATTTTAGTATTTAAAGTAATGCATGATACAATAAGTACTTATTACAAAGTAATGTATAAAATAATAAGTATTCATGACCATGTTTTTGCTGGGAGAAGAGAAAATAGAAAAAAAATTCAAAATATATTAAACAATAATCATCGAAGCCTTGTGTGTTCATTAGGCTGCTTCTTAAAAAAGCAAATTGACGAATTTTGGACTGGACAACCGTGGGTTAGATTAGGATTCATAAAAAAAAAATCTCAAGTTTTCGAAAATAAATTTTAGGGATCGCTACCAGATTTTGAAAATGTTCCCAATTTTCAAATAAAAACATATTTTAAATTTTTATTTTTTTTTTAAACTTAAAAGAAATTAATAATATTTTTTTTTTGTATTCTATTTAACCTCAAATACTCAAAATATTTAGCTTTTACAAGATTTGTCACCATTTACCGCACTAGGCCAAACAAAATATTAATATTTTCAAAGCTCCAATTATGGATAAAAATTGAAAGGATTCAAATATAAAAAATATATTTTGGGTGCTTTTTTTTAAACACATCATAAGAATTAAAAAAAATATAATACTGAAGGGATTTCTCAATTCCACTTGCAAGGACAGTATCTCAACTGATACATTCCGTTTTCAATGAAATTTGGATATGCTATAAAGAAAAAATCTAAGATCCACAGGTTGTTTCTTAAGTGCCATATCTATGGTTTAGGGCAGGAGTGCCCAAAAGTTCCTTATGGAAGAGCAAACACCAATACATTTAAAGAAAAACTAATTTTTATTCAATATTTTTTGTTGTAAAAACCAATACATACAAAGAAAAAAGAAAAAAATATTTCAATGTTTACCAGCAAAGCATACGAAAGTGTTGTTGCTTTGCACTTGCGTGTATACAGTGAAGAACGACAAAAAAACTAATAAGACAAAGTTTTTTGTGTATTTCGTATTACTAGTGCTGAGCGCTCTATATGTGTATTAAAACACACAGCCTATAGCTAAGTGTTTTTACAAAAACAAATGAGCACCAAGCGCATAGGCCTTGGGCACCCCTTTATTTGTTTTTTTTTTTTCATCAAACTTTATTTTTTCGTAAGTACTTTAAATTTTTATTTTTGTTCTGTAAATTTTAGACATGCTACCATACAAAAAAAAATCTGTTTTTTCCATTAGACTTTTTTTGTAGATTTATTTCTACATAAAATTATGGAGTTTTTTTATAAACTTTCCATTAATGTGCAACGCAGTACATAAATCTCTTACTTAGCGAAAATTCGCAAAAATAAAAAAGGGGTAATTGTTGACCAGACTTTTTAAGTCGAAAACCATTGATATGGCACTTAAGAAAAAACAGGTCGTTCTTAGATTTGCACTAGCAACTTAGACTATCGGCTTATAAAGAAATATATTTATACACTCAGGGAACTTCTGCTTTAAAAATATGATGTTGTTTGGGTTGTAATACAGTTTCATTATTTTTAATGTAAATGTAAGTCATTTGTAGAACAAATAAAATTTTTAACTAACCTTGTAGTTCATTTAAAAAAACAACTCACATCAAATGACTGTTTTATGATTTTACATTCATTTTTTACAGTTGTTTTCTGTTATTTAAAAAAATAAAAAAAAAAGTTTTTGGTTTATTTTTTACTACCATGTGGTTCATTTTTACTACAATGTCAGTCATTTTTTGAACATTAAAAAACAAATGACAATGTTAGTTGAATTTAATGAAATGTAAGTCGTCCTTATTTTAAATGAAATTTCATTTGTTTTTGACTACAATTGCTGTCGTCTTTACCAACATAATTTCCTAAGTGTATATTTTTGGTGAAAAAACTAACTTTACATTGTAAATTGTTTAATAAGATCAAAATTACTCAGTTCTGCAAACCGGATCCATGCAACCGGTGTTAAAAGAAGCTGTAGGCTCAATGGTAATCTGAACAGGCTCAGTGGTAATCTGTTCTAAAAAATTTTGTTGGGTCACATGCGCTTTTTGAAAATCGGGAAAATTTTCAAAAAAAAAAAATTATTAATGATTTTTAATCTTACCCAATATTTTCCCATTCAGAATTCGTCATTTTTTTGTTTTTAAGAAGCAGCCTAGAGTTCATAGAAAAGAATTTATGTTTGTTAAAAGAACTTTCAATGCAGTGACATTTACATATTTTTTTTTTTTAGTTCATTTTGTTTTATTTTTGGGTGGCAGTAATAAATAAACAAATAAACTACAAATAAACAAAAATAAAAAAAAAATAAACTAGAAATAGTAATAATAGAATAACACATTGCGATAATAAAAGTTTATGATAGAAGACCTCCCACCCACAATATAAGATACACCCTTATTTTATTTAAGCTATTGTGGAAGTGAATAAATATAGTATTGCGATTAGGTTACCAGCAAAATCTTTCATTGCCAAGTAAGTGGTTATATAATGATTCTAAGTCAGCATCAGAACTAATTATTTGTGTTGTATATTATTTTATTATATACACTGCGTTGCATAACTATAATTACAAATGATTTTTCTTATTTTTTCTAATTTTACAGTAATTTTTTAAAACTTATAACTGTTTTTAATATTGTGATAATTGATCTCTTATTGTGTAAAATTAAGGAGATTGCTTAATTGATTTAAAAGAAAAATTGTGTAATAATATTTTGTTAGTTTCAAAACTTTAATTGTACTGAGAGAATTATCTTCACTTCAGCAATGAATTTCTTCACAGCTTTAATGAATATTGTCACTGGAACTCGACCATTGAAACTTTTCATAGAATCTATGAAACAGGTTCCATTAAAGTCAATATTTATAAAATATTTGTAAAATTAATGAAAATTTTTAAAATAACACCGGTCGACAAAAAAAAAATGTTTTTTCTTGGCTTTCTGTTTTAATGCAGAAATTCTGAATCTAGATATCGAAAAATACCAAAATATCCAAGTTTGTTTTTACTTTTTAACGCGCATATGTAGATTCTGGACATTTTACGATAGGCAGTGTATAGCACTTAGATAAAAAGTAAACTTTGATAAAAAAAAAATATTTTTCCCTTTATTAGACAAAAAAGTAACCAAAATTTTACATTTAGAAGTCAGACCCACAAATCGTGTCGACCGGTGTAACCATTCCGACAATGAAGCATTTGTAAAATATATGAAACAGTTTTATAATTTTTTTTAATATTAAGAAGTTCTTTAAATTAATAAAATTTATATTTTAGTCTATTTAAAAAGTGGTTCAACTTTTCGGAAAGTTTATACAAAAATAAACCGTTCACATGTGGTTATCACAGATTTTGCAAATAATCCGAGTCCTTATGGTAAAACTAAAACAGGCGGCCCAAAAAAAAGCTTTCTGATCGGGACTGACGTAAAATAATGAAATGTACCAGCAACTCAAAGAAGAGTCTCAATCTGATAATTTTTTTTTTTTAATTATTATCATCAAAAGTGTCGAAATTCCCTCTCAAAATGTAAATAACCAAAGCAAACAACAATGTGCTCTAAAAAATCATTTCAAATCAAAATCAATTAATTTACTAAAAACGAAAAAATTGCGCTTAAAACACACATTTTCTTTAGGAATTCCGTATTTTAAAACTATTTTTTCGGTATAGTTGGAATAACTTTGAATTATTTAATTTAATTGACAACAAAAAAAGGAGATAAAAGATAGCTAGTGCGCCCCGGTAGGCTAGTTGGTAGCGTGCTGGCTTATCAGCGCGGGGGTCGTGGGTTCGATTCCCACCAGAGGCACTGGTCTGTTTTCGCTACAACGCGCGGAAGGCCATAGTAGCTAGTGATCGATTAGGGCAATAAATAGTATATAATTTGTAATTATATGATTAGTAATTAATAAAATAAAAAAAGATAGCTAAACTTTCGAAATCAGAAATCCAAATAAAAAAATTGTTTAAATATGCTATAAAAATATGCTTTTGTACTAAAAAGTACAAAAATATGATCAAAAATAAGATTTTTTTATAAAAAAAGATTTTTTTTATAGAAAGAGGCAAAATCAATTCGTATCAAATCAAATCAGAAATCGTAAATTGTTCCAAAAAAGAGAAATATCTCATTAATTTTTCAATGCGACGCACAAATCGAGGGCTGGATCCAAAGGTATTTAAAAAATAAGCTAAAATAAGCAAATGTCAAAAAAATAAGTTAAAAAATGCTCTATAGCAGGGGTGCCCACGGCCTATGCGCTTGGTACTCAATTGTTTTTGTAAAAACACTTAGCTATAGGCTGTGTGTTTTAATACACATATAGAGCGCTCAGCACTAGCAATACGAAATACACAAACAACTTTGTCTTATTAGTTTTTTTGTCGTTCTTCATTTTATACACGCAAGCGCAAACCAACAACATTTTCGTATGCTTTGCTGGTAAACATTGAAATATTTTTTTCTTTTTTCTTTGTATGTATTGGTTTTTACAACAAAAAATATTGAATAAAAATTAGTTTTTCTTTAAATGTATTGGTGTTTGCTCTTCCATAAGGAACTTTTGGGCACTCCTGCTCTATAGCTTAAAATTTTCACAATTTCGTGATTTTGTATTTAGTCAAATAAAAAACAAGCTTTACCTTATTTTTGGTTGCCCTACATATTGGTATACGAATACCTAATTATTTTGGTAACCACTTATTTTTTGTTTTTTGTAATGCAACGGGTAAGCGAGTGTACAAATTTTGTGCGCTTTTCCATGAAGAAAATATGTAAAACTACTTACAAAATCGACCTCAGCGAACCAAAATATTAAATTGGTCGTATTATAAAATATAAATAATAATACAATCTTGATAAAAAAATTCAAAATTTTTTAACAATTTTTTTTTTTTTTATTTTTTGTTATAAAAAAGTTGTCAAATTTTTCATGTATGTATTTTACCATTTGACTAGAAGTTGTCAACAATTAAGAACTTTGCTTAAAATTTATACAACATCCAAGAAAAACCATACATGAGCATTTACTAACATACAAGATTAAATTGAAATACAAGCTTAAGTTATTTTATTTTTTAAATATGTTGTAAAAAAAGTTTTATAATCAGTTTTGTATTATACACACAAAAAACTGTTTTGTAGTTGCAACCGAACTTTTGTTGTTGAATGTATTAACTATTACTTCTATAAAAATATTTTTTATTAAATTTTTATACTATTGTAACAACCGACATTTATTTATAAATTTCGAATTTTTATGCTAACAACTGGATATTTTATGTTTTTGGATTGTAATAAGATATAAATAGACTCACATGCATTCCACAAAATTTAATCTATTTATAAAAAATTATTATACCGTGAGAACTGGGCTCGAACCGGCGACCTCTAGTTCGTCTGGCAATTACTTTGCCTCTAGCCTAAACGCATTTTAAATTTGTTTTCTCAAATATCAACCTTGACTAATTTTTTAGTGTCGAATTTAAATATACGTGTCTAAAAATAGATTTGTAGGTACAACGGAAATTCGGTTGCTAATCTCAACCGAAACTATAAAAAATATTATTTTAAAATTAATTAGGAAAACTAATATTTTAGATAGAGTGATTGTTTTTTTGGAGGCGGAACTAATATTCGATGTTAACTGCAAATATTTTATTCAATTGACAAAATCTCCAATAAGTTGATGTTTGTTGGAATTAAAAATAATGTAGAAGTTAATATTTATTAGAAAACCAATATTTTGAATGATTTTTATATATTTTCTGTTCACAATTAACTTTAATTATCCAGATTTTTACAATTAAAATTATAATAATTTAATTAGAATATTGTTCTGCCTCAAATCCAAAAATTTAATATGATATTGTCATATTAGATTTTATTTGTTCATTTTTAAAAATTTTAATCATTTTCATTATAGACAATACAATTGTTTCATTGGCATCAACCGAATCTTCAGTTGTCTGCAATAGAACAATAAAATCCGCTTAACTCAAACCAAGACATTACATACAACAGACAAAATAAATTCTATGAGAATATATGAACTATATATAGGAAGTCTGAAAAACAATTTTTGTATTTTTAATACAATTTCACTACAACTGGAAAATTCCAATACAAAAGAGTGTTCACTGAAGTGAGCCATTCGCTAAGGTGAGATATTCGTTTTTTTCCGTGTTTTCTGTATTAGAATGTCAAAAACTGTCATCAAGTTTAATTTCCTCTATCTCTATTTAAACAAGTTGCGACGTGCACGCAACATAAAGTGTAATTTTTTGTTAACATATTAAAAAGCTAAATAACAAAATAATGTTATGGAATTTTCTAAATCATATTTTTGCAAACGGTAAGAATTTTATGCACATTTTTTATAAAAATAATTTATGGTGTGGGCAGGACTATTCAAATTTTAGCTATTGGCAGGTCATTACATGTTTCATTTCACTTCACCGAAATTATTCAGAGAACCAATAGAGGATATATTTAATATCAAAAAACTAATGCTCTTGAACTTGAATAATCTTCTTCAGGTCGTAATTTATGATAAAAGATCGAAAAATAAACTTTTTGTTTTAATTTTTTATAATTTAAAAGTAAAATGTTTAAAAATATTTTATATCATAAAAAAAACAATAGTTAAGAAAAAAAATTTAAACATTAAATTTTAAAATGTTCGTAAATGCGATATCTCACTTGTTAGCTAAAATGATATAAGTAGTGTCCGACCGAACAGTTCGGCCAGAAAATGCGTTTGGTCTGTATTCGGTATTTTAAAGCATTATGGACAAATTTGGCGGATGGAAAAATGTTTATTGGGCTGATTAGATGCTATTTTGAGTGTCAAATTTGAAGAAAAGTCTGTAGTTAAGCAATGAATTCATTGTTCGGCCTCAGAAAGTTCGGCCAAATTGAAAATAGTTCGGCGGCCGAACTTTTAACTTTATAGCTAAACTTCGGATTTTCTCTTAAATTTTATACACAAAATCGAATTAAATCGGCTCAACAAACATGTTTCCAATACCGAAATTTGTCATCATTGCCTCTAGATATCAAAAAACCGACAAAATATAGTTTTTTGGCCGAACTGTTCGGTCGGACACTAGATATAAGTTCTTATTTTGATTTTTTTTTTTTTTTTTGATGGGTTTTAAATGGTTTACTTTAATTGCCCTGCGCCACAAAATTTATCCCTAAAATCGAAAACAAGAGTACCGATTATTGATCCTAAATATTTCGGCAATGCTGATTTCAATGGCGTACCCAGTTTTTTTATTTATGGGCCAGATTTTACGCAAATTTGCATTAACATTTTGCAGTTAGTTCAGTTTTTTATACATAAAAATTTAAAAATCAAATATTGTATCTTAGTTTTTTATGGTAAATACATAAAAAGACCTTCATTAATATTCGGGTATAAAATTTGGTTAATAAATATGTTTTTTCTCAATTTTTAGTTATTTTTAGTCATTTACTTATTTATCCCATTCGCAATCGATCAAATTATTTTTGGACATAACCAAAAAGCCAAATCTGTGCAACTAGTTTTTTCGTGTAAAAAAGAAAATAAAAGAAAGTGCGGTCAATGGGAAAAGCCCGAAATGTTCCTAAAATATATGTATATGACAGCATCTCTTAGTATAACATGTTAATAGATTAAAAAAATATGTGTACCAAAATTCAGTCAAAAAGATTTATATTTGCGAAAGTTATTTTAACAAATACTCTCATTACAGTGAATGTCTACAAAATATTTTCAAATTTTATTTTAAAACTCATACAAATATCTGAACATTTCAACTGCTGAAATGACACACCAAAACCCAGGGACACGTAAACTTAATTTGGGGTCGTAGAATTCAGTGGTATACTCCGTTTTAATAGGTTAAGTCAAAATAAAAAGATATTTCAATTTTAAATTTGCATTGACTCAAGTTTGACTTTGAGTGTATTTTAAGTAAAACACATCGAAATCTCTTTTGAAATTACTTTATTTATTGTTTATATGTCGAACCTGAAAGCCACCAAAGATAGCCGTCTATTTAAGATCAAAGGTTATTACCCTGACGTTTCGGATGTTATATAAATGAATTGTATCCTCTTAAAAATGTGCTGCCATGATTGTTAGACTTAAGTTTACACAAATAAACAATAAATAAAGTCATTTCCAAAAATATTTTGATGGCTGTTACTTCACAGAAAAAATTATGGGCCAAAAATATCTAATTAATCGATTGTTTGAATAACAATGGCAATTTAAACAATTTTTTTAATTGATTCAATTAAAAAATTTATTAAATTTTCTATTATATCCATATAGTGTTGACAACATGTAAACAAAATTTATAAAAATTTGGCAAACTATTTTTTTTTTTTATTTTATTTAGATTAAATAATCAAGCAAAGGTTTAATTATATCAATATATTATTTAATTTGTAAATAAAAAGAAACAAAAATCGCATATGATTAACTTTTAATAAGTTGAATAGTTTACCGATTTCAAATACACGCAAAATCGTAGTTATTTCGCTAGAGTTGGCAACACTCTTTTTGTTGAGATATTTGTGTACGCACGGAAACTTAATTTAGTTTCGTGTTTTATCTGTGGTAATAAAAGTGCACATGTGGATTTAAATAAACCTTATCGAAAAAGGACAATTAAACTATTATTTTTGTAAATAATTTAATTTTCAATAAGTATAAGTGTCATTAAAGTATCATTTTAAAGTTGTGTGTGATTTTTTTAAGAAAGCAATTCAATTGCAAGAAAAAGTTCAAGACAAGACAAGCAAAACAAAAATTTTGTCTTTACCTTTATTTGTTTTTTTATAATACATTTTTATATTAAAAAGCTTTAATTTTATTATAAATAAAATGTCAATTTAATTTATAAACCTACATTTATTTTTTTAGTTTATGGGGGCATATAACAAAAATCAAAAATATACGAGTTTTCAATTAAAACTACCATTGTTTTCTTTCCAAGTTTCAATTAAAGTTTTAACCAATTTAACTAAACTTTTTAATTGAGGTTGTAAAGAAAAACAATAACTCTTTTAATTGATATTATTATTATTTTAATTGAAAGAGTTTTAATAAACTGTCTGCAAATTTTTTTAGTTAATACTATCATTTCAGTGGTAGATTCAAAATCAATTAAAATATTAATTGATTCAATAAAATTTTTAATTGAAACCCGTTTTTAGTTTTTTCTGTATTAAAATACAGTCAAAAAACTGCTTGAGTCAATGCAAACTTAAAATTGAAATATATTTTTATTTTGACCTAACCTATTAAAACGGAGTATACCACTTGAATCTGCCTCAAAATTAAGTTTCAGTGTCCCGGGTTTTTGGTGTGTCATTTTCACATAAATACTTACTGTGTTATTATATGTTTTGATACGATATTGTACTGAAATTGTATGCGATACAATTTGATGTATTTTAGATACAATTATGTGTTCTCACTTTTCGGATCAAATTTAATATCGCCTATATAATTTATATATAATTTGATGTTGTCCCATATCAAATTTTTTACTTCGGATATGAACTAACAGATCGATTTAGTTCAATGTCAGTAAATGAACGAAATAAACTACACACAGAGAAATAAAGTGCCAACCGAATTGAAAAGTCTATATTAATTTTAACAACTTATAAATTTAGTTAGTACAACGATATTTACATTAGATTTATGAATATTTTGGGTGTTACACTAAAATTCAGTTGAATTAACCGACCTTTGTTGTAAAAACTAAAGTTAATTTGTGTCAACCGTCTGAAATTCGTAATAACCGAATTTGAGTAGTAGTAACAGAATTTTAGTTGGCAAATAGCTATATTTTTCTCTGTGTGTATGAACTACTAAAAACTATGTATTATCACGTTTGAATCAGTAACATTTAAAACAACTGCAAAAAAGTAATACAATTTTCATTCGCGTTAATATATTCACAAATTGTTCAAAAGTTATGCCCCTATTGCACATATTGCAACTTAAGATACACACAAAATTTAAACAATTCTGTAATATCAACCGAATACCACTAAAATTAAATAGAACAATTTATTCTTCTTCTTTTATTTTTATTTTTGTTGTTGTCTTTAGTTGACATTTTTGTTCAATGACCCACTTATTACTTAAACCGCCAGTAGTACTAGCGGTTTAACATTTTCATTTCATATTTTTGTTGAATACTTTTTTGTTGTTGTTGTTTTTTCTTGTCAATATTGATATGTAACGGTTTTTGTTAACCTTTGACACTACCCCTGTACACTACAGTGTACACATTTTTTAAAAAATTTAAAATAAAATATGATAATGCAGTAAAACCTAATTTTTATTTATATGTCGTCACCTAAAATTAAAAAGGCCGTAACTAACAAAAAATTTGAAATTGACTTTCTGATTGGTTACGATGCAGTTAACCAAAATATACCTTCCCACAAAATTCTACGCTTTTACGTCCAAAAACACCAATTTCATTGACGAAAATCAAAAGGCCCTAACTGCAATTTTAATATATGCATTTACCAAAAAGTCGTGTAGTGCAGTTTGTTGCCTTTTAGGTAATGATGTTTTTTGTTTAACCAATTTAATTTTATTTTATTTTCTCGGAATAAATTATTTTAATTTTTAAAATTTTTTTCGAAAATTTTTAAATAACTAAAATGCGTTTCGAAATGTTGAGGTTAAGAAGATGAATAAACGTTTTTCTCTAAAAATTAAAAACACTATTAATTTTTAAATCAGACTAGACTAGTTTCTGCCTTTTTATGGACAGGCTCATCAGTGATTTTCCATTTAAATTGTATTATTATTTGTGTCTTATAATTGTCAGATTGTCTCTATATGATAAATTTTTCAACAACCTGCGTCTGTAAGAATCAAACCTGCGCTCATCTTACATTACAAACGTAACAATATCTAGTCATGACCGTTTAGCGATCACACCCAAGTATGGCCTCGAATCTAATGCAGCTAAATTGCAGTTTTCTTTCCTATTAGCTTTTTCTGTTATTGTATATTATACTCAGAAGTGACAACACTAACAACACAAATATTCGATTTTTAGATTTGTGTTTATTTTTCTAATCTCCTCCGTCTCTATTTCACAATGTTACCAAATTGACGTATGTTTTTTACGTTCAGGGTTGACAACTTTAGCGTTTTAAGTTGAGACATCGCCACAGGGCAAATTTTATAATGTATTTTAGTACAGTGTTATATTAACGTCATATAGACGTTAAAAATACTTACAATAAATATATAAAAATACATAAGTTGGCTGAAAACTTTTTTAGTTTCTGCCGAAAAGCAGTATTTTTTATCTTAAACTTTTGTTTTATTTTTTGCATATATTTTTGTATTGGAGTTACCACCTGTTGCTATCAGAAAAATGGATTACAAAAGGCCGTAACTGCATTATTTCAAAACTACTATTTTTCCATTAATTTTTTTCTCTGAAACAAATCTGTCTTTGTTTCATAATGCATAATTCTAAAATTTGGATACTAAACTTCAAGTAGTTTTTTATTTATTTATAATGTGTTTTGCCTCTAATGTAAAAAACTAAAAAGTGTAGTTACGGCCTTTTGGATTTTAGGTGACGATATGTTCATTAGGATCTTGGTCATTGGAAAAAATCATTATATGCATAAACTGTTCATAAAGGCCATATAGTCGCGATATTTCTTAACAAAGTCCGATTTTTTTAATTAGACTTTATATTAGAAAAATTTCGTTTGGTGTATTTCCTAAACTAATATAGCTAGAATCTCCTAATTGGTCACGTAGCTTCATCTAATTAATGACCGGATTAAAATCAAACAAAGCATTTTTGGTTATTCGAGTGTTTTAGTGGTAAAATTGGGTTAAGAAGTTTACAAAATTTGATTTTCGGCCCCAAATATGTAAAATATTTCATTCTAATTTTTTTTTTTTTTTATTTGTTATAATTGTGTAATATAAAAGCCATATGTGGCCAAAATACATATTACAATTGAAAATAATATGATAAATTATACAGTAACCCAAAAAAAAAAATCTTACAAAATAACTATAAACTAATGTTTTGTAAACAGCTTCAATTTGCAACACTACATACCACTCATAGAAAACAAGAACATAAGTCCACAATCAACAATGGATCAGCAAAATACGATTAGATTTGAATACGATTCAGGTGATTAGTTAATTTTTCACGGAAAACTGATTGAGAAGAACTGAATGTTCGTAGTTCATCAGGCAACTGGTTCCAACTACGAGCAACAGTAATAAGAAAAGATTTTTCAAACAGTGCATAATATATTCTAGGAATAAAAATTTGAACATTCCTAGTGGAATGCGTAAATCTAAAACGGTGTAACAAAAATTGTGGCGTTGCATTTTTGATGAGCTTGTCGAATATTAAGATATACCTCATAATTATAAAATTTTCAAAAGAACATTTTAAAAAACGGATTACATGTGGTGATATATGATTGTATAAATTTTCTTGATCACGCTTTAGATCCCAATTTCGATTTCGATTACAAAGCCTAATGCCAAAAACAAATCTTACAACTTTGTTTACTAAAATCTTAATCCTATTAATGTTACCAGACGTTGTGCATAAATATACTTCCATACAGTAGGATATCTGAGACATTAATAGAGCATGTGCTACTTTACATCTAACTTGATATGGTAAATACATGTTGAGACAATATAACCGACGCAGAGTAAAGCACACTCTTGAGTAAATATTATCAATATGAAACGAATCAAGGGCAAGAATCTCTCAAAGTAAAATATATGCACAAACAAAAAGTCGGTAGTGAAAGGGTTAATGTTTTCTTTTTTTGTTTGTTTTATTTTTAGGTACAATACCCGCTACACCGGAAAATATAACAGTTACATTTTTAACTCCTACCACAGTGCGTGTATCATGGCAAACGATGATTGATTTGAATGCACATCCAGTTGAAAAATATATTGTAACATATAAACCAACAGATGACAGGTATGTACAACTGCATTAACAAAACAAATACACATACACTCCCACGCATTAATACACATGCATATCCATATGAGATTATATATAAATAAACGTCTAGCACTTGATTGAATTGAAAACGAATATATATATATATAAAAAAAAAAAAACAAAAAACATATTAAAAATTATATGAAAATAATATAGAAAAAATATATTGATAGACTCCATTAATTTTGATAAGGGTTAATCAAGTTTGTAATCTAGTATATGAGAGACTTGAGTGAATATATAACAATAGTTTAGAAATTTATTGAAAATAAATTAAGGATCTTTTTTTAATTTGAATTAATTATAAATTTAAGATATTTAATAAAACATATTTCCTTACCATAAAAAAAAGTCAATTTTAAATCACAAAAGTCGACTGTTTGTTTAAACTTCGTTGCATACAAAATATTTATAATATAACTGAAAATGTTCACAACAAACAATATGTGCCGTTTACGTATCGTTTACGGTACGGCTTAGATTACGTTTACTTACCGTTTTCTTGATTCATTTACGGACCAGAAAACGGATTTTGGGGAACATCGAAACTGATCCGTATCCGTTTCCATAACGTTATGGAGTAGAAAAAAACGGAGTTCATAAATTAAATGAATGTCTGTACACTTAGGGCCATTATTACAACTTGCCAATAGCTAAAGTTCGGATGTTATCTGACAGATTATTAGTTTTTCGTTATTATAAGTATACTTTAAGCTAAAAATGACCCATAAGCTAAAGGGAAGACATTGTTGCCTTTAACTTTAAACGTAAGGTTTATGTGTTTAAAGTTACCACATTTTCTGCTCTATAAAGAAGAAGAAGAAAATACCGAATTCCACAACCGAATTTCACAATTATTGTTTGTTTGTAAACAAATAAATAAAAGTACGTTGCCACTACGTATTTTTATAAACCAATTCATAAACCAATAATCGGTTTTTAGTTTGGTGCTGCCACATTGTCAAAAATATTAATTTTATTTTATTGGGAAGTTGTAATAATGAAAAACATTATATCTCACTTTATTCCTCACTTTAGCTAAAGTTACTTTTTACTAACATTTACTTTAAAGGCAAGTTGTAATAACGGCCCTTAGAATACTATGTAGGTAAAGACCACTGCAAATGTAGTTGAAAACAAATGAAATTTCATTTAAAGAAAGGACGACTTACATTACAGTAAATTCAACCAATATTGACATTTATTTTTTAATGTTCAAAAAATTACTAACAATTGTACTAAAAATTAACCACATGGTAGTAAAAAATAAACAAACATTTATTTTTTTAAATAACAAAAAACACCTGCAAAAAATGAATGTAAAATCATAAAACAGTCATTTGATGTGGGTTGTTTTTTTACATGAACAAGAAGGTTAGTAAAAAATTTTATTTGTTCTACAAATGACTGACATTTACATTAAAAATAAAGAAACTGTATTATAACTCAAACAACTACATATTTTTAAAACAGAAGTTCCCTGAGTGTATGAATGTAGAATTAACGGATCGTCAAAACGGATCCGCATATGATCTGCATTAGTACAGTGAATTTTATTTATTTATTTTCCATTTCCTGTACCATTCCATTTTCCATTTCCTGTACAACAAAAATTAATATTATAAGTAGTTAAAGTACAGGAATGTAAAAATAAAGGTCGAATAAAAAACAACTATAATGTACAGGAATGTAATTATTCTTTTAGAATAATTTACAGACTTTTTAAATGAAAATATAAATATTAACAAATAAAGGGTCCGCCATCTAACGTTTTTTTTTCAACTAGTGCTTATTTCGTGAATGGTAACACTTAGCTCATGTCTGATTTGACAGATAATTAGTTTAATCCTTCCGCTGAACGAATATGGTTGTGTATATGCTTGAGCAACGCTGGCAAATATTGCGACATTACTTTGAAAATCATGGTAATGTTGCAGAATGTGTGCGAAAATTGCCATTTTTCTTCGAAAATGAGCAAGGAGTGGCCGTTACAGTCAATGGCGATCATTATCGGGCCATGTTGAACGAATTTTTGTTCACAAAAATTGAAGAGGAGGACATTTGGTTTCAACAGGACGGAACAGGAAGCCATTGGTGAAATACAGCTGCACAAAATCGATAATGTGCTTAAAATTTGGACCGATCGTGTAGGCTACTGCATGGCCAGCCGAGGTATCCATTTGAATGAAATTATTTTCCATTATTAACCGGAAGGATTGTACTTTCAAATAAAAAAAGAAATTTGAGAAAGTATTCAGTAGTTTTTTTTTATAGCATTTTCAAAAAAAAAAGGTCTTTGGCGGACCCTTTACATAAAATTAAATCAATAATTAGATTAAATGCAATGTTCACATAAAATATGAAAAAATTTAATAAAAAATGTATAAAGCTATTTGCGTTGCTATTAAATTATTGGTTGTGTGGAAGAATATTCCAGGCACTTATATAAACTTACCACTCAGATACGAGGGAGCAATGGCCTGGGATTATATATAATTTGTTTACCCCTTCGGGATCTGGCAAACCTAATTCTGGCGTACACTTAGAATAAATGTAGTTAAGAACAAATTAAATTTCACTTAAAGAAAGGAAGACTTACATTTCAGTAAATTCAACTAACATTGTCATTTGTTTTTTACTTTTCAAAAATTAACCACAATTGTAGTAAAAATGAACCACATATGTTAATAAAAAATAAACAAACATTTATTTTTTTAAATAACATACATTAAAAAATATAGAAACTGTATAACAATCCAAACAACTACATAACAACTACTACTAAAATGTGATTTAAATAATATTTGGTTAAGTACCACTATTGCACTCAGAATATTCTTACAGTAACTACAATTAGGTCATTCGGATAGTAAACAGTAGTAGTTGTTTTAACTGCTATTGTAGTAATTTTTCTATGAGAAAATTAATTAATTTAGGCAATTATTTCAAAAAACTAACCAAAAATATTGTACTTCAGTAACAGTTATTTTGAGTAATTATTTTAGTATTTTAATAAACAACTAGCAAAATTGTAGTTTTGCAGTAAACAGTTTTAAAAATTCACATTTAATTTATATTTGGTATTATTGTAAATAATAATTAGAAAGTTTCATTGTAACTCCAATGCATAAAAACGTCATAAGTTGAATACAATTTTGAATTTTTTACAAATTTTTATTGTAATTAAAAGTAGAAAAAGTTCGTTCAAATGAACCCCACGATCTGCCAACGCATAACCAACCGTTGCCAACGCTGTGCCAATTGTATTTTTCTGCCTGGGCAGTTTAAGACAATTTTTCAAAATTCGAAAACTGTGGTAGCGGGATGCAAAGGATTAAAGCTATCCGATTTTTCTCAAATTTGCACCAAATAACTTTTAGACCTAGTACTTCAGTCAAATATGCATCCATATATGTCGATTTTTAACAGCCCGGCTAGAAATGTTTATATATGGATCCATAAAGGTTCAATGTATGTTTGCTCATGGATGTTAATTTTGAAAAAAAAATTTAACTACTACAAAATTATATTTATTACAAATTACAATATTTTGAAAGTTAATTTGACCATTTACTTGATTAAAAAATTATTTTTTTCAGTTATATGGGGCATTGATTTTAAAAATACCATTTTTTGCCCTGTGGTAAACATGGGTTAACGACGTGCATATAACTTCATATTTTTTATATGTTTAGTTCCATTTTAGTAGAATACAAAAAACATACTTACGTAATTAATTTCAAGCATTTTTATTTTTTTTTTATCAATTTTAGCATAAAACTCCAAATTTTCTAAAATGTGTAGTTTCGCTGCCGGGCTAACATAGGCTAACAATGTTTTTCAAGTGTACTTTTTTTTTAATGGCTATTTATAAGCCAAATAAGCAAACAAAATATATTTATTGGTTATAAGTAACTATATGGATTTTTTAAATTACCTTATGAAAATTTGGCATAAAATTTTGATTTTCTTGAAATCCGCCATTTTGAAATGGGTATACCCGAAAATTGAAAAGATAGATTTTAAATTTTTTTTTTTATTTTTAATACCCAACTAATATACTCTAAAATTAATAAAGAAAATTAACATTTTTCGAAATTTTGTTTAACAAAATTTTTAAAAAAAATCAGTTTCGAGGTTTGAAAAATATGCTATTTTTCCCCTTTTTTTTGGTACTGGAATAACAAGGGTTAACGATATCCCAAAAACTTTATATTTTTTATCAGAGTATCTCTGGGCAAATGTAAATCAAAAAGTATTTAGGTTTTGATATATTCATTAAATTTTAATTTATAAACTTTTTTCCAATTTTGGCCATTTTGGTCCAGGAGCCCAAACTTTGACCAATTTGAGCAGCATCGTAGGGTTAATCGATTTTGCTCAAATTTTCAGAATTTACTTTTTAGACATCGTTTCACGTTTTTAGGGGTTGGGAGCAGCATAAATCGACAAAGTGCAATATAAGGACGACCCTAATATACATACATGTGCATTAACATTTGAGGTTATATCTACCTCATGTATGATCACACACGCACATGCATGGGCACGTATGATGATGTATGTAGATAATACCTCAAATTTCGTTAATGCCTGTTTATGAACATGTACAAACATACATTTTGGGTCCATATATGAATATTTGTACCTGGAATGGGTGGATTTTTATATTTTTTGGTGACTTAATATATATTTTTATATGTGACAAATGCAAAATGGCTTTTATTTATTCTAATAAAAAATGTAATTATAACATTTTTAATTTGCTTAAATCTTAAAACCGCCATAATTTTTGCGCCGTTATACATATTACAACGGCATGAAAATATTTTACCTCAAAGTATGGAGAATTTTTTAAGTTCCCCACACAATATTGTTATTAATCCTTTTCTATAGTTTGTTTTTTGTCCATTGTCTTTTTAATTTCATGCAATGTTTAGTTCAGTATATTTTTTGTTAATTTTTTTTTATTATTTTATCGATTTTTTCTATGTGTATATATGAATACGTATGAGCATTTTTTTTTTATATTATTATTTATACATATTGTAGTTTTATTAGCAATAATATCAACAAACATATGTATATATCGTTAACTTAAACGCAAAAAGGCGCAATGTCAACCCTGCGCCTCCGAGGCTAGTCATGTGTTTCTGAAAAGTTTAATAAAACACGTTTGAGAAAATATCGCAAATGGCCAAATTTTCGATATGTTTTTAAATATAGTTATAGGAAATTTTTAAATAATTGCGTTTTTCAATCAATTTTAATTTAGACCACAAATACACAGAAAAAATTATCAACCTAAAATATCTAATTAAAGATTTGATTTGAATTTAATTTAATTTGTTTCTAAACAAATATCTAATTGAATCAATAAATATTTTTATTGACTTTTAAATATATAACTACATATTTTATTTTAGACGCACTTATCATATTATTTTTTCATACACTGTATGCATAAATAGAAAATTTTCAGTATAAAATACTAAATACATTTAAAGTTAACAAACAAAACAAGCCCACACACAAACAGACTCAGCATTGCAAAAAACACACATACCAATGTATAGATCACACACTTTTTTGTGAGTATCATGTTTTTTTTTTGTAGAAGTTATTTATAACTTTTTTTTTCGTTCTTCGATAGGTGCAAAATCAATTAAAATATTAATTGATTCAATAAATTTTTTAATTGAAACCCGTTTCTAGTTTTTTTCTGTGTAGAAAGCTATTTATTTTTAAAGGGTGATTTTTAAGGGCTTTAGGATTTAAAGATGATTTCATGTAAATGTTGACCGCGACTACGCTTCAAATGGTTCATACGCTGGGTCCAATTTTAGCATACTCTCTCCAACATATCGGCCGGTATCTCACTAATAAATTCTTCAATATTGGCTTCCAGTGAGTCAACCGTCGCGGGAACATAGCCTTACAAAAATAGTCTTAAGGCGTTAAATCGCACGATCTAGGCGGCCAATTGACAGGCCCCAAACGTGAAATAAACTGTTCATAGAAGAGAAACGTTGGATGAAAAAAAATTAAATAAATTAATCTTTTATTTACATTTAGGAAAATATATGACCTTGAAATCCCAAATTAGAATAATCTAATACAATATTTAAATATAATTAGAAAAAAGGTCGATTAAACTAAAAATTGATAGAACTCGTCTTTCAATTGAGCCATTGTTTCGCGTGATGTGTCTTACGTGGCACCGTCTTGTTGAAACCACATGGCACCCAAGTCCAGCTTTTCCAGTTTAAGCAAAAAAAAAATCGTAATCATCGCACGGTAGCGATGATTACATATGCGTTAAATAAATTGTTTTTCCAATAAAAAAACGAAACATAAAAAATTACCTAAGATGTATGTCCTTGTCTTTCGCTTTAGTTTGTCTACCTTTACTAGCTTTTTTTTTGAGTGTAGTTTAAACTGGATTTCGAGCGTAGTGGAAATTAAGCTTTCAACCTCTAACCGGCAAGCCTGTCTCCAGGCGGGGTGTTTTAATTGGCCATAAATGCGCCAAATTAGAGTTTTAGAATTCAAAATTAAGCTTTTTCGAAAGAAACTCAAATTTACAAAATATTTTGTGAAAAAAGTTGTTGTAGGCAGAGCACGGGTTAGAAGCTTAAAAGCTTACACCAGTTTGAGGGTTAAGAGAATTACTATCAAATGTCACTTTTTCTTCACTTTTTAAATGATCTTGCCTGTTAAATTGATTAGAAAACCGATATAAGAAAAGTATGCACTAAATACTAGAGTAAATGCCGAAATTGAACCGATAAAGAAATGTGGTTACTTTATAAAACAAATATAAAACTTTAGTTCATTTCTATAACTTTGTAAAAAAAAATAGTAAATTGCTTTTTTACGCCTTTTAAAGCAAAAAAAAACGCCGTTTAGTGCTTTTTTACAATTTTTGTTGCACTTTTTGCTCTCAAAAAGTTGACAACACTGTGTATGAATCACTGAATAATTTCTTCAGGATATTGATTTAATTGTGTTTATTGTCGAAAAGTTAATTTAAAAAATTCAAAAAGGACATGATAGTGCAAAATATACTCTTACGACTTTTTACATTTAAGCTGATTATATGAACGAACACTACACATGTTAAATTTGTTCATTCATAGAATTGTATATTCAGTTAGTTATAAATTAATAATTAATAATTCTTTTTATTTCTTTGTGTGCCTGAATATTTTAGTTTATTTTTAGTTTCCTTTTCGTTTATTATTTTGGAAGTTTCTTTAACTCATTAATCGCACGTCATAGATCAGCTGGACATACCCAAGGTTTCAGATATATAGAATTATGCTTCACTAAGAAATTTTTATAGTTTTTTTGCCTTAAAGCGCCATCTAGTTAAAAATATTGACAAACAAAGTTATAACTTTGACGGCATATAAATTCCAGACGGTTGAGACATTTTAAAAATTTAAATTTCGTTTAATTTTCTGAACAAACCTTTATTCAAAAAATTAAGTTTTTGAAGATAACAGATTTTTAAAATTTTTTGGAAAAATATCGATGTTTTTGGCCATTTTTTCCATATGGCAACCTTGACGATATTATTTTTATAAATTGAGTAGTATTTTACTAAAAACCATTCATTATTAATGTTTTGAGTGTGCGCCCCGGTAGGCTAGTTGGTAGCGTGCTGGCTTATCAGTGCGGGGGTAGTGGTTTCGATTCCCACCAGAGGCACTGGTCTGTTTTCGCTACAATGCGCCGAAGGCCATAGTAGCTAGTGCTCGGCTAGGGTAATAGTATATCATTTGTAATTATGAGTATTAATTAAAAAATAATAAAAAAAAAAATGGGTTGTGAAAACGGAATATATTTTAATATATTTTTAACTTTGTGTATTTATTTTTTAAATACACAAAGTTAAAAATATATATAATAATTTTACATGAACTTTTTTAAAATTTATTTTGGAAAACAATTTTTTTTTGTTATGGTTTTAGCAACATTTTGTCAACGTTGGACATTTTGTTTCCCCAGTGCTTGTCCGACACTTTTTGAACAGACAGCCGGACCTTTTGTCTAATGATATTATCATTTTAGGATTGGGAAAGCACTTGTTGCCCGCAATTGTATCACTTGCTAAAAGGCCTTGCCAGCGTTGGGCCATTTGTCTTTTTCTGACTGGGTATATTTCCAACTTGAGTTTTTCTGAATTGAAAGACCTCACTTTTCCATTTTTAAATTGTATTATTATTTGTGTATTTATAATTGTCAGATTTTCTCTATATGATAAATTTTTCAACAACCTGCGGCTGTAAGAATCAAGCCTGCGCTTCTTCTTGCATTACAAACGTAACAATAACAAGTCATGACCGCTTAGCGATCACACCCAAGTATGGCCTCGAATCGAATGCAGCTAAATTGCAGTTTTTTTTTTCCTATTGGCTTTTCTGTTATTGTATATTACACTCCGCAGTGACAACACTAACAAACACAAATATTCTATTTTTAGATTTTTGTTTATTTTTCTAATCCACTCCGTTTCTATTTCACAATGTTACCAGATTGAAATTTAAGAAATTTTTACTGAACTGTCGGAACTTTTGATTGTAAGAATGTACTGAAAACAAACTACACACAGAGATATATTTAACTATTTCCCAACTGGAATTCACTTACTACGACTCAATTTCGTTTATTACGACTGAAATCGGTTAGTACAACTGAACATTGGTTTTCAGAACAAAGTTCGGTTAATTCAACTGAATTTTAGTTGCAACACCCAAAACAGTCAGAAATCTAATATAAATATCGTTGTACTTACTGAATTAGTTTATACCGTTAAAATACACTTTTCATTTCTGTTGGCACTTTATTTCTCTGTGTGTACTATGTAATTATACAGGAAAATTTTAGGCCAGAAGGCCGTTGAGCTACTTTTAGTAGAACGTTTCTGTAATTGTTAGTAAAGTGAAAGTAGTAGGAAACATTAGTAAACCAAACTAAAAATTCAGTAAAACTTTTTGATGTTTAACTTAAAAAATTAAAAACTTTGCTTTCAGCTATGTAAAAATGAAGTTATTAAAAATTTGTCGAAATATTAGGGACTACAATTACAGAATATCTTATTCTGTAGTTTTTTAATATTTGAAAAGAAATACCGAAAAAACTTGTTAATTTTAATTTTATTTGCTTTGAATTTTTATTAAGAATCGTTAACTTGAACTTCAAAAAAATTTTTGTTGATAAGTTAACGATTTTTTTAACGTTACATGAAGTATATGAATTAAGGGGACATAGTCAAAAATTAGATGTATTATGTATATAATACTAACAAAATGAGCCCTGGATTGTTGAGATGCGATATGAAATGACTAGGCTATGGCTGATCAATATTAGACTAGTATTGAATTTGGCTCATTATGCTTCTGAAAATATTAAAAAAAAAAAATTCTGAAGTATAATAAAAAATTACGTTTTATGTGTTTTAAGACAAATATACTTTTTAAAATGATGTAGCACATTAAAAATTTTTTTGTAAATAGAGTAATCTTAAGTAATAAAACGGAAATCTTAAGAAATCTGATTTGGCTCTTTTGGACACTGAGAAGCTCAAATATTTTATTGAATGGTAAAAATTTATATTTTAACAAAAACCGCAATTTTGACCCTTCTAATTATATTAACCACCTTTTTGTTTTACCAAGAGTGCTAAAATGGCTTTTTTTAATGTCGAAATCTACAGTTAATTTTCTTTTCAACGATACTTATACACTTATATAATATATTTATAATCCCTTAACAAACCGGAAATCTACAAAAGTTACTTCTTATGCAAATATTTCTTATATTTCTTCAGTGCTACAAAATGTGATAACAAAACAGAAAAAAGTAACTTTTGAAGATTTCCTGTTAAGGTGTTATAACCATATTGTATAAGTGTTTGATATAGTAGGAAAAGAAAATTAACTGTCAATTACGACATATTTTTAAATAATTCTTAATTTTTTAAAATCGGCCTAGAAACAAAAAATTGTGAGCACTTAAATTTGTTATGCAAAATGTGCTCTACTTTGAAGAGTCATATTGTCACCCCCGGGGTGAGAAACTTAAGCTCGATATTATGTCTGTTATGCATGTTCCAAATTTCATTGCAATCGGATCAATAGGTAAAAAAATTACCAGATTATTTTGTGATATATCCCACTGTGTACAGGTTTAAAAAGATAATAAAATTTTTTACTAACATCAGCAACGAAAATTAGTAAAAAATGTTGTAATTTAAAAAATAGAGAATAGGAAAAATTTTTAGTTTAAAAACTGTAAATTTAGAAATACTTTACTAATTCTTTCTAACTTTTTTATTTGAGTTCAGTTGATTGAAAGAATACTCTTGTTCACCTACCATTTAGAACTTGTGGTACAATGATTGTTAAAAAAACTTTACTATTCTTTTTTAAACGAACTATATAGATTTGAAACTTTTTAATAATTATAACTAATTTAACAGAATATTTTTTTGTATTTATTTTTTTTATTTAATAAAAATAATGTTTTTCCAACCCTGTTCAGACTGTCAAACAAAATACCCAAATTTTTTCTAATATGTCTACTAGGGTGTCCCAAAAACACTTTTGTTGAGCTACGCACAAATGTAACTTAAATAATGAAAGAATGTGTCTATCGTAATAAATTGACAAAATTTCAACATCCTACGGCTAAAAATTTTTTTTATCTTTCTATCGAGTAAATGATCTTTCTAATTGTGGAATGAAGAAAGCATATTATCCACATATGGTCAAAGTTTCCTAATTTTTGATATTAAGGGTCTTTTTATATAAAAATAATTTTAAGACTGCGTGGTCAATAAATTTGTGTCATAGTTTATTGAAATGGTATTGTAAAAAGCTTTAATTGATATATATGTATATATGACAAACTTCAAAAATGCTCGACACTTTGAGGTAAAATATTAAATTATTTTTTCGGCCGCTCTTAGGGGTTTTTTCCTCCGTAGAACGCGGCAGTCGGCTTTGCGAAATAAAGTTTTTTCTGCGTCCATGAACTTTATGTTATTCCATTTGTGGACATATTGTCACATTGCAGAGTGTCATAAACTCCATGTACATTATGACAATTTTCGAGTGACATAACGTCCATGGACATTATGTCATTGGACGTTATATCATGCCACCCTTTCCAGACCCCTTCTCCTACTGAGATGTCTTAACTTTTAATAATATTCAATATGCACTAAAATCAACTGCTTAAAACATCTTCTTTTGCCACTCATTATTTCAAATTCAAGATTTGCCATTATTTTTAATCACTTTAATACCGATCTTTACTTACCAAAATTCTAGCAAGAACTGCGTTCCTTTTGGTAAAATAACTCATTGTATTGGTATTATTCACTTTACGACAATTTTAAGAACCGTTACAAATTCATACAATTTACCAAAATGTAATTTTAATAGAAATGAAATAACTCCCAACGATAAAATCACATTTAAAAATGAAAATGAAATAAGTCCCAACAAAAGTGAAATAATGCCAAAAAGAAGTGAAATAACTCCCAACAAAACCTGGTTGGGAATTATTTCATTTGGGAGTTATTTCATAACGAAATAATTTCAAACAGAAAATTGTGAAATAAGCATTGGGAGTTATTTCATACTGAAATAAATCCCAATTTATATGAAAAATTTTTGGGAGTTATTTAATTTTTTTTGGGAGTTATTTCATTTGGGAGTTATTTCATGGTACCGGATATCAATTCTGTAGGTGAAGACTCTTTAACGTGTAACTTTGCATGTCATATCTTTTAAGTACACTCAGGGAACTTCTGTTTTAAAAATATGTAGTTGTTTGAGTTGTAATACAGATTCTTTATTTTTAATGTAAATGTCAGTCATTTGTAGAACAAATTTAATTTTTTACTAACATTGAAGTTCATTTAAAAAAACAAACCACATCAAACGACTGTTTTATGATTTTACATTCATTTTTTACAGTTGTTTTTTGTCATTTAAAAAAATAAATGTTTGTTTATTTTTTACTACCATGTGGTTCATTTTTACTACAATTGTTAAGGTACGTTCAGATTGGTCAAATATTTGACAAAAAACATGAAATATTTCTTTGCCGTAATCTGAACACAAAATATTTTTGTGTGTCAAACAGCAAATCAGCTGATTTTGGTCAAACAAAATTATTTGCATTCAAATAAATATTTGACAAACTTATCCATAGTGTGAACACTAGCTATCAAATATTTTCTTCTGATTTGAGCAAATATTTATTTGATCTTACAAAAAAAATGTAAGAACAAACAATGGCAAATAACAGGTGGTAAAATCGTCAATTATAAATTTTTTTAATAAATTTATTAATAAAAGGCTTTATAAAAAACTGAAATGTAAATATATATTAAAAAGCGAAAATAAAAATGTAATCATTCCGATAACAAAATGGAACATTGGTCCAAAATGGAACGATATGGGATGAAACGGGGAATGATTGGAATCGGAACACTGTACACATTTGTGTTGTCGGTGTTGCCGTTTTTGCTAAGGTTTACAAAAATTTTGTCCATTTTGCGATATCATGCTTAGTTTTCGAGATACAAGCCATTTTACAAAATGGCGATATTTTAAAATGACCAGTATCTCCAAAACTAAGTGAGATAGACCAAAACGGACGAAATTTTTGCTCCACAGGAGTATTAATATAACATAAATAGGTTACGTCCGAGAGAGATCCCGAGTGATCAATTTTTTAAAAAACAGTTAGTTTTTCGATTAAAAAATATATGTTTTTTTACACTTTGATTAAATAAATATTTAATACAAATATTTGTTTCAATCTGAACGCTCGACAAATATTTTTTCGTTTATTTTATTTGACACTATTTGAGAGCTGTTTGAACAAACAAAAATCATCAAATATTTGATCATAGTTTGCACATAAAATAAAATATTTTTTTATTTGACACAATTGGAAGCAAATATGTAAACAAATATTTTGTTCAAATATTTGATTAATGTGAACATACCTTTAGTAATTTTTTGAACATTAAAAAACAAATGACATTGTTAGTTGAATTTAATGAAATGTAAGTCGTCATTTCTTTAAGTGAAATTTAATTTGTTTTTAACTACATTTGCTGTGGTCTTTAGCTACATAGTATTCTAAGTGTATAGTCTTCCAAAACTTGTTCAACGTTTCTCTCAATTCAAAAAACCTTGAGAAATAAGAGCCATATATAGTCGGTGTCAGCAAGAGTCGAAAACTTTTGAAGTAGCCCATATATATTAATTCGATAGAAAGGAAACAAATTTTAAGATTTTGGTTGAAATCGCCAACACAAACGATGGCGGTGCATTGCCTTCCAGTAGTCGTAGAATGTTGAAATTTTGTCAATATGTTACGATAGACATAATTTTAGAAACCTTAGCTTGTAGGATTTACTTTGGGATTCACATATGATTTTGGGACACACTAATGTCTACTTGATTTCAGGTAGATTTTCAACTAAAAAAAAAAACAATGCATTTTAATACTTAATGAAAATTGAATGATATATGTTTTAGGCACGACGAGTTTACACACGGCAAAGTTTTAATAATTAAGTAAAAAATGTACTGTGGGTCAAGGTTGTTCCGCATTTTAATACGTAATAACACTATGCAACAAGTAAAGACTTTTTGAAAAATATACGGACTTGGTAGTATAGGTTCGGTTCTACTACCAAGGGGTAGTAAACCCCGATACTCGGTTTGGCGAGTTTAGTGACCAATTTTTTGTTTGTGCATGCAAAGATTCTGGAAATCAGTGGGACCCTCGAAAAAAGGTGTCATCAGTTTTTGGCCAAAAGCGAATTCAGACTTGGTGATACCGCTTAGTTATATTTAGCGGTATGGCGGGTTAACGTAGTTCAATTTGTCCAAAATGTTTGCACATTATGGCATAATATTTCAAATGACGTTTCTTAAAATTCAAAAGTAGTAAGCCAAGCTTTAACTTTTTTTTAAAATAAGTCTGGGTCATTTTGGGCCGCAAAAAAAAACTTGAGTAATGATGATACAATAAAACAACAAACAACAATACAATAAAATTAGCTAATTTTCGATTTTAAATATTTCATAACACAAAGTAGCCTTGTTATCACCACAAACCACAATTTCCTCGAAATCCGCAAAAATAAAATCGCTGCCCTATCCAAGTGTACAGGGGGATTTTTTTAAATTGTTTTATTTCATTCTCTAAAATGTTTTTAACAAGTCCATTAAGTTAAATTTTAAATTTTTTAAAATTTTAAATTGGAGATTTGAAAAATATCCCAAAAATATAATCCATTTTTGACGTCACGAATGTTTTACTTACTGGGTTACTTAACCGATTTTGAATTTTTATACCTTTTTAAAATTATAATTTTATCTTTATAACGATAAATTTATCATCTAGAATAAAAACTTTTGCAACATTTAAAATTTTTTACAAAAACTGAAAAAAAAGAAATTTTCCCCAAATAAACATGTTTTTAGTTTTCAATCGACATTTCTTTATTCGATTGGATCCGAATTTGATATATATTATTTTTATATAGAAAGGAAAAAACCCCTGACCCATCCTTAACCAAAAATCGAATTTTTGAAAAATGTCCATACAACCAAGAATACATCTAATCCATATTCGAGTCAACACTTTTTTTTTTGCCTTCCATAAACTTTCAATGCCGCATTCAAAATTGAGAATATGATCGTAAAGAGTTTCAAAATCGTAATTTTTAAGTACGATACTTCAGACAAATAAACTTTTAGTTCAATGATTCTTAACTACTTTAATCAGAATACATATACATACATACATGCATATACATATTTATATGTTAAATAGAAGTAAAAATATGTGTATACGTGTTACAACAACCTTTTGCAAATCCCAAATACACAAAGCACTTTACATAGAAAAATGCTATTATGGAAACGTCAAGTAGTTAGACAACAAAATAATGCATAATTTTTTATAATAAGGTCTTTGGCTGCCATTTTAGCTCCCTTCAAAAACATTTAAAATTATTTAATAAAATATACATATATTATATGCAGTGAAACCTTCTAATAACGGACATCGAAGGTCTCAGAAAACTTGTCCATTATATGGCAACACATTAGAACTCCATCATACACACAGATACAAAGATGGTTTAGGAGCATCATAAGAGTTGAAAATATACTAAAAAATACAATAGTTTTGAACGAAAAGTAAGTAGTCCGTTTTTTAACAAAGATATTTTTGCAATTTTAAATTTTTTTTTATATTATTTTTGGGACATTTTTAAAAAATTGTGAACAGAAAGACTCTATGGAGCCATAAAGACAATCCCGCTTTTAGATTTTTGAAATTGAAAAAACTCGCGATTTTATTACCGTTTTTCATATTAAGCAAAAAAATTTACAAATGAAAATAATTGCGGATTTTGAAGAGTCATAGTTTGTTAAGTAGTTGAAATATTTAAAAAATTTAAAAAGTTTTTGAAAGCTACTTCTCCGATCTTTCTTTCTAAATAGAAATAACCTTTTCTTTCTAAAAATGCATTTGTACTGCAAATGCAATTTTGGAATGCATTTTTCACTTTTTCCCCCTTCGATTTTAAAAAAGTTTACATTATTGAAAAATATAGTATTTTTGATATAACCGAAGTAAATGGATAAAATTCCAACATAAGTTACTGCTACACTCAAATAAAAAAGTTAGTAAAGTCAGCAAAAAATTTGGCTGAGTCAGCAAAATTTTAGTTAGGAGAGTGCTTGCAAAAAAATTGCTAATGTCAGCAAAATCTTTTGCTGCAAATCAGCGTGCTGATTTTTAGCAACAAAATTAGTAGATTCAGCAAAAGTTTTGCTAAAACTTGGTGGATTAGAAATTAAAAAACCCTTGCTAAACATTAATAAAATTTTTGCTGAATATTAGTAGACTGAAAAAACTCAAAAAAATTGTACAAAATTTTTACTTTAGTTAATATATTTTGCTGAAAATCATAAAACATATTTTTGTGATTCTTTTTAAAATAATTTACAATACGTTACAAAATATAAAAAATTTCATGCTCCCACATTGACGGCACGAATTAATGTAATATCTGCATATATATAGAAATAATTATATATAACATAAACAAAATTATCTTTCGACTACTTACATCAATGGTTGTATCAATGATGCTATATTTTAAAGGAACACTAATGCCGCAGAGAATTATAGAAACAAAATGAAAATATAACAAAATGTACCATATACAACCCGTTTTTTTTTTTGCAATAAGAAAAAGGAAATATAAAAATTAACCTAAGATGTATGTCTTTCGCTTTAGTCTGTCTACCTGCTGTATATTAGTTATCAACTTGACCACTCAATTTGACTAGAAATACACGTTTAATCTTTTTTAAATTTATATATTTTATTTTGTCTTTTATTTAATTAATATAAATTACTTTCACAAGCCGGTGAAAACGCAAAATTTAAGTTGTTCCAATCCACAATTTTGTTTTATGTATGAAAAACAGATACAAAAATCTTCCATGGTTGATTTTTTTATGTGTCTTACTAGAGTTGTACTTTTTAGTATAATTTTCCTCGTCACTACTACATCTTGACATCTAATTCATTCTGCGTATAACTTTTAATCTGGTTGTCGTCCACACTTTTGATGTGCTAATCAGCTCAATTTTTTAGCAAAATAAATTAGTAAAACATTAGTAAAATATTAGTAAAACATTAGTTCAAAACAGTTAAGTGCTGACTAAGTATAACTAAAATTTTAGTATAAAACATAACTTTAGCAAAAAATTTGCTGAAAAATAGTATACCTGATTCACAAGATGTTTTACTAACTTTTCTACTAACTTATTTTTTTTGAGTGTAAGGCATGTTTTTTGCAAAATGCATGTCAATAAAATCTTATATTAAGTTTATTCGATAACATAAAAGTTTTTACAAATTTGTACAAGTTTTTACTGGAAGGTGTTCGTTTACTCAAATACTCAGTGAAAAATAGCAAAAACGGAGTGATACATCGTTTCCTTGAGGAGCAAGTACCACGTAGCACAATATATTCCATATTCAAACGGTTTGAAAATGGAGCGGCATCATCAAAAAGAAGGGACGTCTAAAAAAAAAAAAAAAAAAAAAAATGGGCGGTTAATCAAATTGGGCATCAAACCGTTAGTTGACTAGAAAATTTCGAGTTTCCAAGGATACAATTCGCAAAAACTTACTCCAAACGTGACACACTACCAGAGGAACCCATTACATAAATATAGTAAAAAATAATTGGCAGAAATACCAACAAAATGCAGACAACTGATAAAAAACTTCAATAAAAAATAAAAATTTTCAAATAATTTTGAATGATGAAAAATACTTTTCTTTTCTTGGAACAGCAGAAGTATTCTTTCTGGCTTTTATTCTGATGACATTAAAAAAACTCCCGATAAGGTGTGGTATTCAGCCAAAGCGAAGTTTGAACCAAAGTAATAGTGTAGACAGCCATTTCGCGAAAAATTTACATCCAGGTTTCAAGAGCTATGGCTGTTAGCGCGGATGTTTCCATTTAGTAAAACTGGAACAATTTATCAGAGATCGCCACTCTAAAGACGACATATAGTTTAGCAAGCTGTCATTATGCCAAAAACACATTATAATGGCTTAATGCAAAAAACATACCTTTTGTACCGAAATACGCCAATCTTCTAAACGTACCAAAAGCACTTCAAATTTAGGACTTTTCTGGGGGGGGGGGGGGGTCTTTTATATATGAAAATGTTTGGGAAGCATTTTAATAATTTAAAAAGCAATTGAAATGTTTTATTTATTGTCTTCTTTAATATTTAATGTTAAAAAATCTAGGCATATAAATGCAAAAGCAATGGCTTTTAATGCAAACTAAATTTTTAAATGCATTTTCAAGACTATTTTTCCCCTTCAATTGGTTAATTCCAGTGTAGAAAAGCATTACCAAATAAGTGATTATATAAGTTAATGGAAACTAGTTGCAATTGTAATTACAAATATCATTACTTTTATATGCTGATGAATAGAGGCTTACCAGCATGGGCAAAAATAATGAGTATAACTAAATTTTCAAAAAAAAAACTAACTATATTCTGAAAATTTGGTCAAAATCGAACTACGGGAAAGATCAAATGTCAAGGTCATAGGTCAATTTTTTCGAAAAATCATGTGGTATCATCGTATTTGAATGAAAGTTGACTAAATTATTTTCCGTAGTTGGTATTTATTATTTAAAAAGAAAAAACTCAATTAACCCTTTTGTGCACTTGGGGCCAAAAATGTCCCAATATTTTTTAACATTAAAAATCGCAATTTCTTTCAAATATCTGCACATTAGAGGTAAAATTATATATAACAAAATATAGATTTACTTTATTTAATTTAATTACCTAAAAATCGTTTAAATTTATATCTCGATTAATTTATAATATGGAATAAAAACTGCTTCAATATTAACAATTTTTTGAAAAACCGCAAAAAAAGCCATTTTTCCTCCATACAAATTTAAATTATTGTAATGCGCTAAAATCTATCTGAAATATAGCTGTTCAAAGTACTACACTGTCTTAAATATTTTTTCATAGTTAGCATTCTTCTCCCAAAATAATCGAAGTTTTTTTTATAAAAAATTATGTAGTTTACAAAAATGTAAACGATTTTTAAATGCATTCAAAAATTGTATTAGCAGTAGAAATGCATTTTTAAAAAGAAGTGGCTATGTGTTGATGACAGATCGTTAAAGTAGACAACTAAGACTTTCAGATACTTACTTGAATATACTTTGAATTTTTGAAATAGGACATCTACTTCACAAACTATGGTTCTTTAAAGTTCACAACTTTTAGCATTTTTTAAAGATTTTGAAAAATGAAAAACGCGCTCGAATTTTTTTAAATTTCATTGATCTTAAAGCGCGATTGTCTATATTGCTCCACAGAATAATCTTGTTCAGAATACAAAGAAAATCGTATGATATCAGGTCAAAAAAGTCCAATTTTTTATGCTGTTTCCCGGAATTAATGATATATGTTTGCCGGTAGACGTTTTTCACTTATTCCAAACATATATATGTTTATAGGAAAACATAATTATATTTGCAACCAAAAATGTTATATTAGAAACATGGAAAACGGAAATGTTTTTCAAACGTTTTTTTTCAGCGTTTACATAAATTAGAGTTACTTTTAAACCTCTTAATGGTAGAAAACAAATAAAAACATGTTCGTTAGTCTATTTTGTAAGTTTATTTATATGCTAATAATGTCTCCTTAACAATTTCCATATCAAATTAATGACGTGATGTGAAAATTTGTTGTATTACGCCGCACATATTTAGTTCAGTTACTTCACTAAGTTTACCAATACCACGAAGTGTCAGTGAAATATAAAAATGAAAATTAACGTAAACCAATAATTCCTTTAGCTTTAACGGGACACATTTATGTATGTTTAACAATATTATGGGCCAATTAATTTAAAATAAAATAAAAAGAAAAGAAAAGAAAAGAAAAGAAAAAATATATAGGAAACCCCTAATAAAATATTTATAAGAAGATAGTGAATAAGAAAATATGTAGGGTAGAAGGGGAAGGTTTCGCCACTGGGGCACATACAGTGGCGTACCCATTGGCCCAGGGTACGCCACTCTTTTTTTGTTTTTCATGAATTTATAACAATTTGTGGGCTAAACATTTTATTAAGCATAAAAAACAAATTTACATAGTGTTACCGTCATAGAAATAAACCTTTGAAAATAGCAGAAAAAGCTACTAAAAATGTGCTAAAAATTACGTTGCAGAAAAAAACTAATAAAATTAGCAGATTTATACATTTACATCCAATTAGATATAATTGTATACAAATATATGCAATTATATGTGACATATGTAATCATATATAGATCGATAATTATATATTTTTACATATTGCACTATATGAAGTGTAATATAAAGAAAAATATAATGATATATTTGAGATATATTTTTATATGATTTTATATGAATATATAAATTATAAATAACTGTATAAAGTAATATATAACTACGTCAAAGCTTTTTTACTTAGGCATACATTATTTATGTTTTGAGTGAAAACGGGGTAAATTTTCGAATATTTTTTTTTTTTTTTTTTTTTATTTCTTCATTTTATTTAACCGAGCCCTTAGGGCCATATACAGTTAATTAAGGCTACTACCGTAACAACAACATAAAAAAATAAAAAAAATATATATATATAAAATATACCTTAAAGATAAAAATAATTCAATATGTAACTAAAATTTTAAGAAAAAATACAGATAATGCTTAAATTATTATTTCCATAAACAAATAATTAGTGGATTCAGTTTAATCGTTACAAAAAAATAAATAAATAAATAAAAAGGGAAAAAGATTAAATTAAGTTATGAGTTTTGGCATGTTCTTCAAGCTTTCGCCTAAAGACCTGAGACGAATATGAAAAACACTATAAGTCTCTGGGTAAAGCATTCCACAATCGTATTAATCTTACATTAAATGAGCGATCAAAAAAGCCAGTATGAATGCGGGGGAATATTATTTGAGGATTTCTTATAGAATGCGAGAAATGGAAATTTTGTACAATATAGTTAGGAAAGCCTGTTATGATTAACTTGTAAAAATATATCAATGTTCTCATACCAATAAAGTTCTCGAAGTCGCAACCAAGAAATTTTTTCACGTATGGTGTAACATGACTACGAAGGTTCAATCCGAAAATATAACGTATTATTCTGTTAAAAATTTTAGTAAATCTACTAAATTCACCAGCTGTGGTTCCAGAAATCACCTCAGCACAGTACAGTATATGTGACATTAACAAAACATTTGCAACTTTAATTTTAATACGAAGTGGCAGATATAGATCAAGCGTGTACAACCTTCTTAATGAAAACGAAATCTTAGATGAAATGTAATTCATATGTGAAGAAAAACTCAGATCATTGTCTATAACAACTCCAAGACATTTCATTCTATCTACAAAATATAAAGGTATACCATTAAGCGTTACAGATAAATTATTAGTCAAAGATCCAAATCCCACCAACTTCGTTTTTCTAGCATTAACACAAAAACCATTGTTAGATGTCCATGACAAAACTTCTTGAATAACAAAATTAACATAACCTTCCAAGTTATCTAAGAACTGTGCCTCAGCATAGCATAGAAACTGTACATCATCAGTATAAACATATGGCTGAACGGATAAACCCTGTACGATTCTTAAGAGATCATTTAAATAAATCATAAATAACAAAGGTCCAATTACGGACCCTTCAGGAACTCCGCTAGTAATTGGCAATGTTGAAGAAGAAGAGTTCCCAATAGAAACAAACTGTTTTCTTCCACTAAGGTAGGAATATATAAGCTTACAAGCTTGGGCTGAAAAATCGAAGTGGTGAAATAATTTTTCTATAAGCTTAGAATGAATTACTCTATCAAAAGCTTTAAATAAATCTAATGAGAGACTTGTTGTACTTAAAAAATCCATCATCCGACCGGTCATATTGTCAAAAATTATATATAACACAGGTCAACAGCAAAAAAAGGCTTGACTAACCACTATATAGATTTGATGCATCATGGCTGCCTAAGTACAAAAATGGTAAAATTTTTCAATTCTATGGATAATTTTTTTTTTAAAAATTTTTTAAGTAAAATTGACAATATTTTGAGACATTTCTCCACTTATGTTGTCATAACTCAAAAACAACTAGTCCGATTTTGTCATATTAAATTTACAAAAATTAAGGTTTACAATATCTTTAAAGAACGTGTACAAATTTTTTTAATGCGATCAATAGTTTCAAAGTTATGAAACAAATTGTTAGCAAAAAAAAAAAAAAAATTTGAAAAACAAAAATCTGGAAAAAATCGAAAACTGCAAAAAATATTACTTTTTATTTTTTTGTAGTAAAGCTACATATCATGCGAATTAAACTAGATATGGATCATAAAAATCGATGCATGCTTTACATTTTTATTTACAATTAATTGAAGGTATCGCATATTTACAAGCACTGTAGAAAATTGTACCTACTATATAATGAAAATGCAGAACATAAAAACTCAGGTGCATTTTACGACACGCATTTTGGCAAAACCCCTTTGGGAAAAACCTCTATGACATTTTTATGATTGTAATAATTAAAAAAAAATAAGTAATAAACAAAAGATTGTTTAATTTTTACGATTGCGGTGGATAGTAATAAAACGCTCATAAATGTGCGTGTACGCTGAAGTGCTCTTATTTTCCGTTAGCTACCTGTAACGGATGATTTTTTTTTTTCATAAAAGTCCTTAATGTTTTTTAGGATTCTTGGGAATAATAAAAAATTTGCAGCACACACAAACTGTATCCACACAAAGGGTTATCCCAAATTATAGTATCAGTATTTATAAGATCTCCTTGACCCTTTTTATTTCATTCAAGAAGTGTTTGCGATAACGCAAACATCATTTAATACCTACACAAAAATTAGAGTCATACAGCTTAGAAGTTAAAAACAATTTTCAAATATTATCCAGCACTACCATCTACAGCTGAAAATGACGAGTTCATCCCACACAAACATTTCTCGCCGAGACCATGGAATCAAGATCAGCTTAATGATGTAATTAGAGACCTTGGATTGTCGAAAAGATCTTCTGAATTACTTGCGTCCCGGATGAAAGAAACAGGTCTCATAACTAAAGAAACTAAAGTTTCGTATTACCGTACTCGAGAAAAAGACTTACTTCATTATTTTGCTGAAGAGGATGACTTTGTGTACTGCACAGATATTTCTGGTTTGATGACTGCCATGGGCTTACAGAGATATGATTCAAACGAATGGCGTTTATTTATCCACTCATCAAAACGCAGCTTGAAATGTGTCCTTTTGCATAATGGAAATAAATTTCACTCCTTGCCGATCGCACATTCAACCAAAGTAAAAGAAGAATACTCTGTAATTGCATTGGTCATGAAGAAGATAAAGTATGATGAACATAAGTGGGTAATTTGTGTTGATCTTAAGATGGTAAATTTCCTCTTAGGCCAACAAAGCGGCTTTACAAAATATCCTTGTTTTATATGTTTATGGGACAGCAGAGCTAAAACAGAACATTGGAATAGAAAACAATGGCCTTCTAGGGAAACACTAGTTCCAGGTACGCCAAATGTTATAAATGTGGCTCTAGTGCCCCGAGATCGCATCATATTACCCCCTCTTCACATTAAACTTGGTCTGATGAAACAATATGTTAAAGCACTTAACAAAGATAGTGAATGTTTCCAGTATATTTCAAGGAAGTTTCCCAATCTAAGTATGGAAAAGCTGAAAGCAGGCATATTTGATGGCCCACAAATTCGCAAATTGGTGAACGATACTGAATTTGGCAGTTCAATGTCAGAAATTGAGAAGAATGCATGGGATTCGTTTGTATGGGTTATTCAAAATTTCTTAGGAAATAACAAGGGTGATGATTACGTTGCGCACGTTGAAGAGATGTTAACTCACTTCCAGAATCTTGGATGCAACATGAGCATCAAAGTACACTACCTGCACAGTCACTTAGATCGTTTTCCTGAAAATCTAGGAGACTTGAGTGAAGAACAGGGCGAACGATTCCACCAAGATATCCGGACAATGGAGGAACGATACCAGGGTCGCTGGGATGCACACATGATGGCTGATTTTTGCTGGAGTATTCAGAGTAACACTTCGTTATTCAACAATAGTAGAAAATCGACTAAAAGAAAATTTCAGAGTTTGTAGTTTATAATACATATTTATTTATTTATTTTCTTGTTTTATTTATTATAATAAATGTGAATAATAAAATATAAATTTTCTACTATTTAATTTATTTATTTATTTACATTTAAGCTCATCCAACACAAATGTCTTTCCGAAGAATAGAATCAGTATATTCTAGGTAGGGTTTTGCCAAAAAATACACGAATGTTACTATGTAATGCATTTTTGATGTGAAAATTTGTACATAGCATGGGGAAAATGTTTTCAAAATTCAATCAATCGAAAGAAGAACATTAACTACTCAATTTTATGTATATCAGACAAGAAACTAAAATTTGGTGAAAATGAGCGAATTCACTTAATTGTGAATAAATTCGAAAAAAATCAATCGATTTTTATGATCTATATCTCATTTTGTTCCTATTACATGTGTCTTTGTGATAAAGCAATAAATCTGAACGATTTTTGCCGTTTTCGATTTTTTATGATTTTTTTAAAACAAAAAAATTTGCTATTTTCACGTAAAAAAAATATTTTTTCCCTCAATTTAAATTTCAGTTTTTCTAAATTTATTTGAATAATATCGGACTAATTTTTTTTTAGTTATCATTAATTATGTGGAGAAACGTCTAAAAAAATTTATAATTTTACTTAAAAATTTTTTTAAAAAAAACCTCTCCATAGAATTTCAAAATTGAACAATATTTGTACTACTGGGACCACAATACATCAAAATTGTATAGTGGTTTTCAAAGCCCCTAAAATTTTTTCAAAATTGTTGCCTTGTGTAATCGATGAACTAATTTCTAGCAGAGAAATACATTTTCAAATTTTTTCATCAATATTATAATCAAAAATATAAATGATTAGGCTTTTTTATATTTTTAAATAATTTTTGAAAAAAGGACAAAAATTTATTTTTTCAGATGATTATTTGGTAACTCTGGATAAACAATTTTAATGAGAGTACTCAAGATGTTGACTTAGTTTATGATTTTTAAACCACTTAATTATCTTTATCCAGTAAAAGAAAATATAGCCGTTTAGAAGTACTGGGTTGAAAAAGGAACACTGTGTCAAAAATAACTTAAATAAAAAAGAATTTTTGCTAAGAAAGCTTGTTGGAGTAACAACAGCGCTTTAAAAACAAAAACGAAGGCGAATGCGTCCCCTTCTACCCTACTACTGACCACAAGAAACAATAAATAAATAAAAATAAAAGACATGAAAAGCATTTAAATATCTAATCAATAAAATAAACAATATAAGTTGTCACTTGTTTTAAAGGTGGCATTAGAGCGGCTTAGGGGGTGGTGAAATAGGAGTTCTTATATTCGTGTTTGACAATGAGAAGGACAACGAGTTAATGGTTAACATACACGAGTGTTAGCTCCGTTTTTTTTTTATAACATTTTTACTGTTTTTTTCAATTTTAAGTTTTTGTTGTTTTTATTAAATGTTTGTAACCATTTAACGGTCTGGTAGTTGGGTTAGTAAATTATTTTCTTTATATCCGTTTAACCCATTTTTCACCAAGCATAGATTGCGTTCGATTTTTTTTTTCAAACTTTTTTCTAAGATGCGATGGTATCGCAGTATGCATTTTTAGTAAATTTTGTAGCTAGCCGCTCCCTCTAGTGGTGGTATAATTAATTGAAATTGAAACTTTAAAGCTTTATACGCACTTAAAGGGTTAATATATTTTTAAAAGTTAAATTTGTATGTATGAACAAGTCAAATATCTATCAAAAAAATTGCACAAAATTTTGATTGTGGTCTTCGCACTATTTTTAAGAATTTTTCAAAAAAAAATGTTGGCATTTTTAAATAGTTTTTGAAAACTGTTATTTGGCAACTCTAATCGCTCAAATTTATATTTTGTTTTGATGGTTGACAGAAAAATTCAAATTTTTGTTATTGAAAACAAACACGGATTAATATTTCGCATACTTCCATTTTTACAACGACAAAAAGAAATCTTGATTCGATTAGTAATTTTTTTTCAAAGAGTACATGTTGAATGAAAAAGTTTTCTTTTTTTAAAAGTTTTCTAATGTGTCTTTATCGACACCAATAAATCGCGTTTATTACGACGGTCTTTCTTATATATTTAAATATTTTGTAAAAAAAAGTGCTTTCAAAAAGAGCGAAAAATTGTTTTTGTTTAAATCTTTATATGGAATTACAAATTTTAAAATTGCTTAACCCTTTCACTTCCCTTGTACACTATATTGTAGACATTTTTATTTGAATACAAAAATTTGATACTGCAATAAAACTTTATATTTTTGTTTAAATATGTTCATTAGGATATTGATAAATGAAAAAACAAATATTAAACTATTAAACAGAAAATATAGTCGCGATATTTGTTAAAAAAGTGCGATTTTTTATGAACCTTTTTTCTCCGCAAAAAGGCGCGTTAGATTTATCTGGTAAACTAAGAAAGCGGGAATGTCGAAATTGGGCATAAAGCTTCATATAATGACCAGAACCAAATTAGATAAAGCATTTTCGGTTATACGAATGTTTTAGTGGTAAAAATGGGCCCATTTCGATTGGTGAGCCTATTTTTTGTGGGTATGAGGGGGAAGGGCATACATATAAACATTTTTCCTTTTTTAATTTGAGGACCCTAACAAGAATTTGAAGTGAAAATATAAATATATCCACAAACAAAAAATGGTGAAACATTTAATAACGTTAGTATACACAGAGAAAAATTTAGCTATTTGCCAACTGAAATTCTGTTACTACGACTCAAATTAGGTTATTACGAATTTCAGACAGTTGGCCCAACTTTAATTAAGTTTTCATAACGAGTTTGTTAAATTCAACTGAATTTGTATTGCAACACCCAAGATATTCAGAAATCTAATGTAAATATCGTTGTTTTAACTGAATCAATAAGTTGTTACCATTAATATACACTTTTCAATTTGGCTGACACTTTATTTCTCTGTGTGTACACAAGACTGCAAAGTTTTAATATGCTTTTTAGTGAATTTTTATATCACCTTCATATCAAAAGTTATACACTCTTAGAAATAAACCTGTAAAAATTACAGAAAAAGCTATTAAAAATTAGTTAAAAATTGCCTTGCAGAAAAAACTGCTAGATTTAGCAGATTTGTTTGTTAAATATTAATAAAATAGAACAGCAAAAATAAATCTTTAGTTAGTCTTTTTACAGGAAGAAGAAGAAGAAAACGTTTTTATTGAAAAATTGTACGGACACAAGGGATACACCTGGGACTCGTCAGTGGTTAATTTATGTGTCAATTGAACAAAGTATTTTTATATTGTTAATTTGCTCTATATATGAGAAACTTTTTTTCTTTTTATTTTTATTTTTTTTTTTTTTTTTTTTTTTTTTTTTTCTTTTGGTGTCGTACTGGTATTTGAACTCACTTTAAAGTAATATTCTACAGTAATTAATTAAAAATTAATTACGATTGTCATTATCTGACGGTTGCAAAACACTTTCTAACATAAATCTTTTAACTTTACTAAGTTTTAGTTATATTCAATGTGAATTTTAGTTAATTGAAAATAGCATTTTACTCTGTAAAATTAGCAAAAACTTTTACTAAATATTTGCAGACACAAAATAGCAAACAAAATATATTTACCTCAAATTTAGTAGAACGTAAATAACAGCTTATTTTGGTAAAATCAACAGAAATTTTTGCTAAAAAATTGTAGATTGCTGATTTCATAAGGGAGCAATTCCATATTAAAACGATCAAAATTGGCAAATTTTTGGACGACCCCTCTCCGATTTTAAAATAAATAGTCTCAATCGATTGCCCAGCAAAAAATAATGTACCTACATATTTTTTTTTTATAGTGACTGGTTTAGTGGTGGTGTGCACCACTGTCATGTGACAAAATTGAAGAATTCTTCATAAGGGACCTCATTGAAAGTTGTTTTACTAAAGCGATCGCAACGAGTGATAGCTCGTTGGAAAGGTATTGAATCAGGCTTTAATTCAAAAATAAAATTTTCCTAATTTTTCTTGTTAAATAATTAAAAATAATTCAATTATAAAAAATATAAAAACAGTGAGAACAAGGTGGTCTCTTAAATGCTCTTCAAGGAGTCGGGCCCATTTTTTTATTATTGATTCTTAAAGCAAGAATTATGAGAAATCCAAAAAGAATAAAATTAGCCGGAAAATTTAGGAGCTTCTGTGGAAAATCGGAAAATTTAATTTTCATTAGAAAATTCAATTTTCATGGGAAAAAAGGTAAATTTCTAAGAAAAATTAGGAAAACAACTTTCAATGAGGTCCCTTATGAAGAATTCTTCAATTTTGTCACATGACAGTGGTGCACAACACCACTAAACCAGTCACTATAAAAAAAAAAAAAAATATGTAGGACACTATTTTTGCTGGGCAATCGATTGAGACTATTTATTTTAAAATCGGAGAGGGGTCGTCCAAAAGGTGATCGCTTTCATATGGAATTGCTCAAGGGCAGACTTTTGTTCGCATTAAAAAAAGCCTAAAAACAACTTCAAAAATTTCACATTTTTAATGATCTACTTATATTTAGTAAATGTTTTTGCTGAATTTAGCAGATTATTTTGTTACTTTCAATTAACTAAAATTTAGCTCAAATATAACTAAATGTTTGTAAATTCAACAGGTTTATTTTTCCTATTCTTAAATTACTAACAGGGACAGTAAATAATGATTATGGTTCGTTTTTTTAAATCAAAAAATCAATCACTTAGAACAGACTTAAAAAAAAAATTATTGCACCATTACTATTATTTTTTGACAATCTTTGCATATCCGTCATGATTTTTAAATTTCTGATTTTTAAAGTTTTCTTTAATGGTAATGATTATTTTTGAGTAATAATAAAAAAAAATCAGCCATAATCATTATTTTTGAGCAAAAAAAAAATAAAACTCAAAAATAATCATTATTTATGATTTTTATTTTTTTCGCTCAAAATAAAACTCACTTTCAGTGTTTACTCTGGCTCAAGTAATATTTTTTACAGTTATATTAGTTTTTTGTTTTTATATACATCGAGAAACTCACTTTCATTGACCAGCTCGTGGTACTATGCCAAAAATTTGGTTATAGCCCCAATATGCATGTATACTGGGCATTAAGAATAGTAAAGCTGGTATGTAAATCTATACCCAATTTAAAAAAAAAATAAAAAATCAATGTCACGAAGACTGCAAGCTGTTATAATTCAAATGGAAAGCAAACTAATACTAAATTTTTCCATATCATTTTTAATTTTACGAATATTTAGTCTTTTTATAGATTGTTGTTTAAATTGGGTACGAGTAAAATACTATTACTAACTCGGTCAGTTATAAATAATATTCCAAAGTGAGCACAATATTAAAATTAATAATAATAATAAATTACCGCAACCATTCCTTGATCTTGCAACTCGTTGGAATTCAACATATCATATGTTAAACACACTCAAAAAGTTCGAGGATTTTTGTGAAATGCGCCTTAAAAATTCTATGAAAGTGAGTTTTATTTTGAGCGAAAAAAATAAAAATCATAAATAATGATTATTTTTGAGTTGTATTTTTTTTTTTTGCTCAAAAATAATGATTATGGTTGATTTTTATTAATATTACTCAAAAATAATCATTACCATTGAAGAAAATCCTTAAAACTCATTATATAAACATTATTGTGTAATTTTTATTATAAAACTCATAATGATTACGGTCCCTGATTACTAATATTTAGTAAAAAAAAATCTGCTAATTTTAGCAGTTTTTTCAGCAAGGTAATTTTTAACTAATTTTTAGTAGCGTTTTTCTTTTTTATTTTTTGATAATTTTACATGTTTATATGTATGAGTGAAGGCTCTTAAAAATTTTTTTGTCTTTAAAGACACATTGGTACAAAATGGGTTAATAAAACCCTCACACCCACATACATTAAAGTTTATAGTAAATTCCATTAAATAGCAAACACAAATGACATTTACTAAAACAGAAACAGAAACAGCAGATGCATTTTAACTAACTATGAATTTCGCTTTACTACACCTCAGTGAATTTTCATTTTCATAGAATTTAGTCAATGGAGTTGACAAATGAATTAACAATATATATATTCTCATGATTTTGCTTTTAAATTTTAAACAAGGAAATTTAAATTTCCTTGAAATTTGATTGCCTTTAACAATTTCCATAGTTTCATTTACAAAATACAACGACTTGAGGTGTTCTTTAAATTATATACCCTACACAACTGACAATGCTTTTATCAAAAGTTAGATATGTTGTAGAGGGCATACAACAATAGACACAATAGATAAAAGTCATAATTTTTAACCCTGCAGTACTATCGTTATTCAACTTACGCCATTACTATCGTTGGGTGTAATCCACCACTACTTATTAGTAGTGTCCGACCGAACAGTTCGGCCAGAAAATGCATTTGGTCTGTATTCGGTATTTTAAAGCATTATGGACAAATTCCGCGGATGGTAAAATGTTTATTGGGCTGATTAGATGCTATTTTGAGTGTTAAATTTGAAGAAAAGTCTGTAGTTAAGCAATGAATTCACTTTTCGGCCTCAGAAAGTTCGGCCAAATTGCAAATAGTTTGGCGGCCGAACTTTTAACTTTATAGCTAAACATGTTTCCAATACCAAAATTTGTCATCATTGCCTCTAGATATCAAAAAACCGACAAAATATAGGTTTTTGGCCGAACTGTTCGGTCGGACACTACTTATTAGTATCTGTCATTCATTTCAGTTAAATCCAATTATGCAAATAATATTTTTTTTTTTCAATAATGTACTCCAAAATACAGAAAAAAATTTAATTTTATAAGTTTGGCAATTAATTTATTTTAAATAATATTTTGTTAATGTACATCTCTCTTGAAAAAAACAAAAAATCAGCCTTATGGGTGGATTCCACCCAGACGATAGTATTGCAGGGTTAATGAAAGATTCCACTGAACATTAAAGCTACCCTATGGAGAATGAGACCGGTCCTGCATGTGCCACAGGATCGGTCCCTTCGTGCCAGAGACCGGTCCTCTGCTAAACCCTACCCTATGTAAACAACTGGCAACTTTAACATTGGCTTGTCATAGGAGGGGGTCATTTGTCCTGCTTTAAACCACATAGTGACATGCCACAGGACTAACCAAAGATGGGCATACCACAAGACTGTCGCAAAAGGCCCATGTCGTATAAAATAAACGAAAACTAAACAGCTTCTAATGGATAAAATTCTGGCCAACTGGCTTTTTCTTGTTAATAAGCATTCTGGTTAAGTGGTATATCCCCCCTTTACCAGTCACAGGATTGGTAATTTTTGGACAATTGACACTGCTTAACCCACTTCAGTATTAAATTATACCAGTCCTGTGATAAGTCCTTCTTTAACCAGTCACTTTAAGGTCAATTGACTCCTCATTCTATGGTATTCTTATATTACTTATATAAATTGTATTTTTACAGTTTTCATTCAAGGAGTGTACATTAGGGCGGGTCGATTTAAAAATCGCTCAACGTTCAAGGAAAATCGTATTCTAGGGATCAAAATAAGAAACTTTACCGAAGGAACCATACCTCTTAAACGAATTCTGATGTCCCGACTTTTGACCCGTAGGGTAAAATTTTGAAAAATCCCACTTTTATATTTCAGAAAGTAGGAGGAATCTCTGCAAGATTATGGGAGCAACTTCTTCTCCGGGAGACACGCTAGCAGATTAATGCATAAAACATCATTCTAGGTGACCGTTAAGGGGTTAAAATTTAAGTTGAAAGAGGGCCTTTTTAGTCGTGTTTTTATAGCAAAATGTTCAAATGTGGGGATAGAGATATTTCAGAAAGTAGGAGGAGTCTTTCCAAGATTAGGGTCTCTATTTCTTCTCCGGAAGACGCTCTAGCAGATTAATGTATAAATTATATTCGATTGGGTTGGATTCGATTGGGGCACTCTAAATGGGTCAAAGTGGGATTTTTTAAAATTGTAAACTACGGGTCAAAAGTCGGGACATCAGAGTTCGTTTTAGAGGTATAGTTCCTTCGGCAAAGTTTCTTATTTTGATCCCTAGAATACGATTTTACTTGAACGTTGAGCGATTTTTTTGCCTCCATACAAATCGACCCGGCCTAGTGTACATACATATAATAGTTAAAACTAAATTAAATTTTTGCGTATGCCGAAATATTTAGGACTCAAATTTAATTTAATTTTTAACTTTTTCTGGAACATGTGTGTATGATGTATTCTTGTTTTGTTTCATTAATTCTTAACGAATGCCATGTAGAAAATTTAAAAATGCTGAAAAACAGAAAAAGCTATATATAATTATACACCCAGGCAAAAATATTAGTGGAGAAATCTGCAAAAGGTTTTCAATTACACTTAATTATTTTTGTACTAATTTTTAGTACAATATATGTTTTTAGCAACAATTTTTGCTATTCTCATTTTACAAATTACGGAATTTTTTACTAATTTTTTGTTTTTGCTGATTTCAACAAAACATTTTACTAATTTTTCAAAACCGATTGCTAAATTTCATAAAATCGAAAATATGCTGAAATTTATTACGTTTTCACTTAAAATCAAATTGAGGCATCTCTTGAGGAACTTCTGCTGTAAATATTTTTAGTTGTTTGAGTAGTAATACAGTATCATTTTTGAAAGAAATTTCAATTTGGATTACATTTGTAGTTCATTAAAAAAAAACACTTTAAATATGAATACTATGAATTTATATTTATTTCATAAGTTTTTTTGTTGTTATTAACTGAACGTTAGTAAATTTTTTACTACAATTGTGGTTAATTTTTACTACATTTGTAGTTCATTTCATCAACAGTCAAAAACAAATTACAATGTTAGTTGAATTTAATGATATATTTGTCGTCCTTTTTTCAACTGAAATTTCATTTGTTTTTAACTACATTTGCAGCGGTCTTTACATACATAGTATTCTATGTGTAAAAAATATTTATGCCGTAAATTTTTTGAAAAGTAAAGTAAAAAGTAATATGTTTCTTAATGTTTTTTTATAGGCATAACGGATATGATATATTTGTATGAAATTGTGTATATTTGTATACAATCATATACAAAAATGTAGCCATTAGTTTAATTTTACCAGACTAAAACTCGGATCTAATTATATTTAGATATATCAATTTACATAAAATCATATACAATTATATCAGGTCAAAATCTGAATACAATAATATTTGGTTTTTTTATAATTACAGTCGAACTTCCATAACTCGAACTTCTCTAACTCGAATTTTCTCTAACTCGAACTAATTAGGTTGGCAGTAGCGTTAAGAGTATAAATAACATACAATTATTCTTCCGTAACTCGAACTTCCACAATTCGAAGTTCTCCATAACTCGAACGAAATACATACATACGAATTCTATAACTCGAATTTTTTGCTTGGTTTACTGGTTTATTGATTTTGCTTTTTTGTTTTCGTTTGTTTATTTTGCTTTCTTTTGCTTGTTTAGGTGGTTTGTATATTTTGTTTGCTTTTTTCGGGGAAATCCCTTTTTGTACATCAAAGCAGTCCTCGATTGGTTTACAGCAGCTAGAAGTCAAAACAAGCCTATATCTGGAGGAATAATAAAGTAAAAGGCAATGGAGTTCGCAAAGCGTTTTGGTGATGATAATTTTACGGCGAGCACAGGTTGGCTTGATATATGGAAGCAAAGGTATTGAACAAAACGTTTAATTGATGAAAAATTCAATTAATTTTTTAATTTTAGACATGAAGTGGGCTAATTAATTTTTTTGAGTAATGTTGATGAAAATAAAAACGTAATTGAAGCTGACTACGTAGCATGGTTAAAAGCAAACAAAATAACTTGTAATGCTACTCTTCAAGATTATATTGAAGTAGATAGATAATGAGCTTTGGACAACTGACTTTCCGACAGATGATGATATTGTTGAGCGTTACTATCCTGTATCAGAGGATCCAGTCTTGAGCGGATCGGAGAGTGATGGCTAGGGTTCGGTGGAAGAAACTATTTATCAGCCTTCCAGAAATGATATAGAAAATTCTTTCCGAACATTGAATTTATATTTAAATACGAATGACACTACAACTGATGAGCACTATAATGCTATAAACACATAGACCACAGCAGACTGCAGAGCTACACGACTACAAATGCCGTTCACTGCAATCGTCGCCGTGTGGCCAGCTACTTATTATTTTGGAAACGACAGCAACATAATAAAAAGCTGTTTTTATACAAATGAATTTTTATTTCAGTAGTGCCAATTACATTTTTTTTTTTTGCTTTATTAAAATAGAACAGCATGCATGGCTGTAGACACGTATATAAAGTTCACTTAAAATACAATTACTTATTTATAATACATTATTATAACGTGTAAATAAATTTATCTAACCCCTCTTGAATATTAATGCAATTATACCATTTAATGTTGCGACGTTTTTTGTGTTTAACAAAATAAAATATTTTTAAGCACTAATTTGTTACATATATTGTTTTATTGTCAACACTATTTTTGTTTTGCAGCCAACAAAAATAGAAATTATCCTAAGTTGACTACAGCGGCAAAAGTAGTCGGGTAGCCGTGTAGTTGTGTTGGTGCCAAAATAATAGTTTTCATATAAACGTGTGTATTTTATTTTTGACAGGCTGTAGTCGTGTAGCTGCAGTCGTCTATGTGTTTATAGCATAAGGCTTTAAACAAGTTAGAGTAATTTTTAACTGAAAATAACAAAAAATAAATAAATTTTCAGTCACTACTTTCAAAATATTTTACTTACAATTGATTATTTTTTTCAAATTTGTTTCTGTAACTCGAAGTCTCCGTAAGTCGAAGTTTTTTTTGGGATTATGATGATTCGAGTTATGGAAGTTCGACTGTATATATATTTGCATCAATTTAGATATAAACTGATACAATTAGATACAAAACTGATACAATCTAATAAAATTCTATCGGGCCATAATTGGGATAAAATTGTACTGGACAATTATTTAATTGCATCAGAGTAGATCTAAACCCATACTAACAGATACAATTATATGGGCGCATATTTCGGATAAAATTTAATAAGATTACTTATAGTGCTACATAGAAATTGATATGACTCCACATAGCTGCATATCAATTTTTTTTAATCGGGATATAACTTTTTTTGATCGGGAAATGAGAAAAACAAAAATCGTTACTAAATACTTATATATTGTACTAAAAATTAGTACAAAAATAGTAAAGTGGAATTGAAAATTTTTTACAGATTTTTCTACTAACTTTTTTCTGCTAGAGTGCAGGTAACATACAAATTATTTGTAATTTGCCCTGTAACTTGTTCACTAATGCAGTTTGATGATGTGTCACGAAATTATTAAAGTTGTACTAGCTCATTTACATAAGACATTACGATTAATCTGTACTTATTTTTTTACCAAATATTTTTCTTAAGTCCATAAACTATTCAGCGAACAGATACCTACATCTAGCTAAATGTCGCCAACCCCTGGTGAAGGGTGAAATTAAAGTCGTTTCGGTCTGCTGAAAAACTTTCTACTTATTATTGTCTCTTTGTAAACTTAAAGTGTTGGCAGCATTGCCTCTGTCTGGTGGCGGTTTAGGGCTTTTGTTTATTTTACTCATTTTGTTGGCATAATGTAATTGTTTGGTTACTTAACTTTTGTTGTGTTGACACTTTTAAAATAAATAATCAACTATTATTTTATTTACTTAAAGAAAATTACATTTTATAGCCCAAAGAAAAATCATTTATTTAAATGATTCAGGGGACTTATAGCAAATTACTACTGAATGACTTACATTACCTCCTACATACCCCCTGTAAATGATTTCGAATTGTGTTGTATTTATGTATTAGAATTAAATTTCCAAGAATCTTAATGAATGTTTTATGCAAGTACATAAAAATAACGTAATTTTTTTCTATTTTCATTTTATTTGGGTCATTTTTTCATACAGTTAATGTCGCGCATTTACTACTCCCCCTTTTAATAACTAAGAAAACATAAAACACACATGCCCTCCTCTTTTAGCACTAGACGTCATGTCAACTACTTCAACCAAAAGTCCTTGGGGAATAACTATGACAAAAAAAAAAACAAGCATAAAGTAAATTGGGGTTTACCAAATTTTTATTTCATACCCTCCACAATGAACCCTTACAAATGCAACAACAAAAAAAATATTTTAAGAAGATATGAAAACAAAATTTTGAGGTGAGAAAATTTTTTTGGATAAAAAATCATTTTTGAGGTGAAACCCAATTTTAGTGGTGAAATAAAAATTTTGGGTCAATATATATTATTCACCTCGTAGCGTCTGGTGGCAAAATATGACGCAATATTTTATATTACATTTTGTATGGAAAATTTAGACGTACCTTCCTTAACATTTTCACTCATAACTTTTGAACCGCTGGACCGATTTTGATCATTTTCAATACCAAACTTTTGGGGAAAATGTGCACCATTATTTGTTAAAATGAGCAGTTCGTATTGCGTTTTCGCTCCGTGGTCGCCATTTCAACAGACGGACATCGCTAAATCGTCTTAAAATTCAGTAAGGATTAAGAATATATTCGTTATGGGTTCTTAGACTCATATTTCGATGAGTTACGAACGGAATGACAAAGTGATATATACCCCCATCACAGTATGTGGAGGTTATAAAAACCTGAATTATATAAGCGCATATGTTGGTCAAAATATATGAAATGTTTATACCGTTGTACTACTATTTGTGTACAGTGGACAAAATAATTATAAGTTTACTATGCACAAATGACAATGCTTTAGAGAGAAAATTTTTCTTTTCGAGAACTATTAAGGTCTTAGCTTGAACAAAACTTACATTGCTAATTTCTAAAAGTGAATTTGAATTTGAGTTTGTGAATTTTAAAATAAAGCTAATTGAATAAAGCAAATTGCATTATTCTGTTTCCTAAAAAAAATTCAGCTTAGCCAACTAATATTTGGACCACTCTTGGACTTTAAACTGGGTGTAAACGTAACAAAAGAAAATATTATTTAGACTATACAGTTCAGATTATGACAGATTTTTATCGTATAAGAGTTAGCTTCAAAGTTCAAAGATTAGGTTAAAAGTCGCACCAAAGCCCATTTTTTCTTGCTTCATGAAAACTAAATAAAAATGGGTCATTGGTACTCAAATGGTTCTACCACTAAAACACTTTTAGAGCTGAGTTTAAAAAATTTTTATTGTTTTTTGTATTAAAAAATATCGACTTACGACTTTTTTGAATAAATTGATTAATTTTTCTAGAAAAGAACACTGCGCAAAATTGTGCTTTAAATAAATGCAATGAAGTTGTCCGTCTAATAAGCCGGTGAGAAAAAAAGGCATACAAAATTTGCAATCTTTTGCAGGAAATCTAAGTTTAGCATCACTGAACTCATATTTATTTCGCTGGCAAAAAAACTAAAAATTATTAAAAATGCCGCAAATGAATCGATATGGGTTTGGTGTCGACTGGTACTGTTGTAACTCTTATGAGGAAGCAAAAAATATTGCAAGTAATTTTGGGTGAACTTATAATTATTTCGTCCACTGTTATGGATGAATGGATTGGATACATGTCAACTTATTGTTTATTGTAAAAACTTGTAACATTAAGAAATAATGGATAATAACAATATAATTTTTTATAGACTACACAGAGAAAATATGTTTGTTTGATATAAACGAACGATCAAGAGATTGATCACTTAAATGCATGTTTGCAGTCAGTATTATAGATGTTGACGTGTGCAGAATTTTGCGTGATTCGCATGAATCACGCGAACGTGAGTGAGTGTGCGTAGGAAAAAATTATTCGTGAGTGAGTGTGCGTGAGTCAAATTTTTGCGATAGTGAGTGTGCGTAAGTAGAATTTTACCAACAATTTTTTTTTTTTCTTTAATAAATATTTCCTTAATTTTAATCTCCAATTTGATATTTTTAGATTTATAAAACACAAAATAAATAGCAAAATTAATAGTGTCCGACCGAACAGTTCGGCCAAAAAATTGCATTTTATCTGTTTTTTGATATCTGGAGGCAATGATGACAAATTTTGGTATTGGAAACATGTTTGTTGAGCCGATTTAATTCGATTTTGTGTATAAAATTTAAGAAAAAAGCCGAAGTTTAGTTATAAAGTTAAAAGTTCGGCCGCCGAACTATTTTCGATTTAGCCGAACTTTCTGAGGCCGAACAGTGAATTCATTGCTTAACTATAGACTTTTCTTCAAATTTGACACTCAAAATAGCATCTAATCAGTCCAATAAACATTTTTCCATCCGCCAAATTTGTCCATAATGCTTTAAAATACCGAATACAGACCAAATGCATTTTCTGGCCGAACTGTTCGGTCGGACACTAAAAATTAAACATTCTTCGTATATTTTAGTAAAACATGGACAATTTATTTTAATTTTATAATTTTAAGATTTTATTTCGTGAATTGACACGCTGATCAAACGAGAGTGTGAGTAAAATTTGAATTTACTCACGTGAGTATGTTTGAAATGTTTCGCTCGTGCGTGCAAGTCAAAATTCACACACGTGCCCACATCTACTCAGTACCCAACAACAAATAACTTCAATTTGGTTGATTCCGCGTGAGTGAAACCTAATTGTACCCACGTGAAGGTGAGTGAGTGTGAGTAGGAAGAAGTCATTCGTGAGTGAGTGTGCGTGAGTAAAATTTTTGCGAGAGTGAGTTTGCATAAGTAGAATTTTACCAACAATTCTTTTTTTTTTTTGCTTTAATAAATATTTTCTTAATTTTTATCTCCAATTAGTTTTTTTTTTCTGTGCTTGAAATATAGGGGGTAGTGGTAAAGCATGGACAATGTGATTAGTGCATGAACATTGGCCATGCACTGATCATGGTCATTGGACATGCAGCTTATTATACATACACACAAACCTACTTAAAAGTTTTATTTTTTAATTGTGTTGGTTTTTGTTTTTAATTAGTTTCACATTGTTCAATATGTTAGGGGGATTAAATAATTTTAATTTCTTTGAAATTCTATCAACTGAACAAATTTTAATTCTTAAAAGAAAAATAACCATAAAGTCACATAAGATTTTAGTTATACAACCATAAAGAGAAATTTTAATCTTAGGGTTTATTAAAATTCAATACTTGAAAGTTATTTCAAAGAAGTTTTTATTTATAATCTATACATGATATTTAAAATGTGTACATTTCAACAAATTCAAAATGTCATCAAGTATAAATACTCATTACAGATACATATGTCAGACAATCATTATTTATCCTTTTCATACATTAGATGCAAACTCATAACCAGGGCAGCGACTTTCATGCACTAAAGAAATATGCGTCTAAAGTAAGCTATCAACACTTTTTTTTTTTTTTAAAAGAGAGGCAGCACTCAGGAAATACTTCCTATATTTAGTGTGTTGCTTTCTTTGGAAAGGGATAGTATAGAGATGAAAGGTAGGAAAAGATGAAGGGCTTCAGACATGGCAACACTGTAATTGCGCGAGATGATAAGTCTTAGAACAGTTGTTGCTCGCCACCTGATGAAGAGTTGGCGAACTTATTGAAGCTTTTTGGTTCATAGCCCTGATTCATTATTTTACTTCGGTGGGGTTAATTGCTATGGGAACACCGAAGGTGGACATTGCAATACGTATGAGGGATAGAGGGCGGATCAATAAGTCCGTGACTTTTTGAATTAAACACAGTTTCTTTTGCAAAAAAAAAAATTATTTTTCAACATAATCTCCTTTCACTTAGTCCAACGTTTCTCCAATTTTTGTATCCCTTCCAAAAAATTGGATTTTGCGAGGTCCATAAAATATGCATTTCTTGGCCATATGCGGTCGTTTTTTTTTTTTTAATCCTCGTTAAATCGGTTCAATAAGTTGGCAAAATATTCGCCGTTTATTGTTTTTCCCTTTTAAAGGTAATCGATGTGGATTATCCCGCGTACATCCCAAAATACTGTTTCCATCACCTTATTGGCCACGATTACGTTTGTGGTCAATTGAGAGCAAACGCTGCACCCATCTTGCAGACAGCTTCATTTAAAATCAAAGCCACACTGTGATATGAAATGCCTATGGCATCAACGATCTCACGCACTTTTACTCTTCGATCGGCCAACACCATATCAAGAATTTTTAGACATTTTCGGGTGTATTGACCTCAATTGGCCGTCCAGAACTTTCAGCGTCATGTGACTTGTGCGACCACAACGAAAGTCAGTAAGCCACTTTTTTGCCATTGCAATCGATTTAGTATTTACCAAGCTTTTCCTTGATTTGATTGACGGGTTTTTTTTTCGCAAAAAATTCACTTTTTTCCATTTTAAAAAAAAATCCACGAGGTTGTATGTTTCGAACAGCTGTTAAACGCAAAATAAAATAAGGGAACTTGCTTAAAATTTGACAGTAGTCTATTAAGAGGTGATCCTTGATGGGAGCAGTGTTGCATTTCATATAACTACGAGGGAAGTTTCAAAAGTCACGGACTTATTGATCCGGCCTCGTATTTATATATTTATAACAATATAGACAAAATTATGAATTTTTACGAAATACGCAAAAATACGCAACAACAAATTAATGTCATTTTATTAATAATTCCTTGATTCGAAAAATTTTCGTATTTTTAACCTAATGACTACAATTTTGCATTTGCATAAAAGTCGCTTCCTTGCTCATCACCAGGGCAAGTTTTTTTTTTTGGCACGAAAAAAGTTAAAAATGGCAAGCAAAATTGCACAAAAAAAAAATGAAAAATGGCACAAGAAATGGCAAAAGTGGCAAATAGCAAAACAAAATGTCTAAAAATAAAAAATTAAATATTAAAGCTGTATTCAACTTTCCTTTATTAAATTTTGATTGCATAGTACAATCATGTGCTTTTTCACATAAAACAGTTGAGTTTACTGAAAATACGAGTTCCACATCTGTTAATGTAACTGCAGCATATTTGAAAGCATGTAATTCCGAAGGGGATTAGTTTTCAATGTATTCATTTCCTCCCAGCAAAATTTGTTAGAACAGATTACCTCTAAACCTGTTCTAGAACAACTCCTTTTACCACCGGTTACATGGAATCGGTTCTAAAACAGGCTCCTGGGAGTCGAAATGTAAGGTGTCACTGTCCCAGAACCAGTTCTATAACTGCTTCTAGAACCGGTTCTAAAGCAACCTGTTCCTGTTTGAAGGTAAAGAACCTATTGCAAGTAGGACAAACTCCATATAAAAAGAACCAGTTGCAGAACAGAAATTAGAACCTGCTATAATACAGTATAAGTTGTTCTGCAACCATTTATTTGGATTTTACTATTTTACTGGGTAGGCCTTAAATGTTAAACTTACCTTAAGAAATACTGCTTTACAATTTGGAATAAGTTAATTGACATCTTCACAATTTAAAAATATAAAAACTGCTACTCTTCAATAGTGCAATTTTAAGGTAAAATGGTTAACAAGACCATTTTTATAAAAAAAAATCTAAAAAATATAGCAAGAAGAGCGAAAATGGCATTTAATGGCATGGTGGAGCAAAAATGACATTTTTGGAAACTAATTGAAAAAATGCCAAATGCTGCAGTTTGTGGCAAATGTCCAAAAAAAAACTTCCACTACTCATCACTTATTGTATTTTAAGTTAAATTTCCATACTTTGATCATTATGCAAACGTTTTAAGTACTTTGTCAATTTAACAATGATAAAGACATTTAAGCTTCATTACTCTAGCGGATATGTTTCGTAAACGGACTGTTATTACTCCATACCATGCAAAACAATACCCGGTAGACTTATTAGAAAAATGTTCTCTCATTTTCAAAAACAAAATTACAAAAATTCATACAAAGAGAAAACCATAGTAAGTCAAATAAATACCCCTATTTCTCCCTAATGCCTTTACCTTGTATTGTTATGTCATGCTCCACACAATGTGTGAAAATAGTACCTACATATAATATGTTGTCTCTGTTTTACATACTAATTTCCGCAAATCCGTCACAATTTGTTTAGTGTGTAAAACAGTGACAACATATTGTCTTACATTTGTCACAAACTCTACTGAAGATTTTTTCAAATTAACTCAATTTTTCTCAAAATGAGAGCATGTTCTATTTATGTAACTGTGTTAAAACTATTAATGACTTTTCAAATTGTAGTCCGGCTTTAATTAAGTATGTATCCACTTTTTCCTAAAGTTTTTTTTCTTTGTACATGCAAATGCATTACGATTTTTCTATAAAAAATTGCATGTTTTGAAGATTGCGGGATATCACTACAAAATCGAGCCATCGAACGTAGATTTTCTGACTAAAACACATTATTAATTTATAACGAGCTTGCAACCTCCGTATATTTACAAAAATAAAGCAAATCAAACATATTAGCTAGGTTGATACTAGTATTTCGATCTGGAGAATAGGCAGAGCTTTAACAAAAAATATATTAATCATCAATTTTGCTTCATTCTTGTCTTCTTAGTAATCAAACACGTGGCAAGGGTCTTTTCGAAGTTTCGAGATCGAATCTCGTGTGGCCCTAAACCGAAATCCAAAAACCCTTCAAAATAAAAATAAATCAAAAAAGCCGTTAAGCCGTTAAGCCGGTAAATAAAAAAAATTAATAAACAAATAAATTTGTACATACAATTTATAGATCAACGATGAAAACTTCGATAGAAATTAAAATTTAAAAACCAAATAATTAAGGAGCAAGAGAAATAAACGGTTCTAAAGATCAGAATTTGAAAATAAAATTAAAAATGGAACCTAACCAGAAAACGACACTGCTCCACAAAGAAACACAATTAATCTGAAGTAAAAAAATTAAAAATTATTCCCAAGTTGCTAGTGTTCCTCCATTTAAACTTAAACCCTGGGAAAAATCATTTATTTTTCGATTATACGAAAATCACATTTTGGGGAATTGGATTGAAGTACTTAAATTTGGTAAAACATTTGGACACATTTAAACTTAAGTTTTACTAAACTTAAAGGAAAGCTTTATTCTATTTATTGAAACCTCAACTATATCTCATAACATCGATTCATAAGAGTATAGACTTGTGTAGTTCGTGAATAATCTAGTTCAACTGAACTACTCACCCACTTGAACGATATGACCTAGTTTACCATTATCCGCTCTTTTAGTTCAATCGTTCGTTTTACTCATGAGACAATTGTAATTTTTTGTAATAGAATAGTTTTTTCAACAAGTACCTTATTTTTTAAAGTCAATTTGAAATCGAAATTAAACAGATACAAAAAAATATTATTTTTGACCAAATTCGTTTTTCTTAATTTTTTTTTTATAAATTTATTTTATTAAAATTTTATTTTTTTTCATTATTATTTAATAGTAATAAAAAACAGTATTATTAAATAAATAGTTCGTTAAAAAATGATCAAACAAATTATCTAAAAAAATGGCATTGAACGAAATTGTCAACGATGGATTGAACTAGAAGAGCGACCTAGTTCATTCAGATCATTCGAACTAGAAAGAGCACTCACTCAAACGAACTAATAAAATATTTAGCCTTGGGTGAAAATATATTTAAATTTAAATTTGAGTTTAGAAGAGCAAAATTCTTTCAAAAAACTTTCACCGCTTTTCAGTGCTGATTTTTGTTGAGTAGTTTAATATAGTGCAGCGCTCCGTGACATTGTGAAATTCGTATTTTGGCCCTTCAAGTTATTTACGTGCCCACCCCTGCTATATAGTGTATCTGTACAAAGCCTTGTGCTTTTAGGAAAAGTCCACAATTTGAATTAACAGCGAAAAATTTAAAAAAAAAACTAGATGTTTGGCACATCTTTTGTCGAATAAAAAACTGACTAGTTAAATAAATGTTTTTGCTATTTCGCGCTTTTTGATAACATAATTAATTTTTTGGATTGGCCTTTGCATTGTCTTTAGCATTTTTTAGTTTCTTTTTGAAAGATTCATCGACTTGGGTTTCAGATCTGGACATTTAAGAAATGGATTGATCAAACAAGCGTTTATAAATTGGTTCAGCAAACAAGAACATTTGTATGTTTTAGAATTGGCATTAAAATTATCGGGAGTTTTTTTTTTTGAAAAATATGTTTTTTTAACAAAATCTGATCAAAAAGTGTATTTATAACAGCATCAGCTACTAAAAAATTATAATCTAGTCTCCTTAGTGGTTCAACTGCGTCTTCTAAGGGATTCGAAACTTCAAATTACATATCCAGGTCTGGGACATGTTAACCCTTAAGCCGGCCTAAGCTTTTGTTAATTAAATTTGTACCAGTATATGTAGTATGTAGTATACATCTTCATATAAAGTACCCAAAAATTAGTAATTATTTTTACAAAATACTCCCTAGGTGGCCTTGCGAAACCACTGAAGCTAGGAACCTGGAAAATGGTATGTGGGTTCCTAATCAGGAGTAGACATCTGTATAGAATATTGCTTGGAAATATATACGCGGAGGGGCAAAACTCACCCCTGGAGGCCTGGCCAAACCTCCAAAGCGATGAAATAAAAATTTGTTGTATGGTATCCTAATTAAAGAGGATTTTTGAAAGTTCCTACGTGTAGGCGGAAAATCTACCGCCCGTGGCGGCCTGGCCAAACTATTGAAGTAGGAACTATATACGCGGAGGGGCAAAACTTCCCCTTGGCGGCCTGGCCAAAACACCAAAGCGAGGACATTAAAATTTGTTATATGGCATCCTAATTAAAGAGAATTTTTGGAAGTTCTTACGTATAGGGGGAAAATCTACCCCCCGTGGCGGCATGGCCAAACTATTAACTTGAAATTAGGTAGGTTGGTACCTTATCGCGAGTATAAATCTCTATAAACTGGATTTTTGGAAATTCAAAAGTGGAGGGGCAATAAGGGTAACTGTCTCCCCCTTGGCTGCCTGACCAAACCTCTGAAGTTACGAATTGAAATTTGGTATGTGAGCTCTATATCAGGAGTAGACAACTGTATTCTTTTGTAATTTCTACGCAAAGAGGCAAAAAGGGCGAAAGTCATCCCTTTGTAGACCTGGGTAAACCGCTAAAGCGATTAACTTGAAATTTAGTATGTGGGTTCCCAATCAAAAGTAGACATATAGAGGGACTTTTTTGGAAACTCCATCGGGGAGTGACGAAAGAGAAACAGTCCCCATTGGCCACCTGCCTAAACTCTTTTGCACCAATTTAAGGATTAAAATATATGTAGACATCTATAAAGAGCGGATTTTGGGCATTTCTACGAGGTAAGTCAAAAAGGGGAAGTCTCCCTTTAGAGGCCAGGCTAAACCACTACAGCGTGGAAGTTGTAATTTGGAAGGACGGGATTTTTTGGAAGTTCCTACGAAGAGATCCATTTTTGACATTTACCCAATCAGGAGTAGACACCTGTTGTATACAGCAGATTTTTAGAAATTTCTACGGGGATTGGCAAAAAAAGGGGAAAGTCTCCACATTGGAGATCTGGCCAATGTGGAGACCCAGCGATTCCTTAAACTGTCCTGTCCTTACGGGAGGGACAAAAAGAGAAAGTCTTCCCCCTAACGTCCTGCACAAACGATTTGGACTAAAAGTCTGAAATTCAAAATATATTATTTAATTATATGGGTTTAATTATTGAATATACCTTTTGGGTTTTTTTATAAAATCTTGGTATAAAAAGAAAGTAGTTCCACCTTTATTTAACTATGCAATTCCTTTCAGTTAGAAATCTGAAAGTCACAAAAATATCCACTTAAAAAGGATAAACAAATTTACTAAAAAGAAATTCATTCAAAAAATAATTCATTTTTCATCCTAATATATTTCGATATATAAAGCTACCGGTAACGCAGTATCGGGCTTTTAAGCTCGTTTTTACAAATGAACTTACCTTTAAATCTAAGTAGATGACAAAATTTTGAATTGATTACATACTAAAGTATTGCTTTTCTTATACAAACATAATCGATGACAGCAACTAAAAGAAAAACATTTAAAACAAATTTTTATAATGCGTAGAATAAAAAACTTTTTTCCTTTTAATAAACCACAAATACTAAAAATTTATATTTTAATTTCATACATCAATGTCATTTACTCATGACTACATTATTTTTTAAATTATACAATGATGAACTGTCAAAAAATATGTAGTCTATGTAAACAAAACATTAAAGTCCTATAGCAAAATAATTTTAAACATTTTTATTTTTTTAAATTCAAAGAATTTATTGTGGGATTAACTAAACAAGATGAAAAATTTCTTCAAAATCTTTTTCTTTTAAAATTTTACTTTTGTTGTGCGTGTATGTGTAATCAAATGTTTATGTTAATACCATTGTTTATATACATATTTACTTTTAATTAAAATTTTAAATTAAATTTTAAAATTGAATTTTAAAGTTAGATTTTAATTGAATTTAAGATAAAGAATTAAAATTTACTTATACAAACGAACATAGCAATTACACACACGTGTATATTATAGTACGGTTGAAGATAAGATGTCATATAAGTTGACATTAATTTGGCACCTTAAACTCATTATAATACATACAACTTAAAGCCAACTGTATGTATTTTTTGTGTTAAGGCAACAATACAATTATTTCTACCTAGAGCAACTTTATGAAACTGCTTATAGGCTGTATAAAAACATTATGACTGAGGTGAAATTTGTTTGAAATAACTTACAAAAAGTGATCAAAAAGTTTTCAAGCGGTTTTACTGCCAAACAACGAATACTTGCTTATCATTTTATACATACATACAAACTTTGTAAAGTATTTGTTTTCCGGCTTCATATAAGAATAATCGAAATTTCTAACAACTTTCATGCTTTACTTCAAATGTTTTTTTTTTGTTTTTGTTTTGGAACCACATGACGTATGAGTGTTTCCTAATATGGAAACTATAATATATTGCTCATACGCGGTGTTACTTTACATGTGTAGATGTGTAGTCATTAGAGTGACCCGAAACTTGAAAAAGCTGTTCATGCATATGAAAAGTTGTTAAAAAAAATTAAATTTCTGATTTTTAAGAATTTTAATAATATTTGAGAATTTTCTAAAATGTCAATCGATTTCTAATACGCTTTATCCACCATAAGTCTTAACTATTTAAAACATTTTTGTACTAATATTTTTTGGAATTTGACAAATTTTCTGCTCACTCTTCATATTCTTATCTTGATATTCATATCTTGATGAAATGCGTTGTAATTAGAGTGCTACTAATAAACTTTTGTATTAATAAGTTTCTATTTTTATATACTATACTAGGTTGTCTAATTCGCAATGATATATTGGACAATATGATGTATATTTGTACTTCCCAAATTCATAAATCTTAAATTCAATATAACACACGCAATGATTGTTAAATGCAAACATGCAACCCTATATAATGTTGACTTAAAAGGAGAATTAAAGGGTGTAAACGATTTTTTTTTTACAAAATTTGGATGCTAATTATAAAAATAAAAAATAAAAACAGTATTACTGAAATTGATGTACAGTCATTCCATAAGGCCTATAGACGAAAATATAACTTTTTCAACTTTACCTCATCCGATGTGCACTCTAATTAATTTCTGTTGAAATTTACCCAACTTATAGTATTAAACTATACTCCTACTATAAGTTGGGTAAATTTACTCTATGTGTGTAAATGAAAAAAATACACACAGTACGTGTAAGTTGGCCAACAAAAATCGTGTAAATGTAATATGCAAGTGCGTAAAAATGTAATTAAATTTAGAAATAAATGAATAATTTTACTGAATTTTTGAGTAAACAAAACATGCTTTACTTGTAAGTATACGGATAAAATGCGTAAAAATACATTTTTATATGCCTAAGAACCCCCTAGCTTGCGGTAAGAAAGAAAAACAGCCCAAAAAATGTTTCAAATAAAACAAAGAATTAATTTTTAGAAAGAGTTTTATTAATGTGTTGTATAATAATAAATATAAAACATAAAATAATATAAATATTTGTATATATGTGGTTGTACATATACAGAGCTTCAAAGATTTAATTCTATTTTGAAAAAATCAGATAGGATTTTTTTAAATTGAATGATTTTTTTCTTAATCAATCGCAAAGAATTCATTCTTTGGAATTCTCTAGTGGGAAATTCAATCAATTTAGCTAATTCGAAACTGAAAAACACCGCCAGAATTGAAAAAAAAACGCAAACTTGAAAAAAATATCGTTAAAATTAAAAAAATCCACAAAAATTTAAAACAATCTCCAAAATTGAAAAAAACGCCAAAAATGTAAAAAATTTAAAAAATCGACAAAATTTAAAAAAAATTCTAAAATTAAAACTAAGAAATCACTAAAATTTGCCAAAATTGAAAAGTGACCAAAACTAAAAAAAAATCGCCAAAAATAAAAAATATCGCCGAAAATGAAAAAAATTGCTAAAAGTGAAAACATCGCCATAATGAAAAAAACTTCAAAATTTAAAAACGGCAAAAGTAAAAAATCGCGAAAATTTAAAAAAAAATCACCATAATTGATAAAAATGTTCATTTATTTATCTCTGTTATTTTTTGAAACATAGGCGTTGTTTCATATAAATACTCTTTTTTATCTGCGATGCTTACTTTTCGAGAAAAACGCGATTTACGAATCCAGCCAATCAAATCGAAATTTAGGATCATTGCAAGGATAATGGGGCTGAGTTTTGAACAATGGTGCAACCATTTTTCCTCCAGCTCCATTAGTTTTCGAAATATGTACCTTTTAAAAATTGACTAAATAAAAACCGTCCATAACTCAAAAAATAAAAGAGTTACTGGAAAATTTTTTGCAACGGTGTTCAAAACTCAACCCCAATACCGGTTCTAAAATTCTTAGATCGCGTTTTTCTAATTTTAACGATTTTTTTTTAGTTTTTGCAGATTTTCTTTTAATTTTAGTGATTTTTCTAATTTTTTGCGATTTTTTGAATTTTTGGCGATTTTCTTTAATGTTAGCGTTTTTTTTTTTAATTTGGAGATTTTATTTTAATTTTAGCGATTTTTTTTTTTTTTTCTTAATTTTAACGTTTTTTTTTTCAAAGATATTTTCAATTTTAGCGATTTTTTGGCGATTTTTTCAATTTTGGCATTTTTTTCAATATTGGCGATATTTTTAAATCGATTGAGTAAAAACCGACTGAATAAATCGAATGAAGAATTTTTTTCTTTAAAGCTCTGTACATATATTATATTTTGAAAATATTTCTCCACAATTAGGCTGCAAACACTTGGAAATAAACTATAAACTAAACACTATCACAAATACTACAGTTATATATATTTCTTTTTTTTTCATTAAAATTCTCAATAAATTAATTTTTTTAGTTTTATTGGCTTTTTTTAATTTGTTTCATTTTTTTTAATTTAAAAATGTCAAAATATTTATTACTATTATAAGTTAGTATATATACAAACTTTGTGCGTAAAAATTTTATTTAACAAAATAATACTACTTTTGGGCATAATGTGTTTAATTGTAAACACATTATTGGTAAAAATACTGTAAGTGGGTATTATTGTATAAAAAAGTGTGCGCAAAATAGTTTTACGCTTTTTATGTATAAATTTACCGAATTTGAGTAATAATACATGAAACTTTACTCGTTTTATAGTAGTAAATTTACAATAATTTTTTAGAGTGTGTATGAAACTTTGTATATTTGTAATCTCCTAATTAGTATCCCAAGTAAAAAATTGTATTTATATATTGCTTTATACAGTTATTTATAATGATAATGATATATTGCAAAAAAATATGTATATAAAATCATATAAAATTATATCTCAAATATATATATTGCACTTCATATAGTGAAATATGTAAAAATATATAATTACATTACATATCGATCTATACATGATTACATATGGGCAATTCTAGAAAAAGCTCAGCCACGAGTAAAAAATGCAATGGGCTCAGAACTTTTTATTTGTATTCAATAATAAAGCTTAAAGGTCTATACTTTATAACTGTAAAAGCATTTTTAATTTTTCTCATTTCTTGACCGAAATATACAACTGCAAAAAAAAAAACATTTTTCTCTGAGCCTTTTTGCGATTTATATAAATTTTTTTTAAGTGTTTAAAGTAATATTATTTTTTTTTCTTGTAATTTAGAAATTTAGTACTAACAATTACTTTACCTCAAAAAATACTGTTTTCAAAGATGCTTTATCGTTTTATCAATGTTCAGCAATGATTCAGTTAAGCTTTTTTATATATCGAAAGAACAAATTGAGGGTTCTTCACCTGGACTGGCTAAGCTGTGGCAGAATGTTCAAATATTAAAGGGATTAAAACTCTGCAGTGATTTTCGTACTTCGACTACGAAGGCATTGAGGTTGCTCTGACCTCTTATTCATTAAAATCTATAATTAAAATTAACTGAGAAAATCCAACTTTATTAACGATTGTACACTCATAATAATCCATGCCTAAAAATACGAAATTATTGTCAAAACTACAACAACTTTTGTAAAATGCACAAATGTTCGTTTATTTTACAAAAAAATTTGTTATTTTAACATTTTTTCGTAATTTTACGCATGGATTATTATCAGTGTATATCCTAAAGTACCTAAGTGAGAATATGGAACTTTATTTAGATTTCATTTTTGTTATTATTATTATTACCTTTACGTTATGGTTTTTTTAGGTTTTCTTAATTAAAGCTGAATCATTATTATTAACAAATTTAGTGTGTTTTGTTCTCTTGGCAAAAATTGTCGCGTCCGTATTTGTACTTTACCCGATTTAAAAAAAAAAAATAAAAGAAAATTTTTATATTTCATAAATCTACACATAAAAGATGTTCTTTCAGTGTAATTTCCACATTCGCAAACAAATTTGTATATTTCTATAAGTGTATCAAAATTACTTCTATATTTGTCGCGTCTGTTTCTCGCAGATATTTGCTTATATCTTTTTACTACATTATTGATTCGGCCCAATGTTTTTGCTCAAGTTTAGTACTCTTCCTAACTTCAATACACTGACGATATATACCGCATCTTTCCATTCCTTTATTTTTTTTTTTTGGCTCAACTAAAAGTGTATCACATTATATATAATTTTATGCAATTGCATGAGGACAAAATTCGTATACAATTGTATCAAACTATATCTAATTTCATCAAATTAGATCCAATTGTATCAAATAATGTCTAATTTTAACAGATTAGATATATTATTATACAATTAGATGTTCTCATTTTTCGTATATAATCATATATACACTCAGAGAAAGTAGTTTCATCATATTGATGATATTGTTTCTTAAATCGTTTATCAATAATTATTCATCATATTTATGAAGTTTTCATAGATATGATGAAGAGTTTCATAAAAATGTATGACAAATGTTTCATAAATCATCATAATTTCATAATTTCATAAAAAAAGTTTCATAAACCTTGTGAACATATTTTTGTTTGTTTTCCTATTAATTTAAATTTGGAATTTCTAATTGAAATCATCAATAGAGATTAAGAACTTTCATTTGAAATTCAGATAATGTAATGTGTAATTTTGATTTTCTATTTTAAATAAGAAACTCTCATAACATGAATTGAAAGTCACAATTTCTAATCATTTGATGTGTTTTAAATTTAGCATGGATTTTGTGAATATAAATTCAAGTTTTAAAGCTGTTGGCAAAACTTATAAGAAAAGACGAAAATAACTCATGTTGTTCGGGTAATCAAATAACATCCTCGATTTTTTGTGGTTGGTTAATATACATATATATTAGAGTTCGTTTTCAAATTTTTTTTTGATTTTTATTTCTGGATATTATCACTTTTTAGAAGGTTTTTGTATTAATAAAAAAAAAATGGTGTATTTTTTTTTTTTTTAATTCCAACTCCTTCCCGTGCCTATAGGCGACTCAAATCGCGGATTTTGGGTTCCTTTTCCCATACAACAAAAACGGCTAAATATATGTCAAATCTTACTTCAGTATTCGATTCTACGGGAAAACTTAGGCCCATAAGATTTTTTTAGTTTTTGGAATGCAACAGAATGCATATTTAGAGTGGTCCAAAAAAAAAATTTAAAAAAAAAAAAATTAAAATATTTTTTTGTTAATTTTTTTTTTTACAATGAAAAAATACTTACATCTGAGAAAAATGGTCAAAAAATTTTAATTTTGTAGTTGAACGGGTAAAAGTTATTAAAGTTTAAAAATTTAATTTTTTAGTGAATACAAAATAATTTATTGGTTTATATAATAATTTATTGGATTTGAGTCGCCTATAGGCACGGGAAGGAGTTGGAATTAAAAAAAATACGCCATTATTTTTATTGATACAAAAACCTTCTAAAAAGTGATAATATCCAAAAATCTATTTTTCAAAATTAACTCTAATATATATATATATATATATATATATATATATATATATATATATATATATATATATATATATATATATATATATATATATATATCACCTGATCAAAGCCTTGAGTTTCTGGTGGGTGGTGAATTAGAATGAGGCTGAAGATGATTATTTTTTTAAATTTTAACAAAAATTAATATCAATTGAATGACTTATTCTAAAAACTTGATAAGCTACATCTTATTTTTAGTTTGTTTTTGCCTTTTAAAGGTTAAAAAGATAAAGAAATATCACTTTTGCAGGGCGTTTATAATCTAGGTAGTTGCAATAAGTGTTTAAGTAAGGCTTCTTATAAATATTAATCAATGGATGTCTAGAAAACATCGAAAATCCATAAAACAATAAATGTCGCTTATCAAGTTTTTACAATAAGCCCTTCAATGGATATTTTATAAATTTAAAATTGAAATTCTGACATATATTGATTTACAGTTGCAGAAATATTGGGGTTTTAAAGTAATTTATTAAAAATAAATTTTCGTCGTCTACCAAAAAAGTTGATGAATCAAATTCGTAACAAAAATTAATATCAATTTTTATATTCCCAAATTAAAAAATCAATATTTTTAAAACTTCTCTTAAAAATTATTATTATAAAATGAAAACTTTTAAGTTCTGTACTTCATGCCTATATATGTATGTACATCATGCATGCATGCAGTGTAATTTAATTAGATTTCCTAATACAACATCAACACAGCAGAATTAACATTAATTTTATTAACTTGATTATCCCTTTAAAAAATTTAATGGAGAAAACAAAAGAAGAAAAAAAAGAAGACAAAATTTATCGCGTATGTAGTTGAAAGCATTGAGTGGTAATTGAATTAATTTAAGTTACAGGGTTATGCAGGATGTTGCCGGCAATAGTGAAGCGATTATATTGGACCGCCTAACACCGGCCACCCAGTACTCGATAGCTGTTACAGCAGTATGGCTGGGTAAAAAATATCGTAGTCGTCAAATAATATTTAAGACATTAGGTAAATGAACTCTAATTAAACGTAATTCATTAATATTTATTTAATTCTAACACATACCAAACATATGTTTAGATTTGCCAAAAGCATTTACACAAGATTTAACAAATGGAGGACTAGCCGGAGGCATGTTGGGCCTGGGAGGATCAACAAATTTTAGTGGTCGTTCTGGTGGAAATGGCAGTGAAGATGGTGTCACTTCAACCGCAACTAATTCATTACCACATGGCACACATAGGGAATTGCCAACGGTATGTAAAGATTATATATTTCGTTGTTAAATTTAATGGTTTGTATTTATCATTTTTAATGCGTGTCTTTTTGGTTAACTAGGGCAAGCAATATGATTTTTGTATACCTACATACATATGCACATATTTATTTACAGTTATTGTTGTTCATTTTGTACAACATCATTATGATCATATGTGGCGGCTTAATACTTTGTTGAATTTTTTTGTTTCCTTTCTTTTTTTTTCCTTTCTCTTTTAGATACGAGGTGTCGAAATTGGTATTGTACTGATAGTTTTAATGGTTTGGGCTGGTGCCATTGCTCTGTTTTTCAATCGTTGGGGTAAAATACGTATGCTGCTACCTTATCAACCAGACTATAAACATGAACAATTGAAAGTACCCGGTACGGGTGTTTGCAGTGGTGGCGTTTGCAATGGTCAACATTCACATCAGGTATAAAGGAAACAAGAAAACAAAAAAAAAAAAACAAATAAACAAAAAAAAAACAAAGTAAACAATACAATATAGACAGACATACTAGGGTGCCACTTATTTTATATAGGGACATATTTTTAGACTTTTATTAGAATATATTTCTACTTTTTAGAATATTATAGTTTTATCTTTAAATTCTATTTTTTATTTCGATAGTAGTATCTACTAACAAGGAAAGTAGTATCTACTAACAAGGAAAGTATCCCGATAGTAGTATCTACTAACAAGGAAAGTATTTAACATTGAACGATTTTTTCTTAAGTGCCATATCGATGGTTTAGGTGTTAAAAAGTGCGATAAAAAACAGGGACCGTAATCATTATGAGTTTTATAATAAAAACTACACAATAATGATTATATTATGAGTTTTAAGGATTTTCTTCAATGGTAATGATTATTTTTGAGTAATAGTAATAAAAATCAGCCATAATTATTATTTTTGAGCAAAAAAAATACAACTCAAAAATAATCATTATTTATGATTTTTATTTTTTTCGCTCAAAATAAAACTCACTTTCATAGAATTTTTAAGGTGCATTCCACATAAATCATCGAAATTTTGGAGTGTGTTCAACATATCATATGTTGAATTTCAACGAGTTGCAACATCAAGCAATGGTTGCGGTAATTTATTATTATTAATATTTATTATTATTAATAATTTTAATATTGGGCTCTCTTTGGAATATTCCTTATAACTGACCGAGTTAGTAATAGTATTTAACTCGTACCCAATTTAAACAACAATCTATAAAAAGACTAAATATTCGTAAAATTAAAAATGATATGGAAAAAATTTAGTATTAGTTTGCTTTCAATTTGTATTATAACAGCTTGCAGTCTTCGTGACATTAATTTTTTTTTTTTTTTTTCTTTTTTTTATAAAGAGAAGCAACACTCAGGAAATTCTTCCTATTAATTAATGTGTTGCTTTCTTTGGAAAGGGGATAGTGGAGAGATGAAAGGTGGTGAAAGAAGAAGGGCTTCAAACATGGCAACACTGTAATTGCGCGAGATAAGTCTTAGAATAGTTGTTGGTCGCCACCTGATGTAGAGTTGGCGAATTTATTGAAGCTTTTTGTTTCATAGCCCTGATTCATTATTTTACTTCGGTGGGGTTAAGTGCTATGTGAACACCGAAGGTGGGCGCAGCGATACATATAAGTGATAGAAAGCTCATACATATTATTTTTCTAAATTGAAGTTGTCGTCACCAGGACTCGAACCCGGGACCATCTGTGTAACAGTCCAACGCGCTAACTATTACACCACAACACAAATTGGGTATACATACCAGCTTTACTATTCTTAATGCCCAGTATTTATACATATTAGGGCTATAACCAAATTGTTGGCATAGTACCACGAGTTGGTCAATGAAAGTGAGTTTTATTTTGAGCGAAAAAAATAATAATCATAAATAATGATTATTTTTGAGTTTTATTTTTTTTTTATTATTACTCAAAAATAATCATTACCATTGAAGAAAACTTTAAAAATCAGAAATTTAAAAATCATGACGGATATGCAAAGATTGTCAAAAAATAATAATAATGGTGCAATAAATTTTTTTTTTATGTCTGCTCTAAGTGATTGATTTTTTGATTTAAAAAAAAACGAAAAATAATCAATATTTACGGTCCCTGATAAAAAATTACCACATTTTTCGATTTTTCTTACACTTTTCGGTGTTTCTACCATTCGAACAATAGGCAAATGTGACATCCTCTGAAAGAGATTTCAGAGATGCATCTGCTGATGCATCGTGTTTGCATATATATTTGCGTTTTCGTTGTTGTTATTGTAAAAAATTTTCAATTTTTTGGGTATTTTATATGAAGGTGTCTACTAGTGTCATGGCCAAATATATAAAGGGTGTCCCAAGAAGAACGCAATTTTTAAATCTGGCAACATTCGAAGTGTCATTGTTTGACATTTGAACAATTGTTATTGTTTGCTAGTAGAAGGTACGAGGTTAGTAAAAATGGAGCGCTACACGAATGAACAATGCATTCTCATTGTGAAATTGTTTTACCAACATGAAAATGCTGATTTTGCCGATAAAATCATCTTCAGTGACAAGGCCCATTTTCATCTTGATGGCTTCGTCAATAGGCAGAATTGTCACATTTGGGGTGAGGAAAATCCTCGAGTGATTCACGAGAAGCAAATGCATCCTCAACGTGTCACTCTGTGGTGTGGTTTTTGGGCTGGAGGAATCATTGGACCTTTCTTTTATGAAAATGAGGCAGGTCAAGCGCAAACAGTCAATGGTGTTCGGTATCGTGAAATGATAACCAGTTTTTTCTTGCCTAGAATTGAAGAAATGAATGTGGAGGGCATGTGGTTCCAACAAGATATATTATATATTATATGTAAATACCTATTAGGTTTAAATAGACACGTATTTTTTCTTTTTTCATATTCGGGCTACTTCGGCTGTTTTCGGGTTTTTAACGAAGGACAAATTTTAGTGGCTTGCTGAGGCAATATGTATATAAAACTTCATATTTTTATGAGTACTTTAAAATTGTATACACTTTTATATTTGTTCAGTAAATTTTCTGTAATATGTTCTGTAAAAAAGAAATACAAAAAGAGCCATTAAAATCGGTTTTTTTCCATAAAACTTAATTTTTTTATATGAAGCATTAGATTTATTTCTACATAAAACTATGTAGTTTTTTTTAATAAAACATAAATTATGTCAAATTACGCAAAAATGTGTTTTTGAAGAGTTTTCTTACAAAAAAAGTACCAAAAGATGTGTGTGTTTGGAACACCGCATAACAATCTTCATATTTTTTAAAATTACATTAAAATCATGTGTTTTATTTATTATTTTGTTAATTTCAAATAGGCTCAGATACAAAAAATGTAAAAAAAACGGGTTTTCCCATAAACATTTTTTTTTTTCCACAAGTTTTTTTTTATTTTAATTTTTTGCATTCAATTTATTTCTATATCATGAATAATCAAAACTTGCGGTAAAACACGCAACAATATGTTATTGATGAGTTTTCTTACAAAAACAGTACCAAAAAATGTGTCCCAAACATAAAGGGTCCGCCAAATAACTTTTTTTTTTTTTAAATGCTATAAAAAAAAACTACTGAATATTTTCTGAAATTTCTTTTTTTATTTGAAAGTACAATCCTTCCGGTTAATAATGGAAAATAATTTCATTCAAATGGCTGCTTCGGTTGGCCATGCAGTAGCCTACACGATCGGTCCAATTTTTAAGCACATTATCGATTGTGTGCAGCTGTATTTCCTCCTCTTCAATTTTTGTGAAAAAAATTCGTTCAACATGGCCCGATAACGATCGCCATTGACTGTAACGGCCACTCCTTGCTCATTTTCGAAGAAAAATGGCCCAATTATGCCTCTGGAGCAAAATCCGCACCAAACAGTGACTCGTTTTAGGTGTATCGGCACACATTCTGCAACATTACCATGATTTTCAAAGTAATGTCCCAATATTTCCCAGCGTTGTTCAAGCGTATACACAACCATATTCGTTCAGCGGAAGGATAAAACTAATTATCTGTCAAATCAAACACGACCTAAGTGTTACCATTCACGAAATAAGCACTATTTGAAAAAAAAAAACGTTAGATGGCGCACCCTTTACTATATTGTATTATTTTGTAAATTTAAGGGGTTTACTCAACTAAACAACATATTGAAAATCAGTTGTTATCGTGCAGCCTTAAATCCTTAATATGGATTCTTACATTTTTTTTTTTTTAATAAAAAACGATAATTTTTTGGGTATTTTTTTAATTTTTGAGTTTAACCTCATACCATTTTAATGCAAATCAAAAATTATTAAATCCGGGTTTGCTTGGGGAGCAAACAATTTATTCATGTTTAAAAAAGATGTGATAGTCATTTATTAAAGTCAGTGTTCGTCGAATCTTTCTAATTAAAAAAAATAATAAATAAGTGGCACCCTTAAACAGACATATTATTGACAATATATCCAAACACAATAAGAATATACTCTTCATCATAACCTTTAAATACACACACACACACACACACCCAAACATATAGTCAGAAATAATTTTTAACCTTTTGTGAACTCATTTAGAAACTTTGAACAATCAGCAAAAATAATTGAAATTCCTAAAGGGGATTTGACAAGAAACCATTAAAACAGACTCTATTGCATAAAATCATATGAAAAAAAAGACAAAAGGCAAAAATTAGTATATGGTTACTTAACTTTTTTTTATTATTTTCCTATACAATTTTTTTATTAATTTTTATCATCATACAACACACTAAAATTAACTTTCAGTTGTTTCAGTTACAATTTCAATATTTGATTTGTTAAATCAAATTGAAATCAAAACAAACAAAATATATGTATATATTTTTCCAAATATAAAACATAAACATATTGACTCTTATAACAAAATCCTGGCAAACCACAAAAATTGTTTCCGTTTCCTTTTCCCGAACTTAAATATTATGATTGGTGCTTGATATATTACTCTATATCTACTCTAACTACATTGTATTTTTTGTTGTTATTAGTATTATTAAAACTACTTATTCTTCTCTCAATTGTCTACTCAAAGTTTTCCATTTTTTTCTATTCATCATAACTCACGGTTCGTCTGAAGCAGCTTTAGGTAAAAACAAAAAATTAACAGAAATTTCGAGCAAACTGGACTTTAGTAATGCTCAAAGCGAAATTTTTTAAATATATTGTAGGGAGCCTAAACGAATTTATCAGTTTGAAAATAAAATTTTATACTTCCAAGCGCATTTGGTGCCCCGCATTTGATAATTTGAGTATGGGAAGTTCTTAAATGCTATTAGTTTAACTGGATTAGATTTAGTTTTTGAGTTGGCGCTCAAAAGAACTTTAAAAGCCGATATTTTTAGCTTTTTTTTAAAGTTCATAATTTAAAAACTGCATTTTTCCAATGGAACAGGGGACCTTAGTTATAAAAAATTTAGCAAAAGTTCACACAAAACAGCTTGTATTTTTTTCGGTATCTGCCTACGTTTACGAAATATAGAGTTTTAAAATTTCGCCAAATAGTAATTGAAGTTTTTCTAAAACGAAGTCTGGCCAACAATGGCTTTGATTCTTAAAATTTATTACAGAATAAATCGGGTACATAGATTTTGAGTTTTTACGTAACAGAAATCCATTAACTGGTTATAGAGTCATTCCAGAAATTTTCGACATGGTCTTCGGATATGTGACTACATATATCGTTGAAAATAAACAACGCTCCTATGAAATATTTGCTGCATTCCGTATTTAAAAATTTGGTGCAGTTCGCGTTAAATAGCGATTCAAAGTTCGGTATTTTTATCAAAACTGAGATGTTTACAAATCTTACCGCACATGAAATATTGGATCTTCTTCATTTAGATATATGTTAGCTGATCATACAGTCGTCTCTTCGGAGAAATTGCGGTGCATAAATGAAAAAAACGGAATTTTTTCAAGCATATTTTAAAAATTCAATATTTGATTTTTTTTAAAACAATTTGTAGTAATTGATCATATTTCCTTGTACAACATATCCAAAATTCAGAGTGGGTTCTCCATGGATTCGAAAAATATTTAGATTTTAGTACGAAATTCTCATATTATTTCTTTAAAAAAAGTAAATTTTTCATTTTGTTCAGTACACATGAATTTAAAATTTCACAAAACTCACGATCCACAGGTCAGGAGGGTATACTTTTTTAATTGTCTTTGGTCCTCTGAATATGAATTTGTAATCAGAATTCCTCCAAGTAATCAAGTTATTGAAACATTCTAACCTATAAATTCAAAAAAACAGTTTTTTTGTCACTTATTCGAAACTTTACTACACCGCGAATATCCTCATATCTCACTCGAAACCATACATTGGGGAAAAGCATTGATTTTCCCATTTAAATGCTAATTCCAAATCTTTGGCTTTCATGTGCAAAAAACAATGCCTTAATGCTAAAATCCCAAGCATAGTTGAAACTCGCTACGGATTATTATGCCCTGTTTCTAGAAGACGTTCGTCGCTACACACATGAGTGACTACATGTATTTGGTTTTTGTATTGTTTTTTTTGTTTGTGTGAAGAAAAACGTCTTCTAGAAACATGGTCTTAAACTACTGCTCGTAGTTATCAAAACACTTTTAGAATTAAAATTGTAAATCTTTTGCCGAAAAACTGAGTTTAGCATCTCTGAACTTATATTTATTTCGCTAGCAAAAATCGAAAATTTTTAAAAAATATAGCAGAAACTGAATTAAATGCGTCGAGGTGGGTTTGGTATCGACTAGACATGAATGATTATACATGTAAAATTGAAAACATATGCTTCATATATCTCCACATGCATCCATACATGATTCATATGTGTTCACAAACCATTCTTATATGTTCATATGATAAATCATAAATGTTCATCTGTGTACATTAACGACAGGCGCTGATCCAGGAGGAGGGAAAATGGAATATTTCCTCCCCCAAAATAAAATTTTTCAATACAAAAATATAAATGAGATTAGAAAATTAATCAAAAATACATTAAGTTCCCTCCCCAAAAACTTTTTTCTGGATCCGTGCCTGTTTAACGAAATATTTACATATACATATATAATCATCCATGTCTATACATTTCCATACATGTTCATATGTGTACATTAACGAAAGTTGAAATAATATTTATATATATGATAACATATGAACTCTTATGTACATATATGAATTCTATATGGTAGTATATGGACATGTATGGCCTAGAATCACTTGATATATGAGCATGAATTAGTTCATACATGTTCATAAATGGACTCATATATGTTGATTTTTAACAGGGATTGCAAATATTTATAAAAAAAATTACAACTTTATGGGTGCACTTATAATTATTTCGTCCACTGTACATGCATTCAAAACTATTGTTTAAGTTTAAAATCGGAAAATGCAAAAGAAGCTCATATGGGTAAAGAAAGCATCAAAAAGGCAAAAAAAGGAACACAAAATTGTCTTCTCACTATTTTCTACTTGATGGCATTTAAAATTGAGAGAATCCCTGCAAATTATTCCAAAAAATAATTATTTCTCTGAAATTTTTAGCTAAAAAAATATTCAAAAATTCCAAATAAATCGAGACGAAACCCCGGCTTCTCAAATAACTCGAAAACAGACATTTTTAAAAACCGGTTTTAAAAAACCGGAAAAATAGAACAAACCCGGTTTATCGAATAATTCGGAATCCGGCTTTGACAACTCTAACTTCAAATATAATTTGGCAAAATTTTAAAATATTATATTTCCCATACGTGGGCAGGTTCAGACAAAGTAAAAGCTTTTTTAAGTTTACCGTTCTGCTATATTTTTTATAACTAGGATCTATAATTTTACTTCTTCAAAAATACACTTCTTATATTATAGATTTAAAAAAAAAAGCTTAAAATACAAATTTCTGAAATTTCTTTGTGCGATTACTCAAAACTACTTATATCCGATCCAGTAAAACTAATTGCATTATCGAACTCCCTACACTCAGAATGTTCTTAAAGTAACTACAACTAGGTCATTCGGGTAGTCAACAGTAGCAGTTGTTTTAACTGCATTGTAGTCATGTTTCTATGAGAAATTAAAAAACGAGCAATTTAGACAGTCATTTAAAAAAAATAACTAACCAAAAATACTGTACTTCAGTAACAGTTGTTTTAATCATTATTTTAGTATTTTAATAAAAAATACTAGAAATGCAAAAAATACTAATTTTTTTTTAGTTCTTTAAAAATAGAAAATTATGTCGAAATTTTAAAAATTCTCGTTTAGTTTATATTTGTTGTTATTGATATGTTCATAGTTTGCAAAAAATAATTAGAAAATTTCATTGCATCTTCATACTTGAACACCGTTTGGAATTTGACTGCATTTTAGATAATATGTAGTAGGAAATACAAATTTTTATTGTATTTAAAAGAAAAAATATTTTTTTTATTAAAAAATATTAAAATACCGAAAAAATAACTGTTAAAAGCAGTAGTTTTTACAACTTATGTAGTCGTTTTATGTTAATTTTTATTGTTTTGTTGCTCGTTGGTATATGCTTTCATTTAAGGTTAGTTGTTTTTGGCCGCTTCTATAGTAGCTTTTACTACCATTGTAGTTGTTTTATTATGACACTTACAGTCATCGCCTTTTTTACCACATTTGTAGTTATTTTAACTTTAATTTTTAGTCATTTCTACTTTCTTAATTTCCTGAGTGCATATACAAATTTATTAAGATTCGATGTCAAATCCGAGCCATCAAAGTGAGTGTTATATGTACACCTGAAACGTGCTTGGACGTAGAATATAGGATATTTTAAGAAAAAGTATTTTAGAGCATTGCTCGGTTCATAGTAAAACCCAGTATACTCGAAATATCTGTTGATTTTATGTTTAACCTAAAGCTGCTTTAAACGAACCGTGAACTACAATAATATCTATTTTTGCTAACTCAACTACTACAGTAAATACTATGACTACTTACTTAACTTCAAGTACAAGATTTACTACCACTGATACTATTCTTACTATTTGAAATATTGAACTGAACAAACTAAACAAAAACCAATGCCTTCTTGTTCTTCTTCTTTTTTTCGCCCCTTCTATTCCCTGCTCTTCTTTTTCGTTTATTTCTAGAATTTACATCACGATTTGTTCGTTAAGGTACAAAATAAAACGTCTTTTTTTGTAAGATACTGTTCTACTACTTAGCAAAAAAAAAGTTTATTTTAGTTTAGTTTTTGTTTTACTCGACAAACATATTTTTTACTAGTCTCTTGAAACAAATTTATATTTAAATTTTTTGGCAAAATTGTTTTTTTTTTTTTTTTTTTGTAAAACATCCCAGCAAAAACTTGCATTACCACGTTAGTGGTTATATAATGAAAATAAATAGCTCAACATATTATAATTTGGCGTCAGATCTAGTTATTTTTGTTTGAAGAAGTCGTTTTTGTAAGCAGCCAAGCTTACCCTTGCCCTTATGTCAACTACTTATTTTTTAATTACTTATAAGTATAAGGGTAAGCCTGATAACCAAATATTTTTTATTTGCTTATAAGCATAGAAATAACTAAGTATTTTGGTAAGCGCTTATTTTTTTATTTAATTTTTTATTTTTATTTTTGTAATGCAGCAGAAAAAGCTCTAACACAAAATTTTCATAATTTCGTGATCAGAACGTGTAATTAGTCTGAATAGTTATATCCTTTCAAATAAAAAACAAGCTTTAGCTTATTTTTGGTTGCCCTATTTATAAGTATACTAACAACTTATTATTTTGGTAACCACTTTTTTTTTTTTTTTTTTTTTTTTTTGTAATGTAAGCGAGTGTACAAATTTTGTGCGTTTTTTTTTCATGAAGAAAATAATAAAAACTACTTACAAAAACGACCTTGTCAAACTAAAATAATTAGTTTTGAAATAATTCTACCGCTTATTATTTCGTTACTGGTAATGAGAGCCCATTACTGAGATTTTGCTGGGATAGTAAAATATACTAAACACTTGTTTGCATGAAAGTAGTGACAAAGAATAATGTTTAGCATCATAAAGTTTAAAAAGACCATAAGTCAGCAAAAACTTTTCTGTGCGAATATTCTTTTTTTAAAGACCATTAAGAAAAATCTTTAGCAAAAGTGACTGCAAATGAACACATAAAAATCATAATTTTGTCAAGTATAAATTAGACTACAAAATTACTTTGTTTTTATAACACCTAAAAGTATGTAACACTTAGGAAACTGTGTCATGGTATTTTTAAGCAACTGCTAAAAGTATGCTATAGTTTTTTTATAAATCTACGCATTACTAATACATATGTTTAGGGGTTATAACTTGCCGTTGAGAGGGGGAAATAAATAGGATAGAAAACTCAAATCCGAAACTTTAAAAACGTAACACCTTAAGACTTATTTGCAAAATGCGCCGTTAACTACTTAATGGAACTGGCAGATTTGTTGTTTCCATATAAAATTTGACATACGTCCAAATGTCATTAAGATTTAAGAAATAAGAATAAGATAAGCCGATACTTGATACTTTCAATTATAAGTAATCGATAAATGTAAAGTACTTCAATACTTCGAATGTATTACGATACTTGACAATTGCTTCAGACTTGACAAGTATTTCATCATTTCATATTTCATTTGTTGTAAATATTGAATGGAAAATGCCGCACTTTTTAATTTCCTGGAAAAGTGTAAAATTTTTTTCGAAATTCCCGGGATCCCGCTCGATAATTAAATTAATACATTGTTTATCTTAAACCATATTTCTTGTATGCAAAATGTCTAAATCTCCATTATATAAAAATTGAAAAGAATAAAAACAAAATTTTGAAACTAGAAAAATTTTGAAAATAAAAGAGTCCGACAGAGAGCCGAAAACGAAATTTGGACGATATTTGATAATAGAAAGTGTTTTGAACATATTTTTATAGAAGCTTTCTAGAGTGACTTTAAATTTATAATTTTAGGTAGAAGATAATCGGTAAAGTAAATTCTTGAAGATAAAATAATTCTTCCCTTGAAAAAGTAAATTCTTGCGGTGAAGATAAAATATTTTTTCCCTTGAAAAATTTGTTTAAAATATTATTGCTGCATTAAAAATGTTGAAAATTTAACTTTTTGTTTGAAATAAAATTCTTAAGAATGCCGCTATTCTCGAATCAAAATCACGGGATTGCGAGAACAGAAAAATGCGTAGCTTAGCGGGAATTCCGGGATAGGGATTTTAAATTTTCGTAATCGTTTGGCTTTAACACGATCCTTTAAATATATTACTGGATTAAATTAGATCAAAATTGGGAGATCCAATTACATCCAATTTAAGATCCTGATAGATCCCAAAATATCCCATGGGATTAATTTAGATTTAATTCAACCTAATTAGATCCAAAAAGATAAGTAATTTTTGGTGGATCGAATGATATATTTTAAGATTAAATTGGATTTACTTAAATTCCATGACATATATAATTTTTAGTTAAATTCAAAAAAAAAAATAGAAAACTAATTTAGACATCTGGTTCATATATGGAATCTTATATAATTATATCTTACATCATTTAATGTCATATATAATTATATATTAGATTGTGTTATACATATGACAGCATATATAAGAATATCTTATATCACATACAAAAATATTTTATATAAGACAATATATATTATAATATCGTAAATAAAAACATTAAGTACAAAAATGGGCTTCGCTGAGTGAAATATTTCTGAGTGACCGGCCTTCGGCCGGGCTTAGAGGTTTTTCTTCTATGTGATATTCAGTTTAGTGGCTACACTAAGTAAAATTGTTCTGCGTGTGATGGACAGTTTAGTGGCTTCGCTAAGTAAAGTTTTATTTGCGTGATTGGCCTTCGGCCAGACTTAGTGGTTTTCTCCTATGTGATAGGCAGTTTACGGCTTCGCTGAATTTGAGATTTTATAAAAAAAAAATATTTTGTTGTAATTTCGATGTATTTTTAAGAGTTTTCGAAAATGGCGCCGCCGCACAGTGGTCCAAATTCTCCATCTAGCCGGAAGAAAGTAATTTTTTTTACTATTTCGAAACTAAATATTTTGTTTGATAATAAGTTGACAAGTGCCCACAGTGCATAACGGTACATTTTTTATTTATTTAACTTCTGTTTCAGGTTTGCTTTCTTGTTTTAAACACACGTAATTGCTGTTTTGTTTTTCTATTATAGCTCAGTTGATATTTAGTACCAAAATTAAAGTTGTCGTGAAAAAATAAGAAAAAAGTTTTTAAATTATTTTTTTGCTGAAATTAATTTAACAAAGGTAGGAACAAATTTTACTATTTTTATATTTCAAATAAAATGTTTTGTTTAGAAAAAAAATGCAGTTTTGTACGTGTGTGTCTTATATGTTAACATTTTGTTCAATGTCCAAATTCAACTAGAGTTTTAAATGGGAATTTATAAGACTTTAATTCTATTATTTGTGGTTTTGTAACCTGTATAATGGTAGCTTGTCAATGTTTTCAAATTTAGCTGCCAGTTTTTGCCTAAATGCTTTTTATTTGGTTTACAGTTTAAAATGTCCATTACTAAGAGGGAACTATTTGATGTTTGGTATAGTGAAAAACAACAAAATAACAAACTTAATGCTGTTGTATCATATGTTTTTGATAAGATCGGGCTTCAGAATAATGAAACGGATAGCTATTGCAAACAAGTGAAACAATCTGTTCGAATGTTTGTATGGTTTCTGGCTAAGAAGTGGGCTCAAGCCAATCGAACAAAGCTAGTTTTCGAGACTACAAATAAACATAGGTTAGATCGGAATTTTGTAATTCCAATTAAGTCTTCTTCAGCACCTCAGGATGACGGATTACTGGATCGGCCGTCGACATCAAACTATGGCAGAAATTCTAAAGAGTTCTCAGATAAAAGTGAGAGAGCAAAGCGAAAGAAAGTTGCACCTTTATTGGAGACTTGGTCCCCAAAAGAACTGACATTTGCTGCTGGAACAAGTCTCTATAGGTCTGGAAAAAGAAATGCTGCGGGCATTGTCAAAACCGTAGACTCTTCTCCGACAAGAGCAGCAAAAATGAAAAAAAAATTGAGCTTTTCTCCAAAAGTAGCAATACCATACACAAATGAGGAGGCGCTAGTTTTGTATATCGATGGTGGATACACAAGACACACTTATAGTCTTTTGCGTGCAGGAGCTAAAAGCCATAACGCTGATATCTACCCTTCATACCATAAACTTTTGGCTGCAAAAAGGGAATGCTATCCAAATGTTCACAAAGTCCTCATTCATGGTGCAGATATTATCCAATATGTAGCACTTCCTATAGGAATGTTGTCGGAAGAAGCATTGGAATCTCGAAACAAAGACTTCCGAAATATACGAGAAAGTCACACCCGAAAAATGTCCCGCGAAAAAACAATGCATGATCTTTTTCACTATCTGCTCTTGTCTTCAGATCCTCTTATTTCTTCTTTTTCAACAAAGGCTTCTATGCATTCTCGCAGTACAGAGCCTTTGGGCGAAGAAGTTATTGCGTTACTTTCAGATGCTTCTCTACCAGAGTCGTTCCTCGATTCTAAAATTGAATCAGATTAAAGAAAACATATTGTCTTTTTCGATTTGTTGTGTTTGTTCACCACAGGCCGTTGTTTTTTGAATAATTTTCAGTTGTCTTTGACTTGCCTTTAACATTTTGAATATTTGGATTATATATGTATATACATATTCATATTTCATTAAATTGAAAACATTATTTCTTTCTATAGCTCCTATTAATGTAGATTACAATTTGTGATAAAAATTCGAAATTTTAGATAAATAAATAAATAATGTTTTACAAAAATACAGGTATATTATTTGTTTTTATTTTTTAACAAAAAATTTGCCACGCCCATTTCACCGATTGCGCCCATTTTTTTAGTGAGTATTTTCATTGATAAAATCTATGAACGTGCAAAGTTTCATGTCAATGCGGCTTTTCAAAAGCGAGTTATGACTTTCTTCCGGCTAGGTTAAGCATTTGGACCACTGTGCGCCGGAAAAATTTGTAAACGGTTGATACGTAGCACAGATTGCAAAAATAATATAATTTTTGAAATCCTGAGGAAATTTCCTTTTATTATGGTAGCCACACTTGTATGTTACTACTTAGCCGAAAACAAGGACCACCTACTTTTTTTTTTTGGAGAACGCACCATAAAGTGCAGTTTAGCCCGAGTTTCATCTGGAAATCGGAAATTTTTAAACAACGTAAATAAAATAGTTTTTTATTCTCTTGTATTCACGAGAAAGAACAAAAATTTCGATTGGATAATATTTGTGATTACCGCAGCGAATTTTTATTAAAAATATAAAAAAATTTTGTGGGACGGCAAATTCTGTTTCATCGATATTTTCGTTTTTATCTCGTTAATAAGAAAAAATAATGAAATACATGTTTTTCGTAAAATAAAATCGATTTTGAAAAGAAATTTTGACTTTGTATTATAAGTTTTTTATATCAAAACTATAACATTTCGGTAAGGAATTTAAGGGACCAATTCTAATTACCACTGGTTTTTGAAAACGTCAACCCATCACAAATTCCTTATGAGCAAGAAAATTGCGAAAAATTAATTTGGATTTACGATAGGAACCTTACTTGAGAAATGAAACAATGTTTTTCCTTATGGACCCAAAAGAGCCATAATCTCGAAAACTTATCGAAATACAGCGAATCGGACAAAAATTGTGTTTCTTATCCTATTTATATATATGGACCAGATCCTTAAATTTTATAAAATTTTAAAAACTAAACAGTAGCTTTACAATTTCTTTTAAATATACGAAAAAGTATATTGTAAATACGGTATCCAATAAACTTGTACTTTAAACCTAAAAGTATGCAATTTTAACACTGATTTTAAATGCCTACAAGTAAACTCCTACAAATTTTTATAAACTTCTATAATATCATAAACAATGTCATGTAGAACTTAACATTTATATAAAATAATATTAGCAAACTTAAGGAAAAAAGCTTAAATTGTTAAAAAGAAAAGCTTCCAACCTACACATTTGGTTTTATACAGTTTTATCCAAAAACGAAAAAACTTTATTTAAACTGTAAAGTATTCATAACATACATTTTCTTTAAAATAAGCAACGTTTTTTTTTACAGTCATAAAATTTTATACTCCTTTAATTATGCAATAAAATATGCATATTTTTTTGTTGAATCACAAAAGTATGCAGTATACTTTTGTTTTGTGAAATAAAAATGCATTCCAATTAGGGAATGCATTCCGGGAGTTCCAGTCCCGAGATTCCCGGGGAACTACGCATTTTTATGTTCACGTAATTACGGGAATTTGGTTCAGGAATCCCTTTATTTTTAAGAATATAATTTCAAACAAAAATCCTAAATATTCTAGATTTGTAATGTAGCAATTAGCAATTTAACCTTCAAACCGGCCTAAGCTTTTTTGCAATTAAATTTATACCACCATATGTTCTTCTAACAAATTTTTTTGTTGCATACTTTAGGCTATATAGGCCAAAAAGGTTTAGGCCGAATCTCAAAAACTAATCCTAAAAGATGAATAAGTTTAGGCGTAAATTATTTCTCTTCCCAAGATATATATCCAGTCCAAAATTTACACTTTTTGGACTTTTTATTACGAATATATTTCGATTTTCGTTGTTCGAAAAACGAGAAATTGAGCAAAAAAGCACCTTAACTTTAATATATATTGATTAAACTTAAAGGCTTTGTTACTTCAACTAAATATAATCTTTCTGCCAAATTTCATAAAAATCCGTCTATACGTTTTTTAGTAAAGGCAAATATCCCTTGGAGGCATCCTATGAGAATCCTGTATGTCCTTGGACTAAAATAAAATATTTATTTTGAAGCTTCAGCTTAAATCTTACTTTGTGTTTACTATCAACAGTTTCTAGTTAACATAAATATATATTTAGGATTATTGAAAATTGTGTTAATTTCTCATTTTTTTTTTTTTTTTTAATTTATGAAAATTAGACTTGAACACTTTATTGCTTCCAAACCGTGCACTGTACGCAAAAAATTACTTCACAAAATATTTTGTAAATTTGATTTTCTATCGAAGTAGCTTAATTTTAGATTATAAATTATTCATTTGTCGCATTTATGGTCAATTTAAAATATCCCGACCGTAGGCAGGTTTGTCGGTTAGAGTGTTAAACAAATTTTTAAAGCAATAAATTATATTAACTTTAAACCGAAGTAAATTTTTTATGTTCCGCACTAAAAATTAACAATATGTTCTTCTAACAAAATTTTTTTCATTTCCTATTTTAGGATGTATGGGACAAAATTGGTTTAGAGCGAATCTCAAAAACTAAATTATAAAAATTAATAAGTTAAGGAATAAATTCTTCTTTTTATCAAGATATAACAACAGTCCAAAAATTTAAAGTTTTGGGGATTTACTTTACAAGATATTTCGATTTTCGTTTTTCGAAAAACGCGAAATTGAGCGAAAACGTATCTAAATGTCAACGTATATTGATTTAACTCAATATACTACTATACTTAATACTACTAAATATAATCTTTCTGCCAAAATTTATCAAAATCCGTCCATACGTTTTCAAGTTAAGACGCTGTCATTTACAGGTATGTTATTGAAATCCGGTATGTCCCTGGGCCAAAGTTAGAGCTTTTTTGGAAAGTGTAAGCTTCAATCTTACTTTGTGTTAAGTAGCAACGGTTTCTAGTCATTATAAATGTTTTCAAGATTTTAGAAAATTGTGTTCATTTGAAAATATTTATTTTTTTGAAATTTTACGAAATTTTTACTTTAACGCTTTCTCGCTTAAATGGCATAAAATTTCTTCCAAAATACTTGGATTTCCATCGAAATAGCTTAATTTCTTATTATAAAACACTTATTTGGAGCACTTAACTATGGCCAAGTTAAAATACCTCACCTGGAAGCTGACTTGCCGGTTAGAGGGTTAAATAAGATATTCTAAGTTATGTTACACTCATAGAAATAAAACTGTAAAAATAGTAGAAAAAGCTATTAAATTTTTTTTCAAAATGGCGTTACAGAAAAAACTATTTTAGCAGATTTTGTTTGCTAAATTTTAATAAAATAAGAACAGCAAAAATAACACTGTTAACTTTAGAAAATTTTAGTTTTATTAGCAAAAATATAATATAATAGTAGTTTTAGCAAAAATGTTTACTAATTGTTTTCTATTAGTAAAGCTACTAAACAATTTTGTCATAAAAATTTGTCTAAAACACCTTACAATTTTTTATACTGAACATTTTTTTAATCAAACGTTAAGATTTAAAGGAATTTCTATTACACATAGAGAAAAATGTAGCTATTTGCCAACTGAAATTCGACTACTACTACACAAATTCGGTTATTACGAGTTTCAGTCATTTGGTACAACTGAACTTAGAACTTAGATTTCACAACAAAGTTCGGTTAATTCAACTGAATTTTAACTGATACACCCAAAAATCTAATGTTAATATAGTTATACTAACTGAATTTATAAGTTATTAAAATATTATTTAAAATACACTTTTCAATTCAGTTGACACTTTATTTCTCTGTGTGTATAAATCAATTTCTCTCAGACTTAAGAAAAACTAAAAATTCTAAGAAAAATCACAGATTTATAATCGAGACTTATTTTATAAAAAAAACTTAGGTCGTGTAAGACATTTTGCGTAAAAATATATGATTTAATATGAAACATTTTATAATTTATATTTCAAGCGGGATCCCGGAAATTATGATTAAAATTCCCGCTTTCCCGGGAAATGCAATAGTTGGGGAACTTGCGTTCCCTAATACCAACTAAAGTGTTATTCCCTGGTTTAAAAGCAACTACGAATGAATTTGAAATCTTCCACAAAGAGAAATACAATATAAAAAACATCTAAAAAAAAAATGAGGCAAATTCTTATAGACTGATATTTGAACAAAAAAAATTTAAAAAAAAATATGTTCAAGGATAAAGTGTTGATGTTCATACTAGTAGTGGGATATATTTGATATACAATACCTAAAGCAGTTATTTGCATACATTTGTAAATGGATGAATGAACAAACGAATGAATGATTGCATGAATGGTTTATTATTCCATGAACCTAGAAACTTTCCACATATTTTCTAGTGTTTAATCATGTGATGTTTAAGATTTTTCTTAATGGTTTTTCAGGACTGCTACTACTACTGCTCCTCCTTTCTTATGCATACTTAAATACATACATAAATTTTATATTAGTTGTAGTTTCCATTTAGTTTTAGATTTGTTATCCTTACTACATACAAGCACACAGTAAAAATTGTTTAGCAAAAAACTTACTGCTTATATTCAAAAACTACAAAAGAGTTTTTTTAGCAATATCAATTTATAAATTGGTTTATTATACACATTCAAACAAACATTCATCATCAATTCATAGAAATCACATCAGAGAAAAAGTTAAACCAACAAGCTAACAGCAAAATAAAAAACAAATTTACACTAGGCTGCTTCTTAAAAAAAAAAACAAATAGTTGAATTTTAAAGGGGACACCACTGGGTTAGATTAAGATTCACGAAAAACAAATTCTTTTTCCAAAATTTTCGAAAAATATTTTGGGAGTTGCTACCAGACTTTAAAAACTTTCCCGATTTTTAAAAAGGACATATTTTCATAAAAATAATTTTTTTAAAAAACTTCAAAAAAAAATGAACACAAACATTTTTTTTAAATATATTATTATATATATCGTACCGGTTCGTCTAAATGGGGTCAACTCAAAATTTACAAATTTTCATTAGAGGCAAAAAACTGTCTTTTTTTAATACTACTCATATCAGAAAGGGGGATACAACTGTATCTTTTTGGAGAAAGAGTAGAGAAAATGATGTACGATTTTTACAGTGTATAGCTATGACCACTGTATATCGTTTTCTTGCAAAAAGTGAAAATTTAAAAATTTTGAGTTGACTCCCTTTAGAGGAACTGGTACGATATATATTATATTTAATTTTTTATAAAATTGTTAACCCTTAACTACAATTGGCCAAAAAAATGGCTTAAATTTTGCATTATCTTCATAGCTTTAATTACGAATAAATAATTTTAAAAAAATTAAAGATTGCAAATAAAAAAATAATTTTGGTTGCTTTTCTTTACACACATATAATAATACTGAAGGGATCCCTCTATGCACTTAGCGTATGGACCGATTTAATTTAGGAGAACTCGGAGAAAAATTAATGTTTTTGATAAAAAAAAATTTAAACATAAGAAATATTACATTGTAAATAATTTAATTTGATCACAATTACTTGGTTCCAAAACATTAAATATTTGTCGCATCGTTAACCTTTCATTTTGGCAGATATGGAAGAAAGTCAGTTTTTTAGATAAAAAAAAAAATTTAAATATATTTTTGGTGAAAGAAACTAAGTTTACATTGTAAATTGTTTTATTGCAAGAGATGAAAATTACTTAATTGCGAAATATCAAATATCTGGTGCATCGATAACCCATGTTAAGCGAAAGTCAAAATTGTGCCACAAAATGAAATGGTTGGTTACAACTTGATTTTGTTTAAATTAACTAACTGGAAACAAGTTAAGTTCTTAATTAAGTAAAAGTAATAAATGATTAGTATTAAAAAATATTAACCTTTGCTGACCGAAGCCCGAAAAAGTCCAGAGGATTCAACAGAGAAAAAAATGGATATTATTTTTAAAATATCCGTTTTTTGCTTCATAAATACAATATGATTTTATTTCTTTTTTTATTTGGAAATATTTAGTCATAACCAGGCCAACCAGAAATGTGCTGTATATAAGATAAGATATCTATCCATTTCAGAACAATTGATGAATTATGGGATCATTTTGTTAGAGCATGTTTTTGCATATTTTTCTCTTAATATCCTATTTTTGCATATTTTGATCTTAAAAGCATATTTTTGATACAAAATCGTAGTTTTTAGCATATGTTTGTACATTTTAGAACAAATGCCTATTTTAAGAGCATGTTTTTCGTTCTTTTTATTTTATTTTTCCATTATCGAACAATTTTATTTTTCATTAAACAAATGTTGAAATAGTTTTTTTATTATTTTCTGCGGTTTGCAACGCCAATTTCGGAAATTCAAGCCATTTTTGCAAATTTAAATATCCTGTAGTTACCGATTTAGGTTTCATTAATGTTTTATCTCCTTTTTTCTTAGCATATATGGTCTGATATATATATATATATATATATCTGAAATATGATATATATATGGTATCTGAAATAAATTTTACAAAAGTTACCTCAACTGAACTGAAAAATAAGTTTTTAAATACAGGTTTTTATTTTAGGGGTAACGATATTTTAGTTATTTTAGTAACGGTTTTTTAGCGTTAACGGTATTTTACTTATTCCGGAAACGGTATTTTAGCGGTAATCGTATTTTAGTTATTTCAGTAACTTTATTTTAGTGTTAACGGTGTTTTAGTTATTTCGGTAATGATATTTTAAAGCAAACGTTTTTTTAGTTATTCCAGTAATGTCAATGCATGCCGATATTTTTAGCTCCATTATACCCGAGTTTCAATGACTGGCTAGATCAAACTTTGGGAAAAGATATTTATTTAGAGCGATTTTTTTCCCCGATCTTGTTAAATTATTTCGGTAACGGTATTAAAGGGATAACGCTATTTCAATTATTTCGGTAATGGTATTTCAGCGATAACGGAATTTTAGTTTTTTCGGTAACGATATTTTAGGGATATTGATATTTTAGTTATATCGGTAACGGTATTTTACGGATAACGATATTTCAATTATTTCCTTACGGTATTTTAGGGATAACCACAGCCAGTTGAAAGGGTTTTAAATCGATAACGGCATTTTGGCGGTATTGCCTGCCATCCCTGGAAAATCTGATGTTAAGAACATATTTTTCAAATTTTCAGAGCATATTTTTCATTTTTATGCCATTTTTTATGGGCATCAAACCGATTTTTAGAGCATATTTCTGGTTGCCCTGGTCATAACCATCAACTATATTTTATGTAGCATTTTTGACCTACGGAAAACATGGGTTAACGTTGCACCAAATATTTATTGTTTTGCAACTGATGAAATAAAACAATTTACATCAAAAAATATTGTTACTTTCATAAAAAATATTTTTAAAAACGTTTTTTATCTAAAAAACTGAATTTCTTTAAAATCCGTCAAAATTAAATCGGTTCACACGCTAAGTGGATAGTGGGATACCTTCAGTATTATTATTTTTTTAAATCCCCATGATGCGTGTAAAGAAAAGCGACCAAAATTATTTTAATGTTTGCAATGATTAAATTTTTTAAAATTATTTATTCGTAAGTGGAGCTGTGAAAATAATACAAAATGTTAGCCATTTTTTTTTTGGCCTAGTGTAGTTAAGGGTCAACAATGTTATAAAAACAAATATTTTTTTCCTGTGTTATTGGGGTTAAATATAATTTAAAAAAAATTACATATGGTAATTTTTTTTAAGTTTTTTTAAAAAAAAAATTTTATGAAAATATGTCATTTTTGAAAATCGGGAAAACTTTCAAAGTCTGGTAGCAACCCCTAAAAATTTTAAGATTTTTTTTTTCATGAATCTTAATCTAACCCAGGGTTGTCGCGTCAAAGTTTCGACGTTATCAGAAATAAGAAGCAGCCTAATATACACTTAATGAAATTATATTAAAGGCACTTGATTTTCTTGAAAACTTAGGTAATTCTACATATTTACATATGGTACAAAAAGTTTAAATTGAGTTTTTAGCATGATTGATGACATTTATTTGAAACAATTTATAAGGAATTTACTTTTAAGCAAATAATTAAGCTTAATTTGCTTCATTTCCTTCGGTTAATGTTAATTTACTGTAAACAATAAATCTAATTAACACCATCTGAGACTTTGTTTGAAATTTCGAAGATACAAATCTTTTCTTTAAAAAAAAAAAATTAAATACACACAAAAATATGTAATTAAAAATTAACCGAAAGAAAACTCATTGAGAAAACTTTTTTAAATAAATTATGCCAAATACTTAGGGCAACAAAAAAAGTTGTAAAGCGCTTCATTAACAGGAAGATAGACAGGAAGTTGCTGCAGTTTCTTTACATTATACTAAAAACCAACGAAAAAATTACCTACACCAATGGAAATAAACCTGTAAAAATAGCAGAAAATTCTACTAAAATTTAGTTCAAAATTACGTTGCAGACAAAACTGCTTAAATTAGCAGATTTTTTTTGTCTAAACAATAAACCAGAACAGTAAAAATATAAATTATATTTACAAAATTTTAGTCATATTCGAGTTGAATTTTAGTTAATTGAACATAGCATTTTATTCTTCTAAAATCTTCTAAATATTTGTAGACTTAAAACAGCAAACAAAAACTATCATATCAACAAAATTGTTGCTATATTTACTAGAGTTTTCATTTATTCGGGTTTTTATTTTGATCGAATAAACGACCAAACTTTTTTTTCATCAAACTGTCAACCGATTAATTTTTCAAAATTATTCACTTAATTGAACGAATAAAAATATTATTTTAAATATACTTCAATAAAAAAAAAGTTTTTTACACTATCATCATAAAATTTTATGAATTTTGATATCAAGTTGAAAAAATATTTATCTTTTTCAGCACAATAAACGAAAGCTCCATTGATATCTTGATCATATGTTGCATAATTGCTCTTAATTCCACATTTATTCATAATTTGATCATAAGAGCCATTTTTAAAGAAACTTATTTTTGTATTATTTAGAAGAAAAGAAAATTTCTAGAGCATATTTGTCAGTTTTTCATTAAAATTTTATTATTTAATAATTTTTTTTAAAAAATTTTTTTTAAATAAGTTTTTTTATTAAATTTTTGATACAGTTTTTATTTAATAAAATGGTGTTTTCTTTTCTGGAAAAAAGTGTTGCCTTCTTAATGTGCAACGTTTTTCAAATTTTGCCCTCGCCCCATTAAAATGAAGCATTATTACAATCAGAATAGAACACAATTTCATCACATATTACATTTATTTAAACAAATCTGTTTTTTAGTGTTGTTAAAGTTCGGGTTCGAATCCCAGCAAACTTTAAAAAAAATTTAATGTTTTTTTTAATAATTAATTTTTGTTTTTTTAATTATTTAAAAAATTTGGATTTAGCTCCATACATTTTTTTCAATTAAATTTTTTTTATAATTTTCTTTGTAAGCGAATTTCAGATTAAAAAAATTATTAAATACTTACAAAAAGAAAAAATTAAAAAAAATAGCAAAAACAAATTAAAAAAAATCGTAAATTAAATTTAACAAAAAAAAAAATATAAAAAAATGTGATACCAATATGGGTTCGAACTCGGGATCTTCTGTATCAGAAGCCAGCACACTACCACTCTGCTACCAAGGTGAGAGTTTTCTCGCCGAAAACTTTGCAATATATACACATGAGATTGATAAGCCAAAAAAAAACAAGGCAACATCCAACCCTGTAAATTTTTTGAGGGCAGAAAATGTTACATTTTTTGCCTTTTATAAGGTAACACTTTTAGAAACAAACACGGTACCCTCTTAGAGTGTTCACCTCATATTAGAAAAGAACACGAATAAGGAAATTTAAGGCAAAGTGCAAAAAAATGTGACATTTTTGTCAGAAAAGAAAACGCTATAAGTTTGTCCTTAATACTTTAAAAAATATAAGGAATCTAAAAAATCGCTAGAAACTAGATAAGTTGTAAACAAATTAAGATTTTTGCAACAAATCACTAAATATTTCAAACTTTTTAAAACCGTTTTAAATTCGAAAGATATTGCTTAAAAAATACGATAAATCCCTAAAGGTACTAACAATATTATTATGCAACTTTTCATTTTTGTTCTTTGTTCTTTTACCATATTTAGTAATAGATAATAAACAAAATCGGGAAATTGCGCAACAATATTGCTAGTGTATGGGTATTTATCTAGGGATTTATCTTATTTTTTTAAGCAAAAAATTGCTATCTTTCGGTTTTAAACCGGTGGATTTACTAGTTAAAGCTGTACATTATTTAACCAAATTTGATACCCGAATATTGCTGCAGGTCCTTTTCTATTAAGCTACCAAAAAAACTAAGATACAATCTTTTATATTTAAAATTGTATGTAATACACTTAAAAGTGTGTGTATAATACATATTGATAAATAGGCTCTGAAGGCTCTAGCTTTTCTAAAAGATCGAAATACTAGAATCAACCTAGCTAATATGTTTGATTTGCTTTATTTTTGTAAATATACGGAGGTTGAAAGCTCGTTATACATTAAAAATGGAGTACATTTCTATATATTAAAGTTTTTACAAGTTTGGAAATTTCCTGATCTTATCTTTTAATTTTACAAAAAAAGTAAAAGTACAAATTTTTCTCATTCCAAACATATTTTGATATATTCCTAACTAAATCAGCATATAACTTTTATACCACCGGTCTTTTTTATAAAAATTAAAAAATTTTCAAAAAAAGTGGAATAAAAAAAAAAGAAAAATTATATTTTTTTAATTAATTATATGGCAACCCTGGAACAATAGTTTTTAATTTTTTGTATAGAAAGGACCTCAAGTTATTACATGCTTTTTACTGCGTTAATATATATCACTCATATCCAAAATTATCAAACCTTCAAAGTAGGTGTTCCTTTAAAGCAGTCATAACCACTCCATAGGCTCGCGAGTAAGTCAATAATCGTATTTTTTACACAGACACGGTCGGCAATTCACATGTATACAACAACTTTGTTCGTTTCAAAACATTAGTCTATCATCAGTCTCTGCTCAAGCTTTGTGAAAGCAACACCACGCACGCTTGTTTGGAATTGTTTTTGTTTTTTTTTCGTAATCAACACAAAAGCACACAGAGCAACAATGTTTAATAATTCTTGGGAACTGATGTTTTTTTTTTTGAAAATCGTGAAAAGAAGCCGCAATGTTATATTTGTTTAAAGCAATTAGCAAAATGCAACAAATTTAATATAAGGCGGCATTACTTGTCATGCCATATTAATTATGAAAAATATAAAGATGATGAAAGGCAAAAATTGCTTGATGAAATGAAATACGGAGGTTGAAAGCTCGTTATAAATTTAAAATAAAAAAAAATAATAATTGATAAAAAAATTTATATAAAAAAAAAAAAAAAAATGTATGGGAGGTGCCACGCCCCTTTATCCAATCTTGACCTTATAAAGCCTACTTGTCCTTCTTGGTCGACAGTAATAATACTGTGAAAATTTCATGAAGATCGGGTCAGTAGTTTAGACGCCTATACGGAACAAAGATATATACATTAAATTTTATATTTATATATTGTAACACAGTGTACAATTCGGCAGCGACCGTAGCTTCTGCTTGCGACCGCTCACAAGCACATAATATCATTGTGTGCGTGCGCTCGGGGCTTGGTTAACACTGCTTTAAAGCAACGGCAGTTTAAAAAAATGGGTTTAAAAAAATATTTCAAAATGCCGTCCGCTAAAAAAAAAGCTGCATTTAAAAAAAAAACCCCTAAAATAAGCTTAGTTTTTAAAGAAAACAGTCAAAAAGTAATATATACAAAATAAGCTTAAATAAGCAAATATCAAAAAATAAGCTAAAAAAGCTCTAACAAATATAGCTTAAAATTTTCACAATTTTATGATCAGAACTTGTTTTTGTTTATTCTTAATAGTTCTAACCTTTTAAATAAAAAAACAAGGGCTACACTCAGCGAAAAAAGTTTCATCATATTGATGCTATTGTTTCATAAATCGATTGTCATCAATTATTCATCATATTTATGAAGCTATCAGAAATGCAATGAAAAGTTTCGTAAAATGTATGACAAATGTTTCATAGACCTTCATCATTTCATACCAAAGTTTCATAAACTTTGTGAAAATAAATTTTTGCTTTTCATTAAAATTTTTATTATTTTTTTTGAAATGTAGAAAATATTTTATTACAAACTCAAAAACTACCAGAGATTATATGAAATTCTGAAACATCAATTTAATGATATTTGATGTGTTCTTAACCCTGTTCTTACCCCTTGGTAAAGCATAGATTCCGTGCGAATTTCTTGACAAAACTTGGTAGGAAGATAGATTGGTTTGCCAGTAAGTATTTGCAGCAAATTTTATAGCCTTATCGCGCCCTCTAGTAGTGGTATAATTACCACACTTAAAGGGTCAATTTTTTTTTAAAAAATCTATTTTTAATATATTAACAAGTCAAATTGCAAAAAAAAATTGATTATTGTTTTCGTACTATTTTTAAGAATTTTGGATAAGTTTTGGTTATATTATAAATTTTTTACAAATTGTTATGTGGCTCAAATTTGTATGCTCCTTTGATGGTTTAGAGAAACAAGCTTATTTTCGATATTAAAAACAAAAACGAATTAATTTTCTGCATACTTCCAAATTTACAATAACGAAAAAATCGTGATTACACAGAGGAAATTTCTTGGACAAGTTTTAATGAAATTTGTTCACTAAACTTATGAAGTGTTCTTCACAATGTGAATGAAAAATTTCTTAAACTTCATGAAAAAGCTTCCTAGTTTTAATGAAACATTTTCTTATGCAACTTTTTCATTAGTCTTATGAAATTTTTAATAAATAAAATTAAATTTAATAGTGAATTTTATCGTTGATCTATAAGTTTATGTGTGAGATTTTATTCGTTCGGTTTGAGATTTCAGTGTTTTTTTCGAATAGTCAAAGTAAATTATCATATAAAAATTATAATTTTTCTGTTAATTTAGAGAAAAATTTGTCATGATCTCAAACCGAACAAATAAAATCTCACACATAAACTTATAGATCAACGATAAAATTCACTATTAAAACCACTCACCAGGTACAGTGTAGAAATCGTTTAATGTATATGCTCGACATATGTATTAACAAAAAAAATCTTTAATGTTTGTTGATATGCTTTGCTTATGTAGAAGGATAGTATATGATGACATTAGAGAAAAGAATTGCCATTGAAAAGTTTTAGCTGGAAGTTAAACTGGCAATTATGATAATGACTAGATAAAAAAAAAATCATTCCATTCATGCTAGTCTCTAATAACTTTTTCTGTGTTTGTTTCTAATAGTCAATGTAAATTATCATATAAAAATTATAATTTTTCTGTTAATTTAGAGAAAAATTTGTCATGATCTCAAACCGAACGAATAAAATTAAATTTTTCATAAAATTTTATGAAAAACTGCATTACTTTAATGAAAAGTTTCAATGGACGAGATCCAGTGACATTTCAAAAATGTATTGATATCATGCATAGAATTCTCTCAGTGTAGATCAATAAATTGGTTTCAAAAGTATATGTTTGTTGAACAAAATGTTATTTTCGTTTTTCAATATATTATTATATGTCTTTATGGAAACCTGAAAATCACTTCTATTACGCCACTCTTGCTTATATTTTTACATATTTTTGAAAAAAGTGTTTTTAAAAATGTAAAAAATAGGTTCTTAAAATCAGAAATTAGGAATTAGAAATTTCATTGTTTTTGTTGCGTCGTTATATCGCATTTTTATCAGAAGTTATAGGCGTTTTAAAATTGCCTTGTCTTTAAGGTCAAGTTTGTGAAAAATGGGTAAATTTTAAATAGAATTTTTAGAATATACTATGAAACGTTTCATAATATTTATGAAGCTTTTCATAAAAATTTATAAAACGTTAATAAAAGTTTATAAAACTGCTTCATCCTATTTATGAAATATTTTATAACATTTATGAAGCATATCATAAAATGTTCTGTAACTTATTCATCATATTTATGAAACATTTCATAAATATTAAAAACCCTGTCATAAATTTGACCTTTTATGAAACAGCATTATCATATTTATAAAATGTTACAATAGGCGTAAATCAATGAAGTTTTCCATCATATTTATGAAGTTTTTCATAAATATGATGAAGCTTTTTCCCTTATTTTTGGTTGCCTTATTGATCGCTTATGAAAACAAGCCTTACTCGATTTTTTCTTTATTTAGGGCTGAAGATGAAAATTTAATGAAATCTAAATAGCATTATTTACTTTATTTCTAGGAGAGTATGGCTTAAATGCCCAATATATTGATATTTTTAATTATGCACGCTAGAAAGGTAATTTTTAAAAGTAAAGGGTCCGCCAAATAACTTTTTTTTTTTTGAAAATGCTAAAAAAAAAACTACTGAATATTTTCTCAAATTTCTTTTTTTATTTGAAAGTACAATCCTTCCGGTTAATAATGGAAAATAATTTCATTCAAATGGCTGCCTCGGCTGGCCATGCAGTAGCCTACACGATCGGTCCAATTTTTAAGCACATTATCGATTGTGTGCAGCTGTATTTCACCAATGGCTTCACGAATATTGTCCTTTAAAGCGTCAATTGTCTCTGGCTTGTATGCGTGCGGGTTTTCTGTGCCACAAATGCGACAATTTTGCTTGTTTACATATCCGCCAAGATCAAAATGAGCTTCATCTGAAAAGATGATTTTTTTTGGCAAAATCGGCATCTTCTGTAAGTCGATCGCAGACCCACTTAGCGAAGCGAAAACACATTGGATGGTCAGTTGGCTTCAACTCCTGAACCAATTGGACTTTGTATGACGTCATACCAAGGTCTTTATGCAAAATTCTTCTCAATGATGTCTCCGAAATGTTCAATTGTTGAGAACGACGGTGAATTGATGTTGATGGCGCTTCACGCACACTTTCTGCCACAGCAGCAATATTCTCGGGTGTATGCACTGTTTTTGGCTTTTCACGATTAGGGTTTTCGATGAGGATGCCAGTTTCTTTCACTTTTTTCACAAGATAACGAACATACGGAGCTGACGGTGCTTCTCTTCTTCCAAAATCCGTACGCAATTTTAGCACACATTCTGCAACATTATCATGATTATCATGAAGGATAAAACTAATTATCTGTAAAATCAGACATGAGCTAAGTGTTACCATTCACGAAATAAGCACTAGTTGAAAAAAAACGTTAGATGGCGGACCCTTTATATACTTCATTAAATGATTAAAATGTTGATGATATGGGATTTAGACTTCGGTTTGAATTTTAAATTTTTTCTGTACAACAGTGACAAAATGAGTTATTTCTTAGCGAAATTTGGTTACTTTCGATTCTATTATCAGTCGTAATACCAGAAATATATGCAAAAAAAAAAATGTCAGTGCCTTTAAATAAATTTCGTTAAGTGTATTTATATTACCTAGTTCTTCAATATATTTCGTTACTTTTTTTTTTTTTGTTCAACACATATTTTATGCTTGAATTAGTTCGTTACAATCAATAATACAATACCGCTCTTATGAAACAACAAAATTCTAAAGTTGTGTAAAAACTTAAAAGATTTTTATTTTATTCATAGAAAAATATGCTTAAGGGTAGCATGCTTTTTAACCCCACTTCCAAAATTTAAAGTTCCGACAAAACCGAAACAAAAGAAATCAAAATATTGGGATTTGTTTTATAGAAGCTTACTTTTCTTTGTGTTAATGTCCCATTTTATTCGAACTTCCTTTTAACTGTAACTGTATTATATAAAAGTATACTATTCTTGTTGAGATTTTTATTATTAAATATATTCGATTGATTTTTTATTTTTCTTCTTGTGGATTTTTTTTTTTTTTTTGTTTTTGATTCATTTTCTAATTCTACTTCTTCTATCAATTTCGGATTGAAACAAATCTTTAGTGTATACCACGTATTGAAGGTTGTGGTATATTTGATCGCTGTTTTCAATATCCCCGTCGTGAATTGGAACGTGATTGTGGCTGTCAATTTGCCTTGTTGCATAAGGCTGAGGCAGAAAGCTAGCAACCAGCAAATACCGATGGTGAAGATGTCTTACCATCGGAGGGTTATAGACGTGTTGATAGTACTGATAGTCAGGCAGCGGTGGCTACCGCCTCGGCGGTAAATACTCCCCATCATGAACGTAATGATAGTGAATATGAAAAGAGAGAAGAAATTTTAGCCGCTAGAGATGAAGAAGAGATAGAATTTGTGGAGCATAATAATGATAATTTAATAGAACAAGAACGTCTATCCTATGCTGCACCTGCTGGTCGAATTAAACCAGATCATAGAATGCGCCAAAAGAAATTTGCCACACAACGTAGTATTTTGAAAAATTCTCAAGATCATACGACGACAACAACCACCACCAATGAAGAACTTGAATTGTTAGAGGCCAAAAAGCAAATGATTTTACGAAGACGTAGACTTTTCAGTCATTATCGTCAATATCAAGAATGGAGACGTAGACAATTTAGCTATGATCCTTGCTCCTATCGTGCCATTGCACCACCAGTCATGGCACCCTCCTTTTGTAGTAGTGGCATTGTGGGGTATACTGGTGATTATGCATTGCATGCTACAAATCGTCGTCGCCGCCAATATCGACGACAATTTTCATGTGCCGAACGTTCTCGAGAAGATTCTCGTGAAAGTCGAGATTCTTCACATTTACCCAAATGTCATAGTATGGGAGCTAGTGATACTGTACGCACTGATTCAACAATATTGAATTGTACAAATCCTACGACCGAACGTCACAGTGTAAGTTATTTTTGGGGCAAATACTCTACTTCTACTACACCGCATATGTACAAATCACGCAAAAAAAAAAAAAAAAAAAAAATAACATCAAATTCAAACGTTTGGTCAATGTGTTGTTTCGACCTTCCAATAAAATGAAAAATATAAAAATATTGTCTGAATTTAAGCACCCATTTGTCGTTTAGAGAGCACCTAATGTTAACAAAGCACTGGTTATAAAATAAGAAAAAAAAAACTGTAATAAACTTTTCGTTCATTCGTCCCTTCTTTTCTTTTGTAAAAGAGAAACACTTCTGTTGTTAAATTGTAGCATACATACGTAGTCATATCTCTATTGTCACATTGCGTTTAATAGCGCATAAGAGTTGTTGCCTATTTCTTTTAAGCACACATACACCAACAAAACCAAACACTTATACACCCACCACTTACACCAAAACACCGTTTTTAACTACCCACCTCTACCTACACCAACAAATTGTGATTTGTCTTTTGTAAATGAACTTGTATGAGCAGAATATTTTTTTTATGTTTTAATCTTTAAGGCTTCATTAGTGTTGCCGTTCCATGCCGTAACGTGTCAGCTGTTTCGTTCATTGTTTTTGTGTGAAGTGTCGTTTTTCAAACGCACTATCCATAAAACATAGCGTCTGATTCGTTACGGCACAGAACGGCACAGAACGGCAGGACTAAAGGGTGAATTAGCCAAGCGTAAACGTAAACGTATCTCGGTATACGAAATTTAATAAGTAAAATAAGAATAGAAGACATTTTGTGTATCTTGTTGTTTCATTCATATTCATTAAACATATAGAATACGTAAAAACACAAGAAAATCTAATCAAAATAGAATTTTGTTTTCCGTTTACGTTTTCAATATGTTAAATGCATATGAATGAAACAACAAGATACACAAAATGTCTTCTATTCTTCTTTGACTTATTAAATTTCGTACACCGAGATACGTTTACATTTAAGCTTGGCTAATTCACCCTTAATTCTACACTTTTATATTCTTTTCTTTTTATTTCAATTTAATAGTTTGACTATAAAAAAAAACTCTCTTTACTGCTTTTTTAAATTTCCTCCCATAAAAAATTGTTAACTGCTGCTTTGCACCAATCTTTGCACCAATGCCAGTTTTAATCTACCTATCTTCTTCTTCTTTTAACTACTAATTTTGTATACTCAATTTAATTTATTTTTTTTATATTTTGTGCTTAATTATTAATTAATATTCATTAACGGTTTGAATTATTTTGCTACGTTTTTTGGGCTTTTGGTGACAGTTAAATGTTTTACACATAACACCTTATTAAATTTCAAAAAATGTTTAATTTAGTTAAAATTATATCAAATACTACACAATAACAATGGATGTACCAAAAGAGTATACACAGAGAAAAATTTAGCTATTTGCCAACTGAAATTCTGTTACTACGACAAAAATTCGGTTATTACGAATTTCAGTCGGCTGGTATAATTGAACATTAATTTTCACAACAAACATCGGTTATTTCAACCAAATTTTAGCTGCTACACCTAAAAGCTTCTGAAATCTAATGTAAATATCGTTGTGCTAACTGCATTTATAAGTTGTTACTATTAAAATACACTTTTAAATTCGGTTGACACTTTATTTCTCTGTGTGTATGTTAACGGTGTTTGTGTGACTGACGCATAGATTTTAAACTCTTATTCTTCTTTTATCAACAAACACATTTTTTCATACACTTTCAAATATTTTTTGTATAGGTATACCACGTATGTCCAACACTTTCTCATGAGTTACGTGCACTGACAGCTAATGTCATAGAGTTTGAGATCTATGTAATCTATGGACTGACATTGTTGCCTTAAACGATTTTAACAGTTTTTTCACATATTTCGAATTTTATCTGTCAAAATTGTTTGAGATAACGTTGATAGGCATTACCACAAACACAACTATTATTAAAATCAATATTTACAGTAGATCGCAGAAGGGAGATACATTTATACCTAAGAATTTTTTTTTTTTATTTTATTTTTATTTTATTAATTAATAATCATTCAATAATTACAAATTATATACTATTACCCTAAGCGAGCACTACACTGATAGAATTTTCCTTCATAGTATTAATGAAACGATTTCATTAAAATCGATTCATTGGTTTAATTAAAAATTTCATTAACTGAACGAAAATTCATTAATATTGGTATTTTTTTCATTAACATTTTTCATGAATTTTTCATAATTTCATAAAAAAAATTCATTAAATCAATGAAAAATTTTCAAATTTTTTTTTTAATAAAAATTTTGACTTGTAAAAGAAAAAAAAAATTTTGAAATAAAAAAAACTGAAAAATTTCTTTTGAACAGAATTAACCAAAACTTTAACATAAATAAATTTTTTAATTTAGTTTGCCTAGAGCTAATAGCTTTTGACGAATTTGAATAGTTGGTCACTAAATTACAGGGAACAGATTCGCTAAGAAGAACGATATAGTTTTGTTCAAAACGAGACCTAAATTGTTACACAAAAACGTTATGATAAACGATAATAAATTGTTGTTTTTTAACAACATTGTTAACAATATTTAACATTGTTATCTAATATGGTCGTAATATAACTACAAAAAGTGGACTATAATCGTCGATCGTTCTACAGAATTCCAAACCAGATCGGTAAAAAATTACATATTTTGTACTGACATATAAAAAAATGTCATCTTTTAACACAAATTATAAAAAATGTAAAGAAAGATTAAACAATTTTGTAAAAATAAAACAATAAAAACAGAAATACATTAATTTTTTCAATCATTAAAGTTCTTAATATACATAATTTACAAAAAGTACAATAATTAAAATATTTCTTTTTTATGGAAAAAAAAATTATTTTCAAAATTTGAAATTTTCGATCTGAAATCTAATCAGCTACTTTTCAAATTTTATCTTTTTCGAATTCGTCAAAAATTATGAGCTTTAGCAAATTTTGTTGAGAAACAATAGAATTTTCCCCACTGTGCTACATTGGTGGGTGGCCCCGGGAAAACCTTTCTTGTTAGATTTCCTTCTTACATGTCATAATATTCCAAGTAACGAAAATTTGCTGAATCAGGGTGAGTTTAATAAAAATCTGCCATCGCTTTTGCAGAACAGCCTGTGATGTTTTCTTTCGAACTTTTTTTATAAAAATATAAATATTATCAACGAATGATAATTTCTCAATAACCACCAAATTAATGCTATGCTAAAGTAATCACAAAAAGTGAAATTATTAAATATCAACTAAAATATTTCATAAAAACTATGAATTTTATTCATTAAACACGTGAAACTTTCACAACGATTAGGCTAGGATTAATGAAAAAAAGTTCGTATACTTTATGAAATTTTCATTGGGTCAATGAAACCATTCATTAAAATTGATTTAATAAAACACCTTTAATTGACTCAATGAAACGTTTCTTTGGGGACTTTTTGTAAAAAAAAATCATTGGATTAATGAAGGAATTCATTAATACTACGCACAAATTTCTATCAGTGTAGCTACTATGGCCTTCGGCGCGTTGTAGCGAAAACAGACCAGTGTCTCTGGTGGGAATCGAACCCACGACCCCCGCACTGATAAGCCAGCACGCTACCAACTAGCCTACTGGCGCGCAAATTTTTTTTTTTTCAATGTAGCTTTTTACCTAAAAAGTCTGGTTTTAGATATTTATCAAGTGTATAAATGTCCACAATATATTGCAAACCAAATTTCAGTAAACTAATGTTTATTGGATTAAATTTAGACTCAAATTTGGACTGTTTCGAAATATATTACTGCTTCGCATGTGACGCGCTGAGGGTTCGTAAAATCAATAGCTGGCAACACTCCAATTGTCAACTGTTTGAAAATACAACGCCAAAGCAAATAATGCACAACTAAATGTTAAAGACTCAACACTAAAATGGCTGATGCAATAAAAGTATCAGCTGATTTATGTTAACATCGCGAACTAATCACAAATGTACATCAGATGCAAAACAGTGATGCATTTCCTAACAGATCCATTGACTGTGGTGCCAAATACTCCATGGTATTAAAATTTCATTGTATTATACTAAAATCAATTGAGTAGTGCCTTCTCTCTATACCCAAACTCAAAGTCAGTGGCAGTTAAAGCTAAGGTACAATTATAGATAAAAGTGTAAACATGTTTTGCTAAATATACCAAATTACTTCCAAATGAACTGCTAAAATTATCAGTTTTTTTTTTTTGCTAAATATTAGTAAGATGTGAAAAGCAAAAATAAATCTGTTAAATCTATAAAATTTTTGTTATATTGCAGCTAAATTTTAGTCGGTTCAAAGTTACAAATTTATTTGCTAAAATCTTAGCGGATGCTTACATTCCAAATTTAAAGTTTCTAGCTCCAGCGGTTTGAACTGGGTGGTTCATGGGAGATTTTTCCTTTTTTATCCGATTTTAACAAAGTTCCTATTTATGTCTAAATTTCAAGTTTCTAGCCAAAGAGGCTTTTTGATGTTGCAACGAGAATTTCAAAAATCCCGTCTTAGCGAATGTCTATTCGAGAGGACGAACCAAATTTCAATTAACTAATTTCAGCGATTTGTGCTCAAAAGGGAGACTTTCTGAACCTTTTTACCTCGTCTCTAGCAAAAACTTCAAAATGTACCAAACCCCAGAGAACACACAACGGGGAGCACTCGTGAGTACATGTTTACACCTAAAGATTCAGGACGAAAAATATTTGACACTAGAACTAAAGTATACTTTTCTAAAGGTTTAAGGTACGCTAAATCCAAATTTTGTCTCAGAATCACTCTCCGACATCTAGCGTTCGAGCTATATTAACCGAAATAGTATCGCTTTTAATCAAAATGCTTCAATTTTTAATTTTCCTGGAAATATGTACTTTATAATACTTAGTCAGCAAAAAATTTTACAAAATTAGTAGATTCAGTAAAAGTTTTGCTAATACTTAGTGGATTAGAAATTAAAAAAACATTTGCTAAAAAATAATAAAATTTTTGCTAAATATTAGTAGACTGAAAAAAACTCAAAAAATTTGTAGAAAAACTATACTTTAGTTAATTTATTTGCTGAAAATCATAAAACATATTTTTGTGATTATTTTAAAAATAATTTACAATATGTTACAAAATATAAAAATGTTCATACTCCCAAATTGACGACACGAATTAATGCAATATCTAAAAACAATAGAAATAATTATATATAACATAAACAAAATTATCTTTCAACTACATACATCAATGGTTGTCAAAATGATGCTATCTTTTAAAGGATTGCTAATGCCGAAGAGAGTTATAGAAACGAAACGAAAAAATAACAAAATTTAACATATACAACCCTTTTTTTTGCAATAAGAAAAAGGAAATATAAAAATCTACCTAAGATATATGTCTTTCGCTTTAGTCTGTCTACCTGCTGTATATTTGTTTGCAATTTGATTAAAATTGTTTCAATTCACAATCCACAATTTTGTTTTATATGAAAAACAGATACAAAAATCTTCCATAATTGATTTTTTTATATGTCTTACTAGAGTTGTACTTTTTAGTATCATTTTCCTCGTCACTACTACATCTTGACATGCCGCGACATCTTTCAGTCTAGTTGTCGTTCAAACTATTGGTGTGCTAATCAGCACAATTTTTTTTAGCAAAATAAATTAGAAAAACATTAGTAAAATATTAATAAAACATTGGTTCAAAACAGTTAAGTGCTGAATAAGTATAACTAAAATTTTAGCTGAAAACATAATTTTAGCAAGAATTTGCTGAAAAATAGTATACCTGATTTACAAGATGTTTTACTATTTTTTCTACTAACTTATATTTTTGAGTGTAACACTTATACTAAGAAAGATAATATAGTTTACAAAATAATTAAAAGTTGTGAATTTTTTCCAAAATATTTGTAATATTTAAAAGTTTTTGCTACCACATAATAATAACAACAATACCAATAAAGTCCAAGCACCATTCGATCCATTTGCTTCAGTTTTTGATGCATTTTCAAAAATTATTTTTTGTTTTTCAGCGAAATATATATAAGTTCAGTGATGATAAACTCAGTTTTTCGGTTAAATATTTGACTTTTTTTTACTTTTGCCTCATTCGCGTATTTTACAACTTTCACATTCCATTCATTTTAAGTACAATTTTGCATTTTGCTTAAAAAAGTCGTACATCGAAAAAAACACTACATTTTGGAAAATTCAGCGTTAAAAGTGGTTTTATGATATGATCCATAAAAATAATAAATATTTGATTTAAAATTATGAAGAACTAATGCAACACAATTTCTGCTCTGGGATGACAGTTTACATACCTAAACTCTCTAACCGGCAAACTCTTCTCCAGGCGGGGTATTTTATATTGGCCATAAATGCTCCAAACGAGTAACACTGTACAGCAGTCATCGCCGGCAGCCTAAATGGTTCCAACGCTAAATGAAAGTTAACTGTTGGATCAAATTTAATTTTTATGGCATCTTGAAGTGCGGGTGTTTTTGAGAATTTTTTTCAATATGAGCGGAAGTCAAAATAAAATAATATACTTATTGAAATACAATTGTGTGTACTTACTGTTCCATTGACCCCAATGTCGGAAAATATATTTTTATATATATTTCAACATATACTTGACGAGCTAGGTGTGGTCAAATACACATAAATAATCGATTTTTGGTAGACATACATTTATTGTCTTTTTCGGAACTGTTCTAAGCAAGTCTAGATCAACTTTGTTATCCTGACGATACAGTTCAGATTACGATAGATTTTGTCGTAAAGTTGGCTTAAACCTTCCAGGAGTAGATTAGAAGTCGCACCAATTTACTTTTTTTCTTGCTTCATTTAAACATAAATTAAAATGGTTCAATGATACTGAAATGGTTCTACAGGATGTTTTTTATACAGGTATACAACTTTAAGTTGGCAACACTTTTTTAACTGGCGGCCATTTTTTTTTTAAAGAGAAGCAACACTCAGGAAATTCTTCCTATTAATCACTGTGTTGCTTTCTTTGGAAAGGGGAGAGTGGAGAGATGAAAGGTGGTGAAAGATGAAGGGCTTCAAACATGGCAACACTGTAATTGCGCGAGATGATAAGTCTTAGAACAGTTGTTGCTTGCTACATGATGTAGAGGTGGCGAATTTATTGAAGCTTTTTGTTTCATAGCCCTGATTCATTATTTTACTTCGGTGGGGTTAAGTGCTATGGGAACACCGAAGGTGGACGCAGCGATACATGTAAGTGATAGAAAACTCATACATATTACTTTTTCTAAATTGATGTTGTCGTCACCGGGAATCGAACCCGGGACCATCTGTGTAACAGTCCAACGCGCTAACCATTACACCACAACGCACCACCACCACCAGCATTTTGTCAGCTGTCAAGTGATTTATGTTTAGTTTGGTTTGGCATTTCAACATGAAAAGACTGACTCCTGAACAACGCTTCCAAATTGTGCAAATTTATTTTGAAAATCATGCTTCTGTTCGAAATACTCGAATTTTGCGAATTTTGTTTGGCGATGAAGTTAACTTTTGGTTGAATAGATTCGTCAATAAACACAAACTGCCGTATTTTGAGTGATGATAATCCTCAAGTGTATGTTGAGACACAGTTACATCCAGAAAAACTGACTGTTTGGTGTCTGGTGGAATCATTGTCAGAACGTTACAGTCAATGATGACCGCTATAGAGCCATGACTACGGACTTTTTCGTTCATCAATTGAACAACCATGATGTGCAGGAGCTGTGGTTTCAACAAGACGGCGCAACATGTCACACAGCTCGTGTCACAATTGATTTATTAAAGGAAACGCTTAGTAACCGCATAGTTTCACTTTCGGACCCATGAATTGGCCTCCAAGATCGTGCGATTTAACGCCGCTGGACTATTTTCTGTGGGAATATGTGTCGCTAGTCTACGCCGACAAGCCCGAAACGATTGACCACTTGGAGGACAACATTCGCCGCGTTATTGCCAATATAAGGCCAAAAATGTTGGAAAATCATCGAAAATTGGACCTAAAGATTAGATTACGTCTGAGCCAGCCGTGGCGGTCATATGCCAGAAGTCATATTTAAATTATAATGCCAGAAGATTATCCTTCGAATTAAGTAAATTTTATGTCAATTTAAAAAATTCATCTTTGTTTTATTCCATTTTAAAGTTTTATACCTCTATAAAAAAACATCCTTTACCATTAAAACACTTTTCGCGCTTAGTTTTATAAAATTGTATGTTTTTTTTTTGTATTAAAAAACAACAATTTACAACTTTTTTTAATAAAGTGTATTATTTTTTTTTTTTTTTTTTGGAAAATAACACTGCGCATCAAAATTGTACATTAAAGTGAGAAAAAAGTAAAAAAAATTAAAATCCATTGCCGAAAAACTATGTTTAACATCACTGAACTTATAATTATTTCGCTGGCAAAAAGCGAAAAATTATTAAAAATGCAGCAATTGTATCGAAAGTGTTTTGGAATCTACTGGTATTGTTGTTTTTATTATGTTGTAGCAAAATCTTTTAAATGTTTGTGAAAAAAATTCACAATTTCCTTATAATTATTTCGTCCACTGTATGGTTAGTTATGGATAGTCAACATGTAAAACACCCAGAATAATTGAAATTACTTTATTGTTTTATATTATTACGCTACTAGTAGTTAAAATTTAATTTTGTGAGATTTAAATACACTTTTGCTTTAATGGAAAATATATTACTTTAATAAACCATTATAAAATCATCATCATCTATCTACATCATCTTACTATAATGACATTATCATTTGTTTGTACACACACAGCTTCATACATTCAAACTTAAGTTATTCTAAGATTATCATAATCACACTGTTTTAAATTCACATCAAATATGGGAAATGTAATATAATGAATCAAACAGAGCAATATGTCCTTGTTTATGTCCATACATATTAAATGTTGTCTATTCTTCTTTTTTGTCCTTTCCCTGTTCTTTTTTTTTTACTTTCTTTCTTACAGTTCGATAGCAGCGACTGTGGAGCACTCGCTTATCAGCCGCTACATTGTAGTCGCGTAAGCATCAATTGTTATATTTTTTGTTTTTGTTCTCATTGTCTTTATGTTACAATTATTGTTTTAAGTTAAATGTTTTGTTGATTGTATGGTTTATTGTGATGTCAAATGTGATGTCAGAACAATTGTTTGGATAACGATAATGATGATTTTTTGTTTTTCCAATTTTCTAGCACTTCCACGTCTTTCCGGAGGAACATTCTGCCTCCATATCAGAGCGTATAACACGTAGTCGCATAAACTCAGCCATATTTGTATCATCGGAAGGACGAGGTTTTGATTCGATAGAATTTTTACGTAGACATGGTTCACAAAGTGTTTTATGTCGGAAAGCAAAAAGTGCAGAAAATATAACAGATAATGGTAGAAAGGTATGAATTCGAACTTTACACCATTTGCAAGATTATATGAAAAAATATGATTTTTTTAATTTGCGTGCCTATTCCTACTTGTGACGAGTTGTAATTGTCATTGCATTTTTTCCAATACTACGTTTCCACTGAACGTGTGGTGGGCGTGTTTTCAAATAAAACATTTTTTGTACATTTCTTTTTTACCAAAACACATGTTTTGCTCAAAAGCATGCGATTCGCGGCCGTGGCAACGCCTATAGGACGCGAAACACGGTGGAGCCGCATTACGCGAAACGCGGCCGCGCCGCAGGACGCGAATCGTTCGCACCGCTTTCCAGAGGTGGCATGTCATAACGTTCAATGACATAATGTCCATGGACATTAAAAAAAACAAAATTATATATTACTTTAAAATATTTCTTTATTCCTAATTAATACATACGATTTTTTTTCAGCCTTTTTAAAATAAAAAGATTAATAATATTTAGTGTATCAACACAGTTTTTTTTAATATTTTTTAGTAGTATATCACAAAATAAAACTAAATTTATAAATCGTATAATTGCACGCAGAAAAAACTTTATTTCGCGAAGCCGCCTGCCGCGTTCTACGGAGGAAAAAAACCCGTAAGAGCGGCCGAAGGCCGCCACAGAGAAAAACTTGTTTTTACAAATTACTTGATGTCTTAAAAATATAAGATTTCAACGGATTCGACATCTGATTTGAAAAACAAGTTCTTCTGGGTGGCTACCTTCGGCCGGTCTTAGGGGTTTTTTTCCTCCGTAGAACGCGGCAGGCGGCTTCGCAAAATAAAGTTTTTTTCTGCGTGCGCCATAAAAGAAACTTCAAAATTACTACACGGTATAATCTCACTTACTAATAGCAAATAACTATTTACATTAATAACTTGATAATTCATGCGTTAATTATAACGGTTATTTGCTTATATTACTTAAAAATTTTGATTTTTAAGAAAATGAAATAACACCCCAAAAATATTATTTGGGGACATATTTCATTTCTCATATTGGGGCCTTATTTCATTATGCAATAAAGTCCCAAAAAAAAAAATGAAATAAAGCCCCAAGAAATGAAATAAGACCCCAATTTTTTTTATTAGAAATTTTTGAGGCCTTATTTCATTTTTGGTTTGGGAACTTATTTCATTGGGGTCTTGTTTCATAGAGCCCACTTTCAAATGCGGCATAGCGTCCAGACTTTTTAAAATAAAAAGATTAATAATATTTAGTATATCACTACAATTTTTTTTAAATATTCTTTAGTAGTATATCACAAAATAAAACTAAATTTATAAATCGTATAATCGCACGCAGAAAAAACTTTATTTCGCGAAGCCGCCTGCCTCGTTCTACGGGTTTTTTTCCTCCGTAGAACGCGGCTTCGCGAAATAAAGTTTTTTCTGCGTGCGACACAAAAGCAACTTCAAAATTATTGATCTGTTTCCACCCTGGAGTATAATGTCCATGGACCTTATGTCGTAACGCGTTTTCTTCGTAACACGTAAAATATTTTCTTCCTCTAGCTTCCGAATTTTTAAAATAAATTTGATTTTCGACTTTTACGTATGACACTTTACTATTTCGTCTTATGCCACTCATTATTTCAAATTCTAGATTTACCATTATTTTTAATCAGTTAAATACCGATCTTTACTTACCAAAATTCTAACTCCCAACAAAACCTGGTTGGGAATTATTTAATTTGGAATTTATTTCATAACGAAATAATTTCTAACACAAGATTGTGAAATAAGTCCTATCGCATTGGGAGTTATTTCATAGTGAAATAAATCCCAATTTATATGGAAAATTTTTGGGAGTTATTTCATTTGAGAGTTATTTCACGGTACCAAAACTCTAACAAAAATTTTAGTTATTTTTTACTGTCGAAAAATAACTAACAAATGCAGTAAAATTAACTAACAATGTCGTAAAAATAACTAGTAATGTTTTACTACAAAAAATTTTAAAACAACAGAAAAATTTGATTAAAACCACTGTTTTAATAGTTATTTTTCGATATTTTAAAAAAATGTTATAATAATGTTCTTTTGATTGCAACAAAAAGTTTTATTTTCTACATCCTACTTAAAACGTAAAGTCAAAATTGCAAAACTTAACTCCAGTTATTATGTTTTAAGTCATTTAATTCATAATTATTATCAACTATGAACATTAGAGCGACTCACCAAAAAAAGTGTTCGATGTACCCTCCTAAAAATTAACCTTGGACTTTTTTAAGATGACATTTATAATATTTCCAGCTTTGACATCTCGTGGGCTGGACCATTTTGAAAATGGGTTTATTTTTGCATGTTTTGTTAATTTGAGAATTCATGTCCTTTTTTTAAGGATATTCTGTAAAAAAAACGGTTTTTGAATTTTTTGTTCGGGCTTGTTTGCAAATTAAAAAAAGAATATGCCGCCAAAAAGTCGTGGATCATTGTTTTTTTTTTTCTTTCTTTAGTCCTATTTTCATCCATATATGATCTAGAAACTAAATCCGCTATCATATTAGAGTTACCACAAAATAGCATTTATATATATTCCAGAGCACCGTGTAAAATGCATCTAATTTGCAAAAATCTAAATTATTTACATACAAAGATGATGTACTTGGCAAAAGAAAAAATTTGATACCCATATTGCCCTATTTAAAACGAAGAGTTACCACCCCATTGCATTTTTGTCAAAACCCGAACTAGCACGAATTTCAAAAAAAGCTGAGACCCGTATTTAATTAAATCGACTAAAGATTAAAATATGTTAATTTGGCATTTTTATTAGAAACAACCCCGAACAAAAAATTCAAAAACCGTTTTTTTTTTACAGAATATCCTTAAAAAAAGGACATGGATGATCGTCCTTGGACAAATTGTATATACAGTTGGACGCGCCTTAAAAAAAACCTTTCTCATGATACCCATATTGTATATGTTGGTAAGGAAACAGATTCTTAAATTAACAAAACATGCAAAAATGGACCCTTTTTCAAAATGGTCCAGCTCACGAGAGGTCAAAGCTAGAGCCGAAATATTTTAGATGTCATCATAAAAAATACCAATGTTCATTTTGAGGGGGGGGGGGGGGTACACCTTGAACGAATTTCGCTTCCATACAACTTGAGTCGCTCTAATGAATATATCAATAATAACATATAAATAAACTACCCATGTGAAAATGATCATATATGAAGTGTCATATATGTTCAAATCCGAAAATTGAGGGTATATGGCCATATGGCTCATAAATGACCAAATATTTTAATTCACTTATTTATTTTTGTTGTTTCTCCCTAAGGTCCGATTAAATTAAAAACTATTAAATGATTTCTATTTGATTGCTTAATAACTCTGCATAACTCTGGTTAAGCCTCAAAGTTTGGTTAATTTGAGATAAGTTAGCACGTCGAAATAATTTAAAATTTATAAAATTTTAATACAACTTTGAAAAAAAATCTTAAAATTTTAAACGTATCCTTATTAATATTTAATAATACTATTTTTGAATTCTTTAGAAAAGTTTTTCCGAAAATCGTCAATGGCATACGGATGATAATAATGGCAGTGATGCTCAAAATGATAATGCCATCGAACTGCAGGAATGTTCTAGAAGTGTAGAAAACCACCCGGTAGCTGTATTGAAAAATAATGTTGAAAAACTACTAGCCGCCACAAGTGTATTGAGTCATTCAGCTACGGTAACGACTTCCAATAAAGTAGTGGGTAGTATATCAATAGAAACACCACCATCCCATATAAGAGAGGAGCAGCAGCAAAGAGCATCTGTGGTAATACCAATACCACCACCACTACCGCCACCACCTCCTCCACCATTAAGTTCAGCCAAAACGGTTTCATTAAATTCAGCTTCCCATGATTCTGCCGATACTGTAGAAGAATTGGTTTCAATACCATTAGATATAGTAGCTAACCAAACATCCGCATCAACAACAACAACAACAACAACAACAGCGTCAAGTGTAGCAAACATAGCTCCTACCAGATCTCGAATTCTAGTCCATCAACGTTCTTCTACAGCCTCTCCAGTTTTATCATCTACACACAGTAGTCCGAAAGCTTTAAAGTTAAAATGTATAACACCAAAATTAAAAAGTTTACCAATGGTTTCGGTATCGGGTCCCTCACCCCAGGATGAAAATCCACCACCGGGTGAATGTTTGTAACAAATGGTAGCCGAAACATTTATTTAAAACTCATTTTAAAATTATATTAAATATGAAGTAGATAGAAAATACCATAGAAATGGAATGGAATTGATAATTATGCCAAAAACTTAACGGAAGGTATTTTATAGAATTTTTGTCGCACACTCACAGGGAAAAAAGCTTCATCATATTTATGAAAAACCTCAGATATATGAAGAAAAAACTTCATTGATTTTCGTCCAATGTAACAATTCATAAATAATATAAGAGCACATTGATGACAGACTTCTTCATATTTATGAAATGTTTCATAAATATGATGATGAAGTTTCATAACTTTGCTTAATAAATATTATGAAACATTTCATAAATAGGATAATGCTGTTTCATAAGCTTTTATGAAATGTTTCATAAATTATGAAATGTTTCATAATATTAAATATACATCAACTAAAGTGAAAAACATCAATTCAAGTAAAAAAATTTCATTTGAAATTAAATAATATTTTTTTTTAAAAAAACATCAATTAAAACTCCGAAATTTTATATAAAGGGTCCGCCAAATAACTTTTTTTTTTTTTGAACTCCTGAACCAATTGGACTTTGTATGGCGTCATACCAAGGTCTTTATGCAAAATGCGTCTCAATGATGTCTCCGAAATGTTCAATTGTTGAGAACGACGGTGAATTGATGTTGATGGCGCTTCACGCACACTTTCTGCCACAGCAGCAATATTCTCGGGTGTACGCACTGTTTTTGGCTTTTCACGCTTTGGTTTATCGATGAGGATGCCAGTTTCTTTCACTTTTTTCACAAGATAACGAACATACGGACCATATTCGTTCAGCGGAAGGATAAAACTAATTATCTGTCAAATCAGACATGAGCTAAGTGTTACCATTCACGAAATAAGCACTAGTTGAGAAAAAAAAACGTTAGATGGCGGACCCTTTATTTTATTAATTTATTTAAAATTTAGAATAACTCATATAATATTCAATTGATGTTTCAGAATTTTTTATAATTTCTCGTAGATTTTTAGTTTTTAAAATATTGAATTGCAAATCAAAAATAAAAATTTAAATTTATGGTTTAAAAATTTCACTATTTTTTGCTAAAAAGTAAAAATTTATTTTCACAAAGTTTATGAAACTTTTTTATGAAATGATGAAGGTCTATGAAACATTTGTCATACATTTTTATGAAACTCTTAAGCATATTTATAAAAAAAACTTCATAAATATGATGAATAATTGATAACAAATGATTTATGAAAAAATTTCATCAATATGATGAAACTTTCTTCCCTGAGTGCAGAATGAATGAATTAAAATTTTGAATGATACATTTTTTTATAATTATTCTTAGTGTCCATAATACTTAAATGTAATAAGTGTATAATTTTTTAAAGTAATATAGGTATATTTTTTTAAAAAATATTAAAATATGTGACTAAAATTTAAGAAAAATTACTTACAAGGGAGTTATCCCTACGCGGATCACCTAATCCCCAATAATTTTTTAGTATGTGATAGAGGGGCACAAAAGTAAGAAATATTCGCTAAGAAACATACCTGCTAGGATTGTCATTTATTCGTGTTTTTAATTTGATCGATTAAACGATCAAGAAAATTTTGATCGAACAATCAAACGATTAACTTTTTAAAATTGTTCGATTAATCGATTAATCGAACGATTAACGAATAAAAATAATTTCAGAAATAAATAATTAAAAAGTTTTTTCCCTATCATCTTCAAATTTTGTGAGTTGTGGCATCAATTTGAATACTAATGCAATACTAAAATGCAATTATGTTTACACAATAAATACGATAAAAACCTTCTCAACTTGAATATATCTCATAATCAGAGAGCAATAGTGATAATAACACTTTTAAAAATTGTGTTGCTTAATTTGATGTGTGATGCTAAAGGATGGATCGTTGTGTATGGACCACACTAACATATCGCTCATTTACTTCAATAACGTCATAACTCAAAAATTTTGATTTTGTAGAAAACGAGTTTAAAGTTTTCAATTTACTCCCACCTTGAAGAAAAAACTACCGAAATAATTTCTCTCAGGAGGTGAGTATACAAGATATCCATACGATTCTTTTACACAATATGATACGTGATATAACGAATAATTCGGCGTCATTAACTCAAAACTCATGTTTTTTGAGTTGTGACGTTCTTGAAGTAAATGAGCGATATGTTTAAAAGCTCAAAGAAATCGAAAGACGTCTTAAGGTCGTTAAAAATTTCAACTTTTTCGAATATTTTGTATGAAAATTTACATACAAATTAAAAAAAAAAACGTTTACATTCAATTTGTAATGATTTATAATTATGTCCTTAAGAATTCCGCCTTGAATTCTGAATCAAATTTTTTTGTGATTTTGAAAAAAATAAATTTTATATTTTTTTATTTTAAGAGCCGGTGTGCACTAAGCAATGATATAATCAATATTTCAATTTAATCCTCTTCCTTAAAGCTTAAAATATTGCAGGAAGGTTAAAGTTATCCTGGCGATTTTTCATAAAATATAAGTTATTTTACCTTTTTCTTAACAACTTTTTTAATACGTTATCGAAAATAGTCTTCATATAGAAAACGTTTTTTGACAGAATAGAAATTCTAGGGAGCAAAAGTTTTATAATATAAGACGCCAAACTGAAAAAAATTTCAAAAAAGAAATTTGTTGTTTTATTCATTTCTTAGCATATGTAATAATTTTCTAATAAGATGTGAGCAAGATTATTCAAGTTCAAGATCATTTGTTTTTTGTTAAACAAAAAACCGTGCAATGTTTATTTATTAATTAAAAAAGTTTTCTATCCGCTAATTTAAAGCAGACTGTATCTACTGACAGGTCCTTGCATGTTTCATTTCGCGTCACCGAAAATCTTCAGAGAACCAATGTAGAAAGGGTTGAAGATTTTTACCCAAATTTTGAAGGAAAAACATCAACGCTTTACAAGTATTGTTTTCTTTACCCGATGAGAATTAAAAAACAAAATTGGAAAAATTGAACTAACTCAAATCAAAAAGAAAACATTTTTAACTAATAAACATTGTTCGTGTGTGTATAGGCTAGAATCTTTAGTCATAATAAGCCGTGTTGTTATTGTTTATTAAATAAACAACAACACTTTCTGACTATTTTTTTTTTTTTAAATCATTCAATTTTCAAAATTTATTCGAATTAGTCGAGTAATTTTTATTCGAGTGACGAGCCTAATACCTACCAAATCAAATTTTTAGGGGGTAGAAACGGGTTTGAAGTTTGTTCGAAACTTTTTTGTTTGAGAGCTTTTTTTAATATTTTTTTTTGGTGCCACTGGATCATGCACGGATCCAGGGGGAGGGAAAATGGGACATTTCCTCCGCCAAAATAAAATTGTTCAATAAAAAAATGTAAAAAAGTTAATTAAAAGTACTCTAACTTTCCCTCCCAAAAACTTTTCCTGGATCCGCGCCTGCACTGAGTAGATCTTCAAAATACCTGGTTTGAATATATTTTTTTGAAACCAACATGAATAAAACGCAAAAAATTCAAATCGGGGTCACTTTTGACCCCACGTTTTAACCCCCAATTAGGAGATTAGGCAGCTAAAAATTATATATGCTTATTTTTTCTCCTTTAAAACATACCCAAGTTCCAATGCGATCTGAGGGTCCGCGTCGGGATACCTCCCTTGTTAGCGGGATTAAGAGATATATTTCTAAAGTTTACTGTAATAAACATAAATCATTTTTTTTCAAGATAATAACGTCGTATGAGTAATAATTATTAATTGTGAAACATAAAATAGTTTCGACTAAATATGACAGTGAACACAAAATAACTTAAATTATAGTAATTTTGAACTGCGGAAAATAACTAACAAATACAAAAAGCATAACTATTTATTTTTAAACAATTGACAAAAAATAGTTAAAAAGTAGTGTTTTTTAATAGTTAAATTTTTTGGAATTTCAAAAAGATATTTTAATTAAAAAAACAAATGTATTTACGGTTAAATTAACTAAAACTTCAGTAATTTTTAGCTGTTAAAAATAACTAACTATGCACTGCTTAGTTAGTTATTTTTAACAGCTAATGAGGATGTAAAAATTTTGAAGCAACTGACAAAATTGGAAAATCAATTTTTTTAAATTTTTTCTAAACTCTAAAAGATTTGTTAGCTAAGTATTAATAAAATAAGAACAGCAAAAATAAATTTGTTAACTTTACAAAATTTTAGTTATATTCGATGTGAATTTTAGTTAATTGAAAATAGCATTTTACTCTGTAAACTTAGCAAAAAACTTTTACTAAATATTTGTAAATAGCAAACAACAACTGTAATATTAACAAAATGTTTGCTATATTTACCTCAAATTTAGTAGAATGCCAATAACAGTATAGTTTGCTAAAATCAACAGAAATTTTTGGTAAAAAATTGTAGATTGCTGATTTCATAAGGGCAGACTTTTTTGCGCATTAAAAAAAAAACTTAAAAAATTTCACATTTTTTAATGATTTTTTCGTCTACTAATATTTAGTAAATGTTTTTGCTAATTTTAGCAGCTTATTTTGCTACTTTCAATTAATTAAAATTTAGCTCAATTATAACGAAATATTTGTAAATTCAACAGATTTATTTTTATTATTCTTTTATTACTAATATTTACTGAAAAAATCTGCTAATTTAGCAGTTTTTTCTGCATGGTAATTGTTAACCAATTTTTAGTAGCTTTTTTTTGCTATTTTTCAAGGTTTATTTCAAAACAACAAATTCAAATTTCTACACTAACAACTGTCATGTAGTAACTGTCAAACTTTTTTAAGTGAAAGTTTAACTATACAAAATCCTGGACATCTTTATGCCATTAAATACACTCAAATAAAAAAGTTAGTAACAGCAAAAAATTTTGCCGAGTCAGCAAAATTTTAGTCAGGAGGGTGCTTGCAAAAAAATTGCTAATGTCAGCAAAATTTTTTGCTGAAAATCAGCCAGCTGATTTTTAGCAACAATATTAGTAGATTCAGCAAAAGTTTTGCTAAAACTTAGTGGATTATAAATTAAAAAACCCTTGCTAAACATTAATAAAATTTTTGCTGAATATTAGTCAAAAAATTTGTAGAAAATTTTTACTTTAGTTAAATTATTTTGCTGAAAATCATAAAACATATTTTTGTGATTCTTTTTTAAATAATTTATAATACGTTACAAAATATAAAAATTTTCATACTCCTACATTGACGACATGAATTAATGTAATATCTGCAAATATATTGAAATAAGTATATATAACATAAACAAAATTATCTTTTAACTACTTACATCAATGGTTGTCTCAATTATGCTATATTTTAAAGGAACGCTAATGCCGCAGAGAATTATAGAAACGTCTACATGCTGTATATTTGTTTGCAACTTGACCACTCAATTTGACTAAAAATACACATTAATTTTTTTTTAAATTTAAATATTTTATTTTGTCTTTTATTTAATTAATAGACTTTCACAAGCTGGTGAAAACGCAAAATTTAAGTTGTTTCAATGCATAATTTTGTATTATGTATGAAAAACAGATACAAAATCTTCCATGGTTGATTTTTTTTATGTGTCTTACTAGAGTTGTACTTTTTAGTATAATTTTCCTCGTCACTACTACATCTTGACATCTAATTCATTCTGCTTATAACTTTGAATCTGGTTGTCGTTCACACTATTGATGAGCTAATCAGCACAATTTTTTTTAGCAAAATAAATTAGTAAAATATTAGTAAAACATGAGTTCAAAACAGTTAAGTGCTGACTAAGTATAACTAAAATTTTAGTTTAAAACATAATTTTAGCAAAAAATTTGCTGAAAAATAGTATAGTATTCACAAGATGTTTTACTAACTTTTCTACTAACTTATTTTTTTGAGTGTAGGAAAAGGTCAATAGACTATAGGCTAGAAATAAGAAATATTTCTACTATTATAAAGATTTGAAAACAGTAAACAATTCTCTAATTCTGATTTAACCAAATCTTTGATCTCGATCATTTTTCAAAACGGATAAAATAAGGAAAATGTAAAGGATGGAAAACCCTAAAAACCTTAATATACAACCTACATAAAGTAGATTTTTTTAACTTTAGATAAGACATTTAAAATTTTTATAATTATAATGACACTTAAACAAGGATAAAAATGTTCTAAAATTTATTAATAATAAATGTGGTCAATTACATTTTTTTAAGATAAATATAAGTAAATAATCTTCTTTTAAGAATTCTCAATTTCTAACCCTACCGATAAACTAGCATACAGTGGTCATCAAATTAGCTAATTCTCAATTTCAAATCTTTTAAAAAAATATATATATTGGTGTATTATATATAATGGACAATGATGCAGATGTTTCTGTTAATTGCCGTAATATTCTTACCTTGACTTTTCACCCTTTGGCGACCACAGTCAAGTATGCTTGCCCAAGCGTTTTCGGCACTTATAATTGTTCAGGTAAAATATAGAGTAAATATGTCCGAAGGTAATTTCTAAGGGAGCAACCCTTCCAACAAAAATGTGGACGGCGGTAAATCTCAATCCGGTCCAACTTACCAGTTAGGAGTCATCAAAGTTGGCAAAAAATAATTCTTTATTTAAAGGGTAAAATTAATACTTTTTGACAAACGAAATGAGGGGCAAGTCATGTAGTATAATTAGTACGAAGGCGGTCCCAAAATTAGCAGACCTGACGTATAGATGGCGGCAGTAGTTTGAAAAAAAAAATACTTTAGTGAACAGTGGCAACATATGATTTAAGTTTCAAGGCGCCACATTGTTCAGAATTTTTTCGGGCCATCAAAAATAAACGATCTAAGTGAACGTGTAAACATGGAAAAAATTGGTCACCGTTAAGTAACTCAATACTTTCATTTCAATGGTCTCAGTCCTACCATTATATAAGCCGAGCTAGGTTTTACTCTGAATTGGTCTGCGACTTCATTTACGACTATAAAATATTAGGTGGCAGAGTTTAAACTAGGCCGTACGAACCTCCAAGACGAACACCATAGTCCACGCAAGAAACGCTTAAGAAAATCCACAAAATGGTATGGGATGATCGTTGGGTGATGGTGCTGGAGCTGATAGGCAAAAACGTGCTATACAAAGCATATTTTATTTATTAATAATCATATAATTACAAATTATATATTATTACCCGAAATTTTGGAGGTAAGAAGGCTGTGCGAACGTTAGGTGGAATAAATATGATTACGTCTAATCTAACTTTGAATGGAGTCACATTACAGCTTATATAATTATATACAAATACATCTGATAATTTTTATTGAGAATTTTTTTTTATTTGGCTTTTGATATAATTATACGTCTCCAAATCTTACTTCATATATAACTACATAAGCCATATAATAATAAATCCAAATATATGTAGTGATCGATATGATTATATATGGTCTCATGCTAAGTCTTATTAAACTATATATGACTTCATACTAAAACAATTTTCCTTATAGTTTTATATAGCTTTATATGTATTACCATACATATGTTGGTAAAGTTCAATATCAAATTGATTTATCCGCAAGTTAAGACTTTATTACATATGGGTTCACATAAAGGTTGTTTTTTACACAGGTATAGAACTTTAAGTTGGCAACACTTTTTTAACTGGCGTCCATTTTGTCAGCTGACAAGTGATTTACGTTTAGTTTGGTTTGGCATTTCAACATGAATAGACTGACGCCTGAACAACGCTTCCAAATTGTGCAAAAGACGTATCGCGATTTTCATAAGCGAATTTTGTTTAGCGATGAAGCAGCTCACTTTTGGTTAAATGGATACGTCAATAAGCAACACTGCGGTATTTAGAGTGATGATAATCCTAAAGTGTATGTTGAGACACCGTTACATCCAGAAAAACTGACTGTTTGGTGTGCTTTATGGGCTGGTGGAATCATTGGTCCGTACTTCTTTAAAAACGCATATTAATTTTAAAACGAAATCATTTTCAAGTGATTTCTTTTTTATAATTTTAAATAAAAAATTGCTACATTTTATAAGACAAAACCACTTAATTATATATTTTTGAAACACTAAATTTGTTCTTGTTAATTTTTAAACATGTCGTTATTTGGGTCTTTAAATCGATTTCCAGAAATATGAATTTGTAACTTAAATAAGCATAACTTCAAGTTGCAAAAACCATACCTACTATCGGCTAAAATTATTTAAAATCAGATCTATTTATATAAAATTAGATATAACTTAATGTTCCGATTATGGACAAATCTCGAATAAAATTGTATGAAATTATATCTCATTTGATATAATTAGATACATGTAGATGACACATTTTTCGTATAAATTTGTGTGTGTTTATATATGATGATTTTCATATCAAAACCGATATGCATTGAACCCGACCCACTCAGATTTTGATAAAATTTTGCATACAGCTACGTTTTACCTATACAAACACAACCTCATTATTAGAAATTGCATTTTTGAAAATATGTGGGCGTGGCAAGGTATCGAAGTTTTTGAAAAATTACGATAATATGTACTTTCAAGCTGTGATTACTACGGAATGGCTGAAGCGATTTCAAAGATCTTGGTACCATTAGAAATGTATTTAAATCAGCTTTCGAAAACATACACTGTAAAATTTTCTATTTTCTATTACACTGAACATTTTTTTTTTTGGCAAAAATAAAATTTTAAACTGGGAAAACACTTCAAAATCCAAGTATTTTTTCCAAAAAAAAAAAAAATTTAAAAAGGCCTCTTTAATATATATAACATATCTAAAAACCAAAATGGCGTTTTTTCTTTTTTTTTAATTTTTTTAAGTAAATGCATCTCTTGTTAACTTCCTTATATTTTGATATCATTGTGTGACAAAAAAAGAATAAAGTAGCCATACTTTGAAAGTTATACAGTTATACAGATCGTATTATTAAATTTTTCAGACACCCCCAAAATATGGACTTACCCTTGGTAAATTTTTTTTTATTTTTATTTTTTTAGATTTAATATATATAATTTTGGGCAGCTCATACTGTTGACTTTCGTAATATTTGCTAACTTTTAGTGAAGTTTCATCTAAAGGTATAAAAGACTGGAAGCTTTGAGTTCCTGTAATAGTTTTAGCATTTTTATATCTTGAAAATAGCTTTTCTTTTATTTTGGTAGAGTCGTCAGCGTCTGCATAGAGAAATTCCATTTAACCCTTAAACCGGCAAGCCCGCCTCTAGGCGGGGTATTTTAAATTGGCCATAAGTTCGCCAAGAAAGTGGTTTATTATAAAAATGTAAGCTATATCGATAGAGAACGAAGTTAGCCACATATTTTGGGAAGTAATGTTTTGTGTACATGTCATGGTTTGGAAGCGAGAAAGCGTTATAGTTAAAATTTTCAGTAATTTCAAAAAAATAAATATTTTGAAACAACCACAATTTTAAAAAGTCCTTAAAACACATTTCTGTTAACATGAAACCATTCATATTCCACACAAAGGAAGATTAAAGCTTAAACTTTTGGAAAATACTCTAAGTTTGTTCCAAGGACATACAGGACTTTAAAAGGATACATATAAAGGACATCATCTTATCTTGAAAACGAGAGGACGGATTTTTATGAAATTTGGCAGAAATATTATATTTGGCAACACTATCAAAGCTTCAAAGTTTCGTCAATATATATTAGAGTTGTCAGTCGATTAAGAATAATTCGATTAATCGATCAAACAAAACCAAACTCCTGTTCGAATAATTTAAAAATGACGATTTTCGAATAACGAATAAATCGATTAATTAACGTCAATTAATCGAACATTTTTTTTTTATTACAAAATAAATTAAATGAGAGCTTTTAATTTGATTTATTCTCATAAATTTTTAAAGAAGGATGACGAAAGCGATGATGATGATAAACTTAGTAATGATTATGACGTTGATAATGGATTTCAATAAAAAATTAATATACAAAATGTTATAAGTAAACTACGGAAATACGTCAAAATTTTTAACAAATCCACCGAAAAACAACAAAAACTGCAGACATATATTTGTCAACAAGAAGGAAATGAAGTTCGCCTTATTCATGACGTGAAACACAGATGGTCATCATTATCAAAGATGCTGGAAAACTTCATTAGAATTCACAAATGTGTTAATCATGCACTAATTGATTTTGGTTCAACACCATTTACGGACTTTGAAGAGCTAGGAAAAGATAGCACATTTATAATAGAATTAGAGGGAGTAATCAAGTTTTTAATAAATAGTTTAGAAAAAATTAATAATTCTTTTGCAACAGACTTACTAACACGTATTAAAATAAGAATAAATGAGAGACGTATAAAAGTTTTAAATACGTTAATAATATTTCTGAATTCTGAAAATTTTCCGAGCAATTAAAGTTTCCTAAAATATTCCCAAAAAAGTGAAACTAAAGAATATGCTAATGAATTGTACTCCAGACTATTTTATGTTGAAAGTAATCGCAATAATTCAGATAAAAGTATTGAAATAAAAGATTATTATTTTCATTACTAATAAAGTAATGAAAATAATAATCTTTTATGCGAATTAAATAATTCAATTCAGAGTATTAAAAATACAGAAAATAAAAAAGACTTCAGCGATATATCAGACGATATGGTATATTTGGAAAAATCTAAAAAAAGAACAGAAAAATTAGATAAACTATTTAATGCTCTTCTTACTATATCACCTACCCCAACAATTAGCGAAAGAGTGTTTTCAAATTCTAATTTAATAAAAACCAAAACCAAAAATCGTTTAAAAGCAAAAAAATTGAGTCAACTTTTGTTTTTAAAAGATTATTTCTTAAGAACAACCTAGCTGTTTTATTTTAAAGTTTTTTTTTTGTTATGAATTTCTTGTTAATTAAAATATTAACTTTTTTATTTTTAAGTTTTTTTGTATGAATTGTTTATTTTTTTGTTAATAAGAATATTTTTTTTTATTCGTTATTCTCATCGATTAATCGAATAATTTTTGAAATTTAATCGTTTGATCGAACGAGCGAAAACAATTATTTGAATTATTCGAACAAAGCTGAAAGGCGAATAATTGACAACTCTAATATATATTAAAGTTAAGGTTCGTTATCGCTCGATTTCGCGTTTTTCGAAAAACGAAAATCGCCATATTTTTTTATCTAGAAGCTCAAAACAACTAATTTTTGGACTGTTGTTATATCTTTGTAAGAAGAATAATTTATGCCTTAACTTTTTAAATTTTGTAGTTAGTTTTTGAGATAGCCTCTAAACCTATTTTGACCCATATCGCCTAAAATAGGCAACAAAAAAAATTTCGCTAAAACAAAATATTATTTATTTCTCGTGCCGAACAAGTGGAATAAATTTCAGACCAAAAAAGCTTATGCCGGTTAAAGGGTTAATATCACCGTGAAATTAATCGATGTTTTCCGATTTTGATAAAATTTTGTGAGTGTATGCGGTAGTGAACGCAAGTATTAAAAAAAAAAAATTTTTTTTTTTTTTGGAAAACTCTGGCAACCCTATAGCTTTAAATTGTGGGGTAGGGACTTCACTTAAAAGGTCATAACTTTTGATGTGTGAAAATTATCAACAAATTTATTTTTGCATAAGAACGGCTAGGTTTTGGGGTATAAAAAAATAAATAAAAAAAATTTTATACAGGTCGGCTAATTTTGGGACCGCTTTCGTACATTGTATTCAATATATTAAAGTAATAAAAACATTAAAAACTCTTTTTTAAAATAATAGGACAAAGAAAATGTCATGCTGAATGGGCTAATTTGAATAACACCACTGTAAAAAAAATTTATTTCCAATTTCTATTTGCTAGAATTTTAAATAAATGTTTCGGTTTATATTAAAACTTTTATATAAAAAGTTTCAAAAAAAACAATGATTTAAAAATAAAAAGCTTTAATTTGTAAAGAAAAAAACTGAAAATCGATTTTAAGGTTTAAAATTATTAAAAAAAGAAAATCACTATAAATAAAAAGTAATTTTAAAAAATTGTTCTAATTATAATTAAGATACAAAAAAATAAAATTAATTTAAAAATACAAACATAAATTCATACATACATACACATAATCAATCTAAAAATACTATACAAATGGGCCAAAATCTTAAAGTAAAGCATATCGCACACAGGTTATTAACATTTAAACATACAAACTAAACAAAAAAGAAGCACCCTAATAAACTCTTAATAATTTAAGAGATCAAGAAACAAATGATAGCAACAAATAATAGCATAAAAAACGAAACGAAACAGTGACCAACATTTAAGTAGGACTTTAAATAAAAGAATACGAAATTGTATCTTTTATTTAATACACATTATTATATTTTTTGGAATAATATTATACAATTGTATATATAAGTATTAATGTACGATGATATAAAATGTTCTAATTTTTTTTTTTTAATTTTACATATTAAACTCCTTTTATCAAGGTACAATGGTGTTAGCTTTACTTAACAAACACAAAATAAATTTAATAATATATAAAAAAAATACAGATCGTATTATATTTAACTAACATATTTATTAACAAAAATTTAGATAATGTTTCTAATTTGTATTATACACTTACAAATTCTACACTCAACGAAAAACTTTAAGTACCAAATCTTATTATTAATATTCAAAAAAAAAAAAAATATGATCGAAATGGAAATTTCAACGTTTTTAACTAGGGAAAAATATTTTAATGTAGAAATAAAAAAAATAAAAACGAATTTAATATTATTCTATTAAAACAGTTTACAAAATATATTTAAATAATAAAAGATACACTAATATTTTGAATTTAACTTAAAATGATTTTTTTAAATTTTCTTTTAAAACTTACAAATTATGTACAACCACTAAATATTTAGGCAGTCTCCCGATGGATGCTCTCCGATCTCTCTCCGATCTTAATGATATTTGGATATGGCTTTTCTCGGAAAAATAATATTGAATTGTGTGTTTTTCTAAGTATCCTTCAGCTCAAATTTGTTTTAAACATTATTAAAAGAAACAAATATAGATTCTACCTGGGTTATGGTGAAATCAATGAGTTATCTTAAAACTTGATTTGGAAATGCAGAAAAATGGAATTTTAATACAGCTGCTTGCAGTCTCGCAATCATAATTGATAATTTCGTGTATTTTCGCAATTTTCTATTTTTGCAAGAGAAACATTTCCTACATGAATGCCCTTACTATAAAACATACTGTATTGATGATTATGAGTAATATTTATTGTTTTTATACAAAATAATCATACGCCGTGTAGTACCACGGTTAACCTTTTTGTGAAAAATAATATATCGCACCTGTACCTCTAAACAGAGTCAACTCAAAATTTTCACTTTTTGCAAGAAAACGATGCACAGTGATCATATCTACCTACTGTAAAAATCTTACACCTTTTTTCTACTCTTTCTCAAAAAAAATTCAGTTGTATCCCTATTTGTGTTATAAGAGTAGCTTCTTTAAAATCAACTAAAGAGGCATATTTTGAGTTGTCTCCAAATGTAAACCCAATTCATATCAGTGTTTTTTCAACTAAAGAGAAATATTTTAAGTTCTGCCTGTGTTTATGTCATAACGGATTATTTTAATGATGTTCTATTTTGTTACATTCGCGGCAGAGAAAACAGACCTTTTTTAAAAAATTCATAACTCAGTCAAAAACAAACATTTTTTTTTTATTGTAGAGAATTGAACAAATTACAAGAAAAATAAATTCAAAAAAATATATTTTTCACTCCAACATGGTTTTATAGAGCTCCAAACTGGCGGCAGACAAAAACACGGTGCAGCGCTAAGAGTCGCAAAAATTGTCCGATCTGGAAAAAAATTACTTTTTTAAATCTTAACAAAATTGGTTATCGTATGACACGAGCTTTTTTTTAAATTTTTTTTCAATTTTTGGTGATGTTCCAAATTTAAAAGTGTGTTTTTTCGAAAAAAATATTGACTTTAAAAATTCATAAAAAATCGAAAAAAAAAATCAAAAAAAAAGCTCGTGTCATACGATAGCGAATCAATTTTAACAAACTACAAAAAAAATAAAAAATTTCGTCAAAAAATGAACCCGCTAGTGCCGCAACCAGTAAGAAAAACATGGTTTCGAGATAAACGCGTTCAAAGTTTGTGAACAAAGAAAAAAACGTACGTAGGTAGCGCGAAAATTAAAAATGTGCTCTCACTAATCCGGCTGTAACTTTTGAACCCGTAGGAATTTTCCAAGAAATTTTTTTTTCTTAGAATCTTAAGAATATTTACTAAAATACAAAATTATAAAAAAAAGTCGATTTCAAAAAACGGCCAATGTCATGTCCCCTAACAAATATTCTCTATGGAGCCTTTAACTCATCAATTTTTTTATCAGTTTGAATTTTTAAAAAATTTCAAAAAATCCTAAGAGTATGTAACTTTGAGGAGCCATAATATATTCGAAAGTTGCTATTTATGCAAAAAAAAAGTATACTTATTTAAAAAAAGTTTATTTTTTTAGCAAATACAATTTTTAGATTCATTTTCAAAATTGTTCTCCTCCTTCAAAAATTGTTATACATGCATCAATCGTATTTGTAACATTTTTTATATAAAATTAAATTCCTCTTTTTCTGTGACGCGAATTCCATCTAATTTTCTCAAGTTTCTGCAAAAATCCTTGTCTATTATTTCTATAAAAATAAAAATATTTTTTTATAATTTGTAATCACTTTTTTATAAAGAATGTATTGTGTGTTTTAAAACGGTTCTAAAACTACATTCACACTGCGCCCCAAAATACAAATTTTCGTTTTTTTTAAGCTTTCGTCTCTCAAATCAACAAAAATTTTAAATCGAAAACTTGAAAACTACGAAAATGCATATATTGGGGTTCAATATTAACGTAGTATAAAACTTGTCTAAAATATAAAAATTACAAATTTTACAAAAAAAAATTTTTTTTTTATTTTGTGGAAATAAAAGATGAGGATTTTTTCTGGAACTCGAGAAAATTAAATAGCATTCGCGTCACAAAAAAATAGGACTTTAATTTTATATAAAAAAATGTTAAGTTTTTGATTGATGTATGTATAGAAAATATTGAAGGGGGAGAACAATTTCGAAATTGCATCTAAAAATTGCATTTGCTTTAAAAATTAACTTTTTTAAATAACAGGTGGCGCAAAAATAACCTTCCGATGTTTTTTGACTGTAATTTAAAAAAAAAATGAAAAACTTTGATTCTTCTTGTGAATTATTTTTATTTGGTATTTTAATTTTTTTTACATCAAGTCGAGAATATGATGTCATGTAAATGGCCGCCGCCACAGTTGATTGTCATTTGAGCCCTTTTTATGGCATTTTACATCACTTTGGGCAAAACTTCCGGCGATAGGTCCTCACATTCTTGACGGATATTGTCTTTAAGAGCTGCAAGAGTCTGAGGCTTGTTGACATAAACCCGCGACTTCAAAAAGCCCCACAAAAAGAAGTCTGGAGCGGTCAAATCAGGCGATCTTGGTGGCCAGTGCAAATCGCCAAAACGGGAGATTAGGCGCCCGGGAAATGCATCCTTCAGCATATCGGTTGTGGCACGTGCAGTGTGTGCCGTTGCACCGCCCTGTTGGAACCACATGTTTTCCAATCCCAATTCATCAAGTTGCGGCAAAAAGAACTCGTTGATCATTGCTCTGTAGCGCTCACCATTCACAGTAACCGTTTGGCCCGCGAAGTCTTCGAAGAAAAAAGGTCCGATGACTCCTCCAGCGAAAACAGCACACCATACAGTGACTTTGAGCGGGTGTAATGGCTCTTCGTGGGTTACACGCGGATTTTCAGTGCCCCAGAAGCGTAAATTTTACTTATTTACGTACCCGCTAAGATGGAAATGGGCCTCATCACTCATGATTATTTTTGATGAAAAATCATCTTCCTCTTGGTGGTGATTAAGGATGGCTTGAGCGTATGTTACACGCGATTGGCGGTCAGCAGCTAACAGCTGATGCACCGTCTGGACTTTGTACGGAAACATCTTCAAATCTTGTACCAAAATTCGCTGTAAAGACCGTCGTCTGATACCCATTTGCGTGGCACGTCGTCTGGTCGATGTCGACGGCGCTTCCATGACATCCTCGGCAACAGCAGCAATATTCTCTGCAGAACGGCTACTCCGGGGTCTGCCACGCCTGGCAGCATCTCGTGTTGTGCCAGTCTCTTCGAGGCGAGCGGCTAAACGTCGCAGTGTTTCACCAGTAGGCGTTGGACGGCCAGGAAATCTGCGACGAAATTCACGTTGTGCCAAAGTCACCGACCGATTATTGGTCAAATAAATAGTCACCAATATTCCGCGTTCTGGAGCAGTGTAGCGTAACATTGTTTATTAACGTGTATTTCGCATGTGTTTACTACACAAATGTCAAAACAGAACTGACATTAGGGGCCAATCGCAAAATTTATAGCATTTTCTGATAGGAGGATTACTTTTGCGCCACCTTGTATGTATTTTTTATTGCATAAATGTGAGAGAAGGCAAACGTAGAAATCAAATGATTTTTTCAAAAGATCGAGAAAATTAGATGATATTTGCGTCACATGAAAAGCGAAATTTAATTTTATATTAAAAATTTTAAATTTTCAATTGATGAATGTTCAAAAAATTTTGAAGGGGGACAACAATTTCAAAAATGCATCAAAATGCTGTTTTTTAATATGTATTTTTTATTACATATGTGTGAATAAAGACAACCAACTGAACCTAATGCTTTTTGAATCAGAGATATCCGATAACAACTTTCGAATATAGAGCTTTTCAAAATTATATACTTTTGGAATTTTTTGAATTCAAATTAAAACCTTTAAAAAATCGATAGTTTTTGAAAATTTGTGTGTGTTACGGGCTCTATAGAGTATGTGTGTACAAAAATTTGAATTTGAAGACGTTCGGTCAATTTCAACTTGGTGTATCAAGGAACTTTTAATATAAATTTACATTCATAAACTAATTTTGATTATAAAAAAAACAAAATAGAAAGAAAAAATGTTTGCCACAAAAATATTCTTTAATAATGAGCGACCTTTTCCTCACCGTAGATCCTCAGATACTGTTAAAATTATACAAATTTTTAATATTTTCGAAATTTATAATTTTATTCATTATTATTTCCGTAATGATAAGATAAGATAGTATATCAATTAAATTTCAATTTCGATCAATTGTTTATAAATAATCCAAAGTATACAGTGGTGTAAATTAAAATAGGGACACTTGCATGCAACATATTTGAAGTAAAAATTAACACATTATTGTACAACAACAACTTTTCATTTTACGTTTATGGTTTAAAGCTTATTGTGGTAATTTAGAAAAACAATATTAAAAAAAAATAAAATCTCTAATTAAAGCAGTGAAGGGCAACACACATACTACCACATTTATGCTTGTGTGGGAAGCAGCAGAAAACGAATGACGCTCACTAATTCTACACTCGAAAAATTTTTCAGTCGAAAGTAAAAGATTTTTTTTTATAATTATTATTTTATTTGAACTTGTCCCGTAACATTACCATGAAGAGAAACTAGTTCTAAAACTTTATCAAAACAGGTTAAATTTGCATCAACTGTTTTGATGCAAATAATAAGCTGGCAAATATTATTAATGTTCGTACTTTCGTCAATAGATAATGAAAAATATTTGCAATTTATCAGTCTAGTATTAGCTGCAGAATGAATCAATTTACTTATCTCTTCTGTCCTACGTGCAACTGTACGTCGAGATAAACGAATGTTTTGGCAAAGTTTCACACCTTCTTGACACTTTTCACAAAAACAGTTCAAAACATCTGATGTTAAACCTTTAAAAAAATACCATCCTCAAATGTGCGACATTGCTTTGCCAAAGCCAAAGCAACTACATAGGATGCCTTTTTTAGAGGCAATGAAACATTTTCTCTTATTAACTGAAAACTGGTATGATGATGAATATTACACTCATAATAATCCATGCTTAAAAATACAAATATATTTTTCGTAAATTTTGAATGTACAAACATTTTGTTTATATTACAAAACTTTCATATACAACAAATTATATAAATTTACAAATTTCGTAAAAAATACAAACATGATTTCGTAATATTTTTTTAGTACATTGTACAAAAATTTGTAATGTTACAAATATTACATATGGATATTGATGTGGTTAGAGGTCGGATTTGCAATCAGAAGGTTGCGAGTTCAACTCCTGGCCAGCACATTTTTTTTTTTTTTTTTAGTTTTTATATTTTTTTTTTTGTTTATTAATGTTTTTTAAATTTCTATGTTTTATTTTTTTATTACATTATTACTATTTTTGTGTTTTGATATAAATGAATATTTTGTATTTTGTTTAATAAAGAGGATCCTAAAACAAGTTAAAGAGGACCCGAAAACACTACTTCCACTTTATTTGCCGGGTTTAGTATGAAATTCAATAAAACAAATATTTAAAAAGATAAAATATTTAATAATAAAATGCAATTAGTTTGAAATTGTTATTTAAGTTTTTTATTATTATTATTTTATTATTTTTTTATTTTGTTTTTTAATATATTATTTGATATATTTATAAAAAAAAATTATATTATTTTATTTAGTTCAATAAACATAATAAAAATATTTAATTGCCATTTACCTTTTTTATTAAATATTTGTATCATATTTTTCTAGTTTTCATAAAAATTTCATAATATTTTCGACTTAAGTTCCTTTTTAGTTTGTTGTATTGCATCAGCTACTTTGGTGCAAATGGTAGAGGGGTCTACTTCAACACAGCAGGACGTCACTGAAATCGTGAGTTCGATTCTGGTGTGGCATCATTACATTTTTTTTTTTTTAATTTTAAAATAAACCCGTAGGTATGCACCACATTTTTATTTAAAAAAAATTTTTACAAAACTTTACGAAATGTGATTTGTATATTCTACAAGTTTTTTCGTAATGTCAAAATAACCAAAACTTTCGTAAAATGAACAACGGTTTTCGTGTATTTTACCTATAGATTATTATGAGTGTAGTTTAATTGTTTAAAAATATTTTCGTTTGGTCGAGATGTGGTGATTTTTCTAAACATTAGTCATTTTCATATAAATTGTGTGAATATCAAAAATGTTTGCTTTGTTACACAGCATTGCTTGGATACGGGTACAAAAAATTAAAAATTGCTGAATGCGTGTAGCATGCAATGAGGATGGTTTTTAATCCAACCTAATACACAAACAAAATTTGAAGGCAAAACAACGTTTGTCGGGTCAGCTAGTTCTCTATAAAAAAAATTATATTCCCATTTTTCATTGAACATTTTTCGTTGGGTGTAATTAAAAATTGGATTAGCGAGATCTTACTACACAAGTGCTGATCTGCAACTGATTTAAATAACTTTGACGAAATGACAACAAAGCAACAGCCGAACGTACATTGCCAGAGACCACACGAAGAAGTTTATAGTGTACATGTGTCGATGTCACACAAGCAGCATTTCTTTTCCTATGCACGCGTACATAGGATTTGCAAAAGTGCCCTTCACTGAATTAAAGTGTGAAATGAAATAGGGACATTAAACAAATTGTACAAAATAATTAAAATTTCTAGCATTTTTTGTTGAAAATATAATATTGGTCATTGCATTTAATAGATATATTTATGTCTGTATCATAATTGTGCGAAGTTTGGCACCTAGGGTCAAAAATGTCTAGGATATGGAAAATAGCGACAAATTGCGATATAAAAATATTTTTTTGTGCCAAGCTATTTTGGTTGGGAGTTGTTTATCAATGATAAGGTAAAGAAAAAAGTCATCACCCCTTTTGAATCCTTATAAAGTTGACTTACTTTCAAAAATCTGAATTTTGTAGATATTTTTAGGATCATCCCTTCATTTAACTTCATTTATTGGGAGTTTGCAACCAATATCGCAAATTTTTGTTAATTCTACTTAAAAGTAGACATGTTTTACGAACTGAAGCCATCAGTGTTTATAATTTACCTTTTCCAGTTTTTATTTTAGAGACGTTGAAAATAAATACTTCCATGTTCTTATATGTGCTAAATTCTTAAAAAAAAAAGTCTGAAAACAAACAAAAAAAATAGTGGTGATGTAAAAATTAGATTTAAATGCATTGAATATTTAAATGTCACATTTATAATGCTTATAAAAAATAATAAATGTGAGTTATTCGATCGTTTGCACTTTAATTTTATCATTTATTATCCAGTTTCTTGGATCTATGAATATTGCATGAAAGTACAAGATGTATAATCAGCTATTACAATAAAAAATTAAAAATCGGGAAATAAAATTCAACATGTCTACTTTTAAGTGCAATTGACAGAAATTCGGAATATGGATTGTAAAATCCAAATAAATAAAATTGAAGGGCTTATTGTAAAAGCATGATAAGCCACATTTGTTTTTTTTTATGAATTTTCGCTATTTGTAGACATCCATTGATTAATATTTGATAGAAGTCTTGCTTTATTAATTATTACAAGTGCTTAGAGCATTGATATTCATGAAAAATTCATATTTTTTACATTCTTTTAATCTTTAAAAAATGAAAACAAACTAAAAACAATATGTGGCCTATCAAGTTTTGACAATAAGCCCTTCAATTAAACTAGGCATGTTCTTAATAATTTCTAAAAAAAACTTTCGAAAACCAGCTTCCTACGCATTTCAAATTGGTCATGTCTTCTTTTGTTTATCTTAGAACTGATAAACAATTCCAACAAAATAGCTATAGCTATTTCGCAATTTTTCGCGATTTTTCATATTCCAGACATTTTTGACTCCAGGTTCGAAACTTGGCTTAATTATGACTGTAACGGCCACTCCTTGCTCATTTTCGAAGAAAAATGGCCCAATTATGCCTCTGGACCAAAATCCGCACCAAACAGTGACTCATTTTGGGTGTATCGGCACACATTCTGCAACATTACCATGATTTTCAAAGTAATGTCGCAATATTTCCCAGCGTTGTTCAAGCGTATACACAACCATATTCGTTCAGCGGAAGGATAAAACTAATTATCTGTCAAATCAGACATGAGCTAAGTGTTACCATTCACGAAATAAGCACTAGTTGAAAAAAAAACGTTAGATGGCGGACCTTTTATAAAAATATTACTGATAATTTTTCCCTGCGATGTATGTGTTAATTTTAACTTTAAATTTGTTGCATGCTAGTGTCTCTACTTCAATTTACTCCACTGTACATAATAATTCTAGTTATATATTTACATATCCTCAAATATTTTGAAATTATTAAATAAAAAAATATAAATAATACCTAATAGTTATGATTGTTTAATAACATCGGGGTTGTGACCTATCATTTCTAAATGACTTTAGGACGCAGATCATATAGTTTAAGAAATATTAGCAAAAAAAAAAAATTTTTGTAGAAAAATTTTATTTCTTGATAAACTTTTTGCTAAAAATACAAAATTGAAAATAATAACGCTACTAGTTTGCTATATTCTAATAGTATGAACTAGAGATGGGCACGTGCGCAGAATTTTGCATGATTCATGTGAATCGCGAGTGATCCGCAGGAAAAAATTCCTCGTGAGTGAGTCAGTGTAAGCCAAATTGTTGAGTGAGTGAGTGTGCGTAAGTAAAGGTGTCAAAACAAAATTTTTTCTCTTTAACTAAATATTTTCTTTAATGAGTTCGATAATTAATTTTGATAATAAATTGTCTAGGTTCCCATCGTCAGAACACGTTTAGTGGTAAAACTAGGTTATATGAATGTTTGATGTTTGTGTGGGATTGTCACTTCTTTCAAAACGTGTTCTGATGATGGAAACCTAGAAAATTCCCGAAATAGAGCTATTAAACCCATTCCTGAAAGTGGTCAATTAATAAAATTGAAAACAAAAACTCTATAGATTATTTGTTAGCACAATATCCCAATAAAGAAATATAGAGTATGGCCTCGAACTTGAAAAATTTTCATTTTCATATTTTCTTTAATTTTTTCTCCGACTTACTGTTTTTAGAATTTTTAAAATACAAAATAAATGACAAAATTACAAATTTAGAGCAGTTTTGAGTCAAACATTCACAATTTACATTAATTTTAACATTTTATATTTTGTTTCGTGAATTTGCGTGATTCACATGAATCACGCGTGATCACTATTGAGTGTGAGTAAAATCTGAATCTACTCACGTCAGCGTAAGTGAGATTCATCTCTAGTATGAACTATGCCCTTTAATTTTATATATTCCACATTTCGAATGAATGTATTCAAAATTTAAATTTATCAGGATTTCGCTAATTAAAAATCTACAACGAAAAGAAGAACCAAAATTTAAATATGTATCTTTCGTAAACATCACTGGTTACTTAACCCTCTAACCGGCATAAGCTTTTTTGACTGAAATTTATTCCATTTGTTCGGCACGAGAATAAATAATATTTTGTTTTAGCGAAATTTTTTTTGTTGCCTATTTTAGGCGATATGGGTCAAAAAAGGTTTAGAGGCTATCTCAAAAACTAACCTATAAAGTTTAAAAAGTTAAGGTATAAATTATTCTTCTTACAAAGATATAACAACAGTCCAAAAATAAGTCGTTTTGAGCTTTTAGATAAAAAGATATGGCGATTTTCGTTTTTCGAAAAACGCGAAATCGAGCGAAAACGAACCTTAACTTTAATATATATTGACGAAACTTTGAAGCTTTGATAGTGTTACCAAATATAATTTTTTCTGCCAAATTTCATACAAATCCGTCCACTCGTTTTCAAGATAAGATGATGTCCTTTATATGTATCCTTTTAAAGTCCTGTATGTCCTTGGAACAAACTTAGAGTATTTTCCAAAAGTTTAAGCTTTAATCTTCCTTTGTGTGGAATATGAATGGTTTCATGTTAACGGAAATGTGTTTTAAGGATTTTTCAAAATTGTGGTTGTTTCAAAATATTTATTTTTTGAAATTACTGAAATTTTTAACTATAACGCTTTCTCGCTTCCAAACCATGACATGTACACAAAACATTACTTTGCAAAATATGTGGCTAACTTCGTTCTCTATCGATATAGAGAACGATGTTATAATAAAACACTTTTTTGGCGAACTTATGGCCAATTTAAAATACCCCGCCTAGAGGCGGGCTTGCCGGTTAAAGGGTTAATTTATTAAAAAACTCGCATAGTTTCACTTTTAGTTTAGGAAAAAATAGCTTTAACTACAAAAATTTTATATATTTTTATGTCTTAAAAATATGGAAACTGTAGCAAATCCTAATTCATAAAATTCGCATAAAAACACATGTTTTTTAGTCAATACCAACCAAGTTCTAGTTAATTAATGAGCGTTTTCTTACTTTTCATATTTACTCCATAGTAAATTCATAATAAATTAATTTTAGTAAAAAAAAGTTATAGAAATTATATTTAAGAATGAATTTTCTGAAAAATTGTATACAGAATTTATGGGGTTTTTTTTATTAAATGAAATTAAGTGGATTAAGGGAGTTTATAATATTCACAAAACAGAAGAAATAAGTGAAGTTTTCTTTTATTGATATGGGTTTTAATGCTCAAACTCCATACTTTAAACCCACATTAAAAGTTTTTAGAAGTTTATTCAGAAATAAGAAATTTTAAAGAAAAAAACTGATTTTTAGTAAAAGTTAAATTCGCGAATATTTCAAAAAGCGGAGTTAATCAATATTAAAATTTGATGTTCACATTCATGATCTACGTCCAAAAATCTGTCTGTCAGAATTGATAAGTCGCCTGCCCGATACATTTTTTAGTGTTTAACTGTGTAATTATTTCTTTAAATATTGTTAATAATTTTCAAATAAAGTTTTAAATAATTACAAACATATATAAAAATGTATATGTTGTAAATGTCTAAATAAATATATTTTTTAAATGGAATTGTCAATTCATGGTCCAATTAAATTAACAATAAATGTTTAACATATAGTTTTTAAAATTTTTTAATTAGATTCTTTTTTTATTTGTTTTTTGTTCTTTAAATAGTTATTAAGTTTTAAAATTAACTATAAATCTTCTATAAATATTTGTGTCGCCTTTAAATAAATACTAATTATAATAAACTTAATAATAAAATATAAAAAAAAATTTCAAAGAAATGTGTTTGATTAAATCGTATACAATGAAAAGCCAATAACAGACTGCAACTATGGTATAAAATTTGTCTGTTTGGGCAGGTGATCACTATTGGAAAGGATTTCATTGAAATCCTAAAATAGAATATTTGATAATAAATAATCCAAACAATTATTATTGAGTTGGGCATTCAAGTTCATAGTACATTTCGTTCATTTGCAATTGTTGAACTAGTTCGTCCTTTTAGCTCATAAGTTTGTTCGACAATTGTATTTCAATTATTTTTATTGTTGCATTGGTCAAAGGTTTGTTTAGCAAATCTGCATAATATGTGATAAAATCCCAAAATGAACGTTTGAAAATGAACTAGTTCAATTTTAACCGTTCCTTTGGGATTTTCGCTTATACCGTGCAGATTTGTTATAAGAGAGTGAGTATGCTCACTATCTTATTTATTAATGGTGTCCCAAGAAGAGCGCAATTTTTAAATTTTAAATAAAACACAGATATTTAAAAAAAAATCGTGAAACTGTATTATATCGTAAAGTAGACAGAATGAGGTTATGTATGGAACAATATATCGTGCAGATGGCCGCCGCGGCTTTGCTGGCATGCACGCGATCTTTTAATGAAATTTTCAATGACCGTTTTGCATGAATGCTGCGGTATTTCATTAATGCAGCGTCCAATTTCCTCTTTTAAGGCTTGAGTCGTCGTCGGCTTATTCGCGTAAACCATCGACTTCAAAAACCCCCAAAGAAAAAAATCTAATGGTGTTAAATCGCACGATCTAGGCGGCCAATTCTGATCTCCAAAACGCGAAATAACACTGCCGGGAAATGACTGATGCAGCAATTGAATTGTTTCTCTGGCTGTATGACATGTGGCGCCGTCTTGTTGGAACCACATGCCCTCCACATTCATTTCTTCAATTCTAGGCAAGAAAAAACTGGTTATCATTTCACGATACCGAACACCATTGACTGTTTGCGCTTGACCTGCCTCATTTTCATAAAAAAAGGTCCAATGATTCCTCCAGCCCAAAAACCACACCACACAGTGACACGTTGAGGATGCATTTGCTTCTCGTGAATCACTCGAGGATTTTCCTCACCCCAAATGCGACAATTCTGCCTATTGACGAAGCCATCAAGATGAAAATGGGCCTCGCCAAATTGATCGCAATTTGCGAACTGTAGCCGCAAAACTTTCACCATTTTGGTAAAACAATTTCACAATGAGAATGCGTTGTTCATTCGTGTAGCGCTCCATTTTTACTAACCTCGTACCTTCTACTAGCAAACAATAACAATTGTTCAAATGTCAAACAATGACACTTCGAATGTTGCCAGATTTAAAAATTGCGTTCTTCTTGGGACACCTTTTACAACAAATAACTGGTACGTATCTGTTATAGTTGTTTTGGCAATACTTACAGATCTACGAATGCACATCTTTAGTCCGTATACGGATCCAGAAAATGGTACGTAAACGGAGTCGGATTCCGTAAATGGAACATTTTGTTTGTTGGGTAATTATCTTTATCCAGTAAAAAAATGTAACCCTTTAATATCACTGGGTCGAAAAAGAAAAACTTTGTCAATAAGAATTTTAAACCCAATCAATGAAAGAGTTTATAAAAAACAAAACAACAAGTTCAATAATTTTAAAGATCGCTCCTTTAACAATTAATAGTATATATTTCCTTGAATATAATTTTAATCAAAAGATTTTTATAATTTTTCAAATATACAACAATGATTACCTTGATCATAGTAACTCCTTAAAACTTTAACTTGTGGAATTTCTTGCAATAATGCTTCCAATTCATTCTCTTCAAAAACATGATAATATCTTAAAAATGTAGATTTTTCCAATTGTTGTTGCTCTTGCTGTGTTGCTTTAACTTTCCATGGTACTAAAACATCTTGTTGTAAAAATGCTGTTCGATTTGTATGTATAGGCAATAGAACTGGAGCTTGTTTCGCCTTTTCTACCAATAGCTGTTGGTTCAGTTGCCTTTGTTCATTTTCGGTAGTCTTGTTTTTATTTATAGATTTATTTTGTCTTAAATATGATGATTTTTTATTATCAGCATTTTGATTTTTAGCCCAAACATAAATAAGACCACGACCAGAGGGTCTTAAAATACGTACTAGTTCTTTGATGGCGGACAAACGTCTTTCTTTGGTAGCTAAATGATGAATAACAGCAATACTAATACAACCATCGATAGAATTTGAACGTACCGGAACATAAAGACAATCACAGCGAAAGATGTTATAGTTGAGGGTAGAACATACTTTAAGTAGACCATTACTACGATCACAGCCAATATTTAATAGGTCCTTGTTATTATTCAAATATTTACCATTGCCACAACCTACATCAAGTAGTATGGAAGATTGAGAAAAACTTTGAAGGAAATCGGCAACTTTAGGCCAAGGTGAATGACGAGTTTCACTAAAATGTTCTGCTATATTATCATATACTTTATGAACATTAAGTTCTTCTAATAAGGCTGCTTTATTGGAATCTATTGAGGTAGCTGGTGATGTCTCAGGCTCTTGTAATTTTGAGTCACATAATGTGGGAAATTTACAATTACAGGGAGCTCTGCGTAGTTTCCTAAATGTTAAGGAAGTTCTTTTTTTTCTACGTTTGGTAGAGAGGTTACCATTTGTGGTCATAATTACATCCAATACTCTTGGGGTTATACCATGGGTCCAATCATAGCGTGATTCTCCAGACATTATTAATAATGATCGCCGGGGTAGTAAAACATTACGGCGCTCCATGCCTTTACGAAATTCCATAACAACATCACTTTCTAGTGATAACGACAGAATGGGATCTAAAAAGGCACTATGTGTATCAACATGAGCTGGTATACCCTGGCCAGGTTCATAAGAATTCACTGTCAATTGGTCTGGTATTTGCCATTCATAAGTACAGTTATCTTTTGTTAAATCTTCTAATCTTCTCCATAAATAATTACATTCTTCAGGTATTTTATTATCCAAAGATTGTTCAGGATCAACATTGTTAATACCGTACAAAAATTCATAACCGAAATGTTTAACTTTGCGATGTTTTAAAGATGAATCATAATTAAAGACTTCATCCATTTTTAGTACATTCAATAACTCTTGTTCTTCTTTGTCACTTACAAAATCTTTTAATATTATCAGACCTTCCGGTAGTGATTTTAACCAATCTGTGTGTTCCTCTTTCGGCAATTCCTCAAAATAACTTAAATAGACCACAGTTTGTTTTTGTCCAATTTCTGCCACACCATGCATACTATTAACAATGGATACAGCTTCTTCTATTGCAGGACATTCCAAAAAACAATAGGATTTATTTGGTAGCATTATTAACCTATTGATTTGTCCATATTTCTCGGCCGTTTCCAAAATTAGTTCTTCCGTAAGTCCTGTGGATAAGCCGGCATTTAATATGGCCACATATTTGGTGGGTTGCTCTTTGGAGGCTTGAATATTACATTCATGTTGTATAATGGCTTCGCAACGTTTCTGCTTTTTCTCCAATTTACGGCTTTGATAATTTGGAGACATTTTTTAATATTTAATCTTTTTTGAAATAGTTGTTTGTTTATAATTTATAGAGTTGTGTAGTTCGTGAACGATCTAGTTCAATTGAACTTGTCTTTACTTTGAACTAGTAAGCTAGTTCAGCTATTTTAGGTTTTTCGTACTTTTAGTTCTTTTTTGTCATTTGAGTAATATTTCTTTTGAGTATAATTTTGTTTTTTCTTCAATGTTGCCAGCTCAATTTATTTTAATGTTAAAAAGAAGTCTCTAATATGAACAATTCACTTGAAAATTAACGATTTAACATACTCGGTGCCGTGAATTGTGTGTTTTTCTTATTATTCTTATATTAATCTGTACAAAAAACTACTTGTAATGGCAAATATAGCCATGTAGTATTATTAAATAAAACGAACACTGTTCTTTATTCAGCTCTAGTGAGCGACTGTTTTTTATTATCTAAAAATACTTAAATCTAAGTACAAAATAAACTTAATACTAGCTACAGCTAAAGTGTGGGAAATGCTTATGTTTGCATTAATCCACACTGTAGGTCGCTTGTAGCATGGACATTCCATAGATTGTATGTTAATTCTTCATACAATGTGTGGGTGTTATATTGCCTGTCTACTACATGGCAATATACACTTATCAAACACACTACAACTTTAATAATTAAATTATTGATAAATACAAAACTTTAGCTATTTGCTAGTTAACTCGATTTTATTAACATTTTATTTTTTCAATTTTTTTTATCGATTCTAATTTATCGTTTAATTATGGAACATTTTCTCTTCTCAAGGGAATGTCTGCCAGAAAAATACAGACTTAAAAGTTCTGCAATTGAAACGCCGCTGATGTAACGAACGATTGAACAAAATTGCCAAAGATCGATTGAACTAGTAAAACGACCTAGCTCATTTATATCAATTGAACTAGAAAGAGCGCTCACTATAACGAACTAGAGTGCACAAATCTAACAATTTACAATGTGTTTTTTTACGCATATTTGACAGTTCAAACAGTGTTGTCAATTAAAAAAAAATATATATTTAAATGCCAAAGAATTCAACATTTCACGATAACGATGAACCACGACCACATTTTTGAAAAAATTAAATAATTAATGAAACAACTAGTGTTTCCAATTTTTTTTCAATCATCTACATAATTTTCTGAAATTCTTTTTGCTACCGTTAAACTTTAGTTACAATTTAATTTATTTTAGGCATTTTTCTACATAAATTTTGTAAAAATGTATAGTAGAATACAAACTATATTTGGGCCTAACGAAAAAATCAAAACCGGATCAAAAGCATGTTAAAACTTTTGACTTATTTACAAATCTCATAGCTAAATCACTTACAAAACCTGATTGTGAATAGGTTATTAGATTAACTGTTAATCAAAAATATTCAAAAATGGCTAACTCACCGTGTTTAGTGCTTGATTAAGTATCCAGTAATTCAGTGCTTTCATATAAGATTAATTATTTGCACTAAACATTAAGATATAAATAAAATAAATTAGGAGATTAAGGGCCGTTATTACAACTTGCCTTTAAAGTAAATGTTAGTAAGAAGTAACTTTAGCTAAAGTGAGGAATAAAGTGAGCTATAATGTTTTTCGTTATTACAACTTCCCAATAAAATAAAATTAATATTTTTGATAATGTGGCAGCACCAAACTAAAAGCCGATTATTGGTTTATGAATTGGTTTATAAAAATACGTAGTGGCAACGTACTTTTATTTATTTGTTTACAAACAAGATATATTTATTAGGTAGTTTTTGTAGCCCAGCTGTTTATCTTCCTCTTACCTGGTTTTGACATCTCTTACATGGTTTTGACAGTACAAAGACTGTATCTTGAGTATTTTGAAATGTCAAAAACCTGTTGTTTTTGTATTGTTTGTAGTTGTTTGTTGTAGTTGTTGTTCTAGTAAGACTACCTATCTAAATATATCTTGACAAACAAACAGTAATTTGTGAAATTCGGTTGTGAAATTCGGTATTTTCTTCTTCTTCTTTATAGAGCAGAAAATGTGGCAACTTTAAACACATAAACCTTACGTTTAAAGTTAAAGGCAACAATATCTTCCCTTTAGCTTATCGGTCACTTTTAGCTTAAAGTATACTTATAATAACGAAAAACTAATAATCTGTCAGATAACATCCGAACTTTAGCTATTAGCGCAAGTTGTAATAATGGCCCTTGTATATGTGAATTCCTTATAAGATCTGATAAAGCGCTTTATTGCGTATAAACATTTTTTTTGGCGTTCATTTTTTAACAATCTGGCATCACTGTAATTTGTTTACATTATAATGTTATCCATTCACTTTGCACTTCACGTAGTTAAAGCAATCAATTAAAAATGAGGTAGATTTCTTTTTCATTTGTATCAGAAAATTTATAAAACGTATTTATTTTATTCCACAGTGAAATGGAAAAAGAAGTTTATGACAAAATCAATTGTATATTATCCCTGCAAAGTGATGTGTTAACTAACCATACCGACATTGTAAATCATTTAAGAGCATTAAGAAATTTATGTGCTCAGGGTGCCAACATACAACAGGCGATAGCCTCTAACCAAGAATTGCAGCAATTTTTGCAAAATTTGCTGTTTAACAATGTAACAACAGACAAAGAAACTGTTAAACTATTACAAACAATTGGTTGGCAATTAATGGCCAACGTTATAGTAAACAATGAGGACACTCAAACGTTAATATGGCAAAATCAGGGTGAAAAGATATTACAAGCGTGCTATAATATTGAAACACCATTGGATCGTAATGTCGATATCATGCTTATGATCATATATAATGTTATGAAGTCGGGTGAAAGCTTGTTAAAACATTTCTATATAATGAAGGCTATAGTATGTATTTGGAAATCTATATTACAACAAAAATGTCCACTGCAATTTGATTTTCTACATTTTATATATGAAGAGTTTTTGGTTAAAGATGGTCGTAACACGGTTAAATGTTATGCCCAACTTGAAACGGAAGAAAGATTAACATTTTTGGATTATTTAGTAAATTACCTACGACAAGATAGTCCAAATGGTGTAGTTCATACATTTATTCTTCAACATCTTTCAAAAGAATTTAAAATTAAATCAGACTGTATTCTAAGAGTATCATCGCTGCAGGAAGTTGATAAAGCGAAACCTCAAGAAGCATATGCTCTATTACGTTGTATAGCATCCGCGTCGGGTTCTGAACATTATACACAAATTTATGCCACAGATCATTCATTGTTTTTAAATGTTTCAAGTCTTTTACGGTGTCTGGTAACAGCCAGTAAGGAAAGTGCTACGAGTATATTTACACCCATGAATAAATTGGAAGAAGTTGCTCCCACTTCGAATGTGTCATCTGATTATCAATCTGAAATATCATATGAATTGAAAACTTTATTAGTACGCTGCATAGCTAATCTATTGTATAATAATCCCACCAATAAAGGTTATTGTCTGGATACACAACTAATGCCAGCATTATTTGAATGTACAAATATGGATGCTAGAAACCCATGTAAGTTTTAAAAAGATATATTATTTTAGTTCAATTGAAAATTTTGTTTTTTTTTTTAATATAGTAATGAAAGAATGGAGTATTTTGGCCATACGTAATGCCTGCATTGGTTGTCCGGAAATTCAACAGGTTATAGCTAATTTAACCCAACAGGGTACTGCTAAAAACGAGATTTTAACAGAATTAAATTTAGATATGGGTTCGTTAAGAATAAATCCAGGTAAAGAATAGTTTTTATAAATAAAATGCATTATAATTTTAAATAAAATTGTAAAATTAGTTTACTCATGTTTCCTTTAATATGGCAACCCCTTAGACCGTTAAAAATATCGCCGGGAGTGATGCCAATTACACAGAAAAAATCGACGTCCGAACACTTAAAAAACGCCAAACGTGAACTTTAATAAAATGTTCCTATTTTTTATTATATTTTTTTATATTTTTTTTTTCAATTTATAACGAGCTTTCAACCTCCGTATATTTACAAAAATAAAGCAAATCAAACATATTAGCTAGGTTGATACTAGTATTTCGATCTGGCTAAAGATCTCATCAGAACCCGAAGTTTTAGAAAAGTTAGAGCCTCCATAATAAGCAGAACATTAACAAAAAACCTATTAATAATAAATTTTGCTCCATTCTTGTCTTCTTAGTAATCAAGCACGTGGTTAGGTCTTTTCCTAACAAGCATCATGACGTTACTAAACTTTGAAGACCAAAAATGTTCTATTTATATAAAAAAATTTTAGTTTGTACTCTGGCTCAAGTAATATTTTTTACAGTTATATTAGTTTTTTGTTTTTATATACATCGAGATTATTTTTATGTTATTTTCAATTTATAACGAGCTTTCAACCTCCGTATATTTACAAAAATAAAGCAAATCAAACATATTAGCTAGGTTGATACTAGTATATCGATATTTACCTATTAATGCGAGCGAACATGCAAAAAGTGCTCAAAATTATTATCTTCTAATCCTTCAATGAACATCTGCACTCTAAATAGCTTTATTGTGAAATATTTAAGATGCTCATAGGAGCTTCTGTGCGGTATTTCCTTAGTGTAAATTTCTTTTGATAAAACATAATATTCCATATTTTTAAAAAATACTAAAATATATAAATTTTTTTTTACAAAGTTTTGATTTATTTGGAAAATATTTCAGAAAACAACAAGTTTTTTGTTGTTGTGACCAATGGTTAATATTTAAATTAGATTTTTAAGAGGGTTTCCTTACGGGCTATTTTGGTCAATAATCTGATTTATTTGCAAATAAAAATCAATTTATCATGTTTTTGCTCACCGTTCCGTTTGCTTAGTTCTAACTTCTTCAGGAGCGTAATGTTATAAAATGATTTTTTGTTAAATAGTCAGAAAATATAATATGTAAATTTAATTTGTAAATAAAAACTGGACATCACTACACAGAATTTTAAATAAATATTAATAACACAGTACACAGAAAATCACAGGTTAAGCTGACTGTTGTTAATCTGACTGTAGTTATATTAAAACTAAAGTAAACATTTTTTACTAAGTTTTTTTTTAATTTACTCAGCTCCAGCAAAATGTTTTGTTGATTCAAATTTTTTTGCTAAAAATGAGTTCACTGACTTTCAGCAAAACACTTTTGCAAATATTATAAATTTTCTGCAAAAATTTTGCAGACACATGTAAATATTTTGCTATCTTTACACATTTTTTTTTGGACGTAAAAAATTATATTAAAAATTTGAAAGATCATTTTTATTGGCGCCTTTTTATTGAAGAAAAAGGAACAAATACGGACCGGATACGGATCCGGTTTCAAGGTTCGTTATTGACACGTTAAAGGCCTGTTTCATATGGTCATTTAAGTCAATATGAACTCCGTTTTCAGCACGTAATAACGGTACGAAATCGGTTTGTCATTGATGGACATTCAATGGGTTCGAATCAGATTTGATCCAGAAAACGGTACGTAGACGGATTCCGTTTAAGATGTGCCGTTAACGGAACAATTTGTTTGTTGGGTATTTAGTAAAATTAACAATTTTAAAATAAAACATAATTTTAAAGCAATTAAAAAAGCCGGCGTAGTTTCTTTCGAACAGAAGAAGAAATTTTTAAAATTTTTATGTGTGCCTATATTTATGCAATAATTCTTTAATTTATTAACTAATTAAAAAAGACAATTTAAAGTGCTTATGTTTTGGGGCAGTGGGCGTAAATTAGTTTAACAACAGGTACACAAATTAAAATATTTCAAATTCAACAAAATAAAAAAAAAAAACCTTTGGCCCAAAACTTAAATACAAATATTTTTTAATAGAAAATGTTATTGTCATCTGCTATTTATGTATATTTCATAAAAAATAGTACACTCTAAAAAAAAGTCCATAAATTTAGCAAAAAAGTTAGTAGAAAAATTGCAGAAAAATTGCTAATATCAGAAAAAGCGTTTTAAAGTTTTAACAAACAATTTTTAAGTTCAGCAAAATATTTTGCTAACACTTAGTTCAATGCAAATGAATATCGATTTGTTAAAATCAACGAAATTGATTGCTGGACCTTAGTAGATTGAAAAAACTAAAAAAAAACTTAGTATACAATTTGTTCTTTAGTTAATGTATTTTGCTGAAATTTAGATCTAAATTATTTTTGAATTTTAACGTCTTTTTTAGACAATTGCAATTAATACTATAATTTACATGCAATTTTATTTAATTTAATTGTGAAAGGCGTGGTAGAGAAGAATGAGTGTATTTTCTAAAAATCATAACTACATTGCAAATTTTCAATTTTTTCTGAATCAGACTGCGCAGTTTCTGGTATTGAACCTTCGTCAGTGACCCTGTTTTTTTTTTTGAATAATGTAATATTTGTTATGTTTTTATTTGTTCGATTGCGTCTATATGAAATTTTCTGTGCAATCACTGACCGTGGTATAGATAAACTGATTTCTAATGCCACATGCACTCGCACTACACGTTAGACAGAGCACTTTAGCCCTCTGAGCTATCGTCAGGTCGAGTTTTGTTGTGATTAAAACTAGTTTTATTCAATACACGGTGTTTATGTTCTTGCATACATAATCTCAAAAGTACAACTCCAACATCACAACAGTTCTATTTTTAGAAACTTACCTCACTCTAATGTCCACTGTTTTCCCATATGTTGTAAGTGATGCCACATCTATGATACATTCTTTGTATATTCGATACATGGCGCTTGTTTAATATATATATTAAATTGGCAGGATTTAAACATTGTTAACATAACGCAATTAAACAAAAAATTTGTTAACTAAATAACAAAACATAATTATTTCCAGTTATGGATGGTATGTATGACGTAATTCCACATTTTTCAAATGATAATTCTAAAATATAAAAAAAATACTCATCTTTAAAAAGCAAAAGAAGGGAATATGCACATAGTTTGAATTTCTTACTGCAATATGCAGTTTTTTCTGCTTGAAATTGTTGACTTCACAAGGATTAATTAATTTTCAATTTATCAAAAAAAAAAAAACATGAACTTGAAAGAGGACACAAAGAACATAAATTCAAGCTACAAAGTAGCCATTAATTAATCTGTGATATTAAGTTAGGATGTGTTTTTATTGTTAAATTCATGTTTTTTGTTGTATGTTACATGTTACATGTTAAATGTAAAATTATTTATAAAAAATTTTTATATGTAATAATATCAAAATTTACGAATCCCCAGAAGAAGTCGACAAATAATCGACGAAACGTCGGGACAAAACTGTAAACAAAAATTTAGTTTTTATTTACATGAATACTTTAGGTCTTATTAGCTCAAAAAAATTAACAAATTTATCAAAGTATTGTTTATTATGACACGATCATTCATTAAATATTTTTTTTTTTTAAATTAGTTTATTTCATTTACTTATTGTTTTATTTATAAATTTTATTATTCACAATTTTTGTACACACTTTTTTTTTGTCGCGACACCTTGATTTTTTAGTTGTATATACAAAAGAAAATATTAATGAATTTTTTTTGTTAAGTCTTACAACACAGTGCAACAGTGAAAAAATGCACGGACTCGACATTATAGGTAAGATTGTACTACCAAAGGTTAGTAAAACCCTGTACTCGGTTTGGCCAGTTTGACTACCAATTTTTTTTATGGACCTCAAAAGATTTTGAAAATCAAAGCACCACTCAAAAAAGGTGTCCTCAGTTTTTGGCCTAGGGCTAATTCAGACTTGATGATATTGCTTAACTATATTTGGCAATAATGTAGTGAAGAGTTTACTGAATAAATTTTATAGACATTTTATGTGCATAAAATCATTTTTTCCTGCACTTTTTTGAAAATAATATAGGAGAAAAAATTTTTTTTTGCTTTTTTCAGCATAACTTACATATAACAAAAATCAATAACAAAAAAAAAGTAAACAAAAATGCAATAAAAGTGTAGTCTAGTCAAAAACGACTATTTATAAGGTACAAAGTGGTCTTTGTAAGCTATTTCGGATGCCTACACATATTCAGATTGTATTGATATATTTACAAAAGTTGTTCAGATTTACAATGGCTACAATTTTGTCCTATATATTGTTAGTGAAAAATTATGAGTCCCTGTAAGTTATGCTGAAAAAAGCAAAACAAAAAATAATTTTCTCCTATATTTTTTCAAAAAAGTGCAGGAAAAAATGATTTTTTGCACATAAAATGTTTATAAAATTTGTTCAGTAGATTCTTCACTACATTATTGCCAAATATAGATAAGCAATATCATCAAGTCTGAATTAGCTGTAGGCTAAAAACTGAGGACACCTTTTTTGAATGGTGCACTGATTTTCAAAATCTTTTGAGGTCCATAAAAAAAAATTGGTAGTCAAACTGGCCAAACCGAGTACAGGGTTTTACTAACCTTTGGTAGTACAATCGAACCTATACTGTTGAGTCCGTGCATTTTTTCAAAAGTCTTCATTTGTTGCACTGTGTAATGGGTGTTATTATTTGTATCTTTTGTTTTCTCTCTACTTTGTCTAGAGAAGCTGCGACATCTATATCTCGTGTTTTTATTTGTTTTCCGTGTTATGCATGTGTGTGTCAGTACAATTTTGGTAGCAACAAAAACTAGTTAAACATTAGTTCAAAATTAGCTTTTTAGCAAAATCGATTAACTAAAATTTTTGCTGAAAACTCAATTTCAGCAAAAAAAAAACTTTAAATATTTTAAAGAGACGTTTACCAAAAATTTCAACTATCTTTTTTTTTAAGTGTTGTACACACAGAGAACTGCCAACTATTTGTTAACTGAAATTTGATTACCATTACTCAAATTAGGTTATTAGGAATTTCAGTCCTTTGGTATAACTGAACATTAGTTTTCTCAACAAAGTTCAGTTAATTCAACTGAATTTTAGTTCCACCATCCAAAATATTCGGAAAGCTTACATAAATATCGTTGTGCTAACTGAATTTATAAGTTGTTGTCATAAGAGTGCACTTTTCAATACGGTTGGCACTTTATTTCTCTCTGTGTACAAATTGAAAGAAAGCTTAAATACAAAAGACAAACATAATTTTGTTTGCACATTCTATATTATATTTGTCTTGATCATATATGTCACATTTATGTTTTAATTAGAAATTTATGTTAATTTAATTTTTTTTAATGCATTTTGACAAACATTTTAGCATATGTACTAGGATGACCCCTAAATAACGATTTGTCGATTTTCGTTCATAACAACACACCCCATTTTTATTACAAATGGTTCCAAATGGAAGAAATTGATTTTTATTTTTTTCAGAAAACGATAACCCGTGCCGCAATACGGCCGAGAATGGACCACTTTTTAAAAAAGTTATATTATTATTAAAAAATTCGAAAAATTGGAAATTTTGATAAAATCTACTTTGTATGTCATTTATTCATTTAGTATACGCAAAATTTTTCAGATATGGAATTCTGAATTCATCGGATATCGTTAACCCACTTTAGCCAGGAATCAAAAATTACCCTCAAATTTAATATAAATGCAAAAACTTCTTTTTTTTTTAATTAATTTTAAAGATTTTTTAAAATGCCTAATTTGCAGATGTCGATTACCATTTTTAAAGAAAAAAAAAAATTGGAAAATTGATAATTCGAATTTTTATTTGGTTGGACAGACTCCTTTCCAGGACAATTTATGAAAATAGCTTATTTTGTCAAAAACTGAACCAAATTTGACTGCTTTCATCAAAGTTTACATCATTTTCGGAAAAATATCACTTAAATTTATTTGGACTATAATTATCTTTACTTTTATTTAAAAAATTCTTTAACCCTTTACTACGAGACTGTAAAGCTTTTAAACTGATAGAAAAAAATCTAAGTTCAAAAAAAAAATAAGTATTTTATGCAACTTGATCCATATAGGGTTAGTTTTTAACATTTTGGCCAAAAAAAAGACCCACTAGGAAAATTACAGATTAGGATCTTTCATAATTTTCTGAAAAATATCACTTAAAATTGATAAGACTATAATTATATTTACTTTTATTCAAAAAAAAATTTAACACTTAGTGGCCGCGGTACAAAAAAACACCCATGAAACTTAATTTACACGATTTCTTCAAGATTATAAAGCCATTAAATGAATAAAAAAATGTCCACTTGATAAAAATTATTATTTTTTGTATCTTGATCCATATAGGGTTAATGTTTTCACTTTTCACAAAAAAAAAAATACCCACTAGGTAATTTAATAATATCATTGAGATTTTTATATAATTCGGATATGCGATAGAATGGTACACAACTAACGAACAAGCGCAATTCTTTATAGTTCCAATCATATTTTTCCGAAAATTATGCAAACTTTGATAAAAACATTAACATTTTATTCAATTTTTGACAAATGATTTTTATGTATAATGTTAATGCTTTGTACTCCTTGGTTCCAGTTGTACGTCGTAGGATTGAAACACACTCTAATAATTGGTTTAATTCACCTGAAATTACTAATCATATCTCATTGCGTGATATAACGTATAAATATTATCTTCAAAACAGAAGTCCTAAAATTTTTTTCATATATTGTGAACATAGAAATCTCGCAAAGGGAGTAATTAGAGCAGCAAAGAGGCGAGCGCATTTTGCTGGTTTTCGGGACATTAGCCCAAGGCAAATGTGGGGTTATTTAAGGGAAAATGGGTGCTTGGAAACAGTAGGCCGTTTCACCTCTACTGACCCAGATGAGGTCAACAACTATTTTGTTTCATGTCAAACTGCTGACATTCCTAGTACTCTGGACTTTCTGGATAGTAGTGATGGGAATGGGTTTGCTTTTCGTTGTGTTGATCTTAATAAGTTGTATACAGCTTTTGGAAAGGTGAAGTCTAGTGCAGCAGGCCACGATGGTTTACCGTTGAAATTTATTAAAATGGTTTTTCCATTGCTGTCTTCTCATATTCTTCATTTAGTAAACACAATCATTATGACAGCAGTTTTCCCAGATGAGTGGACGTTTTCTAGAGTGGTGCCAATAAGAAAAGAGGATCTTTCTGACGCTTTAGATAACCTTTGCCCTATATCTGTCTTACCAATTCTCTCGAAAGTAGTTGAGCATATTCTGAAGGAACAAATGGTAATTTATCTTGATAATAATTCTCTAATCCTAAGTCTAACGGATTCTGTTAGAAAGTATTTAGATAATAATAAGAATGTAGTTCTTCTTTAAATGGATCTATCAAAGGCGTTTGACAGGGTAATACACACAAAACTTATAGAAAAATTATTTAGTTATTTTGGATTTTCACAAGAAGCTTGTAGACTTATTAAATCTTATCTTAGCGATAGAAATCATTTTGTTTATATTCGTGATTTTTCTTCGTGTACTCATCCTATAACTAGTGGTGTTCCGCAAGGTTCTGCCATTGGTCCATTGTTGTTCATTATGTATTTGAATGATCTCTTGAGAATTTCTAATGGTCTGTCTTGTCAGCCATTTGTTTATGCTGATGATGTGCAGTTCCTTTGCTATGCTGAAAAGCACTTTTTTGACGTCCTAGAAGAAGGTATTAATTTTATAATTAGGGAGGTATTAGATTGGACTTCTGTCAATGGCTTCTCTGTTAATCCGGGAAAAACGAAGGTTATGGTTTTTGGTTTTTTAACAGATAATGTAACCGTTATTCTTGATGGTATGCGAGTAGATTTTGTTGACAGAATAAAATGTCTTGGAGTTGTCATAGATAAAAGTTTAAGTTTCTCGCCGCATATTAACAGTGTTTCTTCTAAAATATAAGACTATATTCTCTGGATTTGTATCTTCCACTATCCATTAAGGTACGCATTGTTAAAGATTTTTTAATGCCTCATATACTTTATTGTGCTGAGGTTTTCTCTGGTACTACAGATGGTGAATTTGAGAAGTTTTCTAAAATGTTTCATAGAATTGTTAGATTTGTCTACGGGGTAAGGCTTCGTATGCATATCACTCCTTATGTGATCAAGTTTCTAGGATTTTCTTTTCGGAACTATGTCGGTATTAGGATCTTATTATTTTTCTATAAAACAATGCTAAATGGTTTTCCCGAATATCTAGTGGATAATTTCCACTTTAGTCAGCGCGTAAGAAACCAGCAATTAATTTACCCTCCTTGTCATGCGAATATTTATGATAGATCGTTTCAGAGGAGAATGTCTCGATTATGGAATCACTTACCTAGGAATCTGAGGTGCTTTTCGTTTTCACCTGAAGTTTTTAGGCGAAGACTTGAGGAATATGTTACTGAACATGACTTGATTTTTTAGATTTTTCGTTTTCTTGTTTGATCGTTTTCAATTCTCTTATATATATAAATATTTTTTTGATCTCTACCTGCTACAGCCTGCTAATTGCTAAAGGAATATGGTGATTGCGTATAATGCCATTTTATTTGTATCCTTTATTTATTTACTTTTTTCTACATAAATTATTATATATATTATATTTATATTTTTATTATTTACTATTTTTTATACTCTGCATTATTTAGTAGCTTTTAATAGCCATATGTGGCCTAAATAGGCTCGGTTATGTAAATTGAAGAAAAAAAAAAAATGTCCTGGAAAGGAGTCGCTCCAAAAACAAACTCAAATTATCATTTTTCCAATTTACCTTGTTTTCTTTAATAACAACTTTTATATTTTAAAAATGGTAATCGCCATCTGTAAATTAGGCATTTTAAAAAAATCTTTATAATTAATTTAAAAAAATGCGTTTATGCATTTTTATTAAATTCGTAGGTCACTTTGGATTCCTGGCTAAAGTGAGTTAATGATATCCGATGAAGTCAGAATTTCATATCTGAATAATTTTGAGTATATTAAATGAACAAATAAAATAAAAATTAAATTTTTTCGAAATTTTGAATTTTGAGAATTTTTAATAATAATACACCTTTTCCATTGAAAATGAAAATTATTCAAGTTCGAGGCCATACTCTATATTTCTTTATTAGGATATTGTCCTAACAAATAATCTATAGAGTTTTTTGTTTTCAAATTTATTATTTGACCATTTCAGGAATGTGTTGATAGATCTATTTCGGGAATTTTCTAGGTTCCCATCATCAGAACACGTTTTGAAAGCGGTAACAATCCCATGCCAAACATCAAACATTCATATAAACTAGTTTACTCACTACATGAGAACTAATATATGAGCTTGAAGTTAAAGATTATAACCATTGATCAAAAAATAAATTGAAAACTTGTTTGTTATGTGCAAGGTCCACCTCTGGTGGATATTTATTACACGTTTTTTGTTTTTCTCTTTTTTTTTATATTTTGTTTAGTTTATAAACAACACATAATTTTTATTTTTAATAAAAATTATATCAAACTTGTAAAAAGTAAATTTTTTTCGAAATTTCGAATTTTTAATATTTATTTATTTAATTTATTTATTTAATATTTATTGAGCCTTTTTTTTAACAATGAAATAAATTGAAACAATAAAACAAGAAGATAACTTAAGACTAAAACGTATTATCTTAATTTTTAATAATTTTAAACAGCACCAAGCTTTATCTTTAATGAGGTAAAAAAAAAAATCTAAAAGATTCCAAAAACGTTTAGTATGTCCTTGCTCCCGGGACTTACATAATTTGAGAGATAATCTCTTAAAATAAACTTAATTCTAACTTAAAACTAAAATTACAGACTAAATTAGACTAACATAAAATAAAAACAACACACAAATATCACAAAAATAGTACTATCCTCTATGAGTACCAGGAGTGCTTTTGGTATAAAAGCTGGGACATATATTGACATTTAAGTCGAAATTTGGAGGTTCTTCATTAATATACCCAATCGGTGATAGGTAGTTTGTGTTAGTCCAGTTAAAGCTTCTTTGTTCATAAAAAATGTTTTTAATATGATTATTATTATGATTTCTAATTCTTGCTATAAAATTTTTTAAAATGTCACAAACATAAAGACCAATTGGAGTTACTTTAGCTTGACTATAAATATAGTGATTAGAAAATCGTTTATTGACTGATTCGTAGTTCAATCCTATACAACATCTTAAAATTTTTCGTTCTAGAGTTTCCATTTCCTTTATTATGATTGGGGAAATGTTAAACCATATATTTTTAATAATATATTTTTAATAATAATACACCTTTTCCCCAAAATGGAACATTTTCAACCGTCATGCGGGTTAACGTTTAAAAAAAAATGATTTCTTTCATTGAGAACCGTATGCACTAAAACAGGGTAATGTAATGACAAACCTAAGGGACACCCTAATATGTTCGTACATAAGCAAGTAAAGCAACTGCTGTCTGGTCAGATACAAATACAAAAAAAATAAATTATTTAAAAACAAATCTCAATCAGCAAAAACTCAATGAATGTATATGGCCACTTGTATTAAACCTTAACAAGTGGTTTACTCATACCACACTCACCATTTCGAAAAGATCACTTATAGAATCACTATGCAATGATTCTCAATTAATTTTTGGTTGTCAGTGATTTCCTATCAAATTTTTATTCTAACCAAAAGCTAACCGAAATGAAAAATTAGCAATCACTTTGTAAAATGAAATTTTAAACAAATTGTTGAGAGTAAAAATTTGCCAAACAAAATTTATTTGATTGTCAATTTGAAACTGAAAATTGTCTTTTGAAAAACAGAGTATTTTAGGCGAAATAAACAATTTGTTGTATTGTTTTGATTTATGTAGAAAAATCACATTTGCATTCCATTTAACGCCCACTAGTCAGAAATCAAAAGCCCCCAATGTTAACAGATACGAATATTGGACATTGATGTGAACGAACAACACACCAAAATAAAAAAAATATTTCAGACACATGTCTGCCCCATGACAAATGTATGAGAAAAGTAAGAAAAAAAAAAGTATTAAATATAATACATCAAAAACTTTGAATTACACAAACAAGTAAAAAAAATCTTAATCTTTTTTCATACAATGTCATTTTATGGTGTTGTTTTAGAAAAGAAAAATTTAAATTTTGAATAATTTTTTCAATATTTTTAAAAATGACACCTGCTGTTGTTGTATGGTACACAAAGGTGTTGAAATCTTAAATATGCGTGGGGCCGTCAAATGCATACATATAGAACAAAAGAACAAGCAAAAGTTTAACAGAAAGAAAAACGTTTTAATTTTTTGTATTCAAAATACAAGAAAAACATATAAAAATCAAATAGTAAAACAAACAATTGTTTGGAAGTGGTTATTTTTAAAAATTGTTTATGTGGCTGTAAGCGAAATTTATGCATGCTTTTTTTTGTTGCCTTTCTCCCATAAAACTATGACGTCGTATAAACATACCAATCGTCATATGCAATAGACGAGAGATTTCCTATTGCTCATGCCTTAGCATTTTTATTTCAGAGTAAAAAAACCTTTGTGTTCATCTTTAAAATATACACATTAATATGTTTCTTTATACACTGAGAAATTTTAAATATTTTTAATATAAACTTTGAAATTTGTTGACCAAGTGGCTATTTTTTACTTCCATTTCAAGTTTTTTTCCGCACATTTTACGTTTCTTAAGTTAAACGGATTTGTTCGCTTTTAGTTTAAACTTTGATTGTGTTTATATCTTTTCTGGACATGGCAACCCTTAATAACTGTTATATACTAAACAGGGCGTCTCAAAAATTATGTACATAAAACAAGTTAAGAAAAGGGTTGCCGTTTATGTCAAAAATGTTTTCAACCACATTCGTTGAAAAATCGTTAAATTGAATTATACGGAGTTTATATAGTGAAATTAATCTACTTGATTAACGTTAATCCATCTTTTTAATCTTCCCCGTTTACATATGCATTTTTTGATAGTTGAAAGCTTAACTTGACAGCTTAAGATTAACTTTGTGAGTTTAATATACCAAGGTGTCGCCGATAGTGATAAGAGGAACAAGGAAAATGTTGGAGTTAGCAACATTTTTTGCCGACAGAGCCAACATTTTTTGTTGCGGCAGTGTCTTAATGATAAATATTATCAGACTTCGTATGTAGGTTTTTAAGCGTTGCCAACCCAAAATTATATTAAAACACAGAATTGCGGACAATTAGCATTATGTATGCAGAGTTGTTTAGAAATAGTATACAGAGTAAAATTTAGATTAACGATTAAGCAGTTAATCCTATTTTAGTAGTTTAGCTTTTCTGTGAAAAAACATTCGAGGAGATCAAACTTTAAAGCAAATCATTAAAAATAATCAATTTAATAACGATTTACATATAATGTCTTTAATTGTTTAATATGTTAAATTTTTAAAACAGGTTACTAGTTTTTGCGGGAAACTAGTAAAATTTCACCTTAAATTATTTACTAGATTGTTTGTACTCGAACGAATTTATGAGTAAAACTGGCAAACTCAGTGAAAAATATCATGTAAACAAACACACTGTATATTGCTTAAACAAAATGCAAAAATTCAACTTTCTGCAAAGCAGTCTAGTCGTGTCAACATTTTATCGCTTGAACAGACAAAGCCTTTTCAATTTGATAGAAAAAGTTTAATTTTTGTTATGAATTTAAAATACAATTTTAATAATCAGGACATTAAAAAGGCATTAAAATATCTAAAATATTCGCTTCAAATATGAACTTAGATCAAAATATGCTCTAAAACTAAAAAGTATACACCAAGCGTCCAGAAATGTGCTCAAAAAATATACATATAAATTTTTTTATTTTTCAAAATCGAAATATGCACAAAAAATAAAAAATATGTACATCAAAGTTTGTGATTTTTCAAAATCGAGTTATTCCTCGAGAATGGTTTAAAAATTAAATCTAAGATAACTGTCAAATGGCAAATGAAAGTAGATGCTGTGTTAAAGGCTACAAATGCGTTCTCTTGTTTTTTTATTTAAATCTTAATTTAAATTTTCACAAAATATGCAATTATATTAAAATTATGCAAAATAATACACAATCAATGCCATAATATACATGCAAATATGCATTTATAACAAAAATGCAAAAATATGTCATAACAAATCTAAGCCATTTTGTTAAAAATTCTTAAATTCGTAAAAGTATTTTTTTAAAATCGATTTTGGCTTAATGACTACAAACATGCATTTGGATGAAAGTCCCTGCTCTGGTATAATATAGAAATAATAAAAATTTTTAAATTTTTGACGAATTTATAAAAATTCTAAAAAAACTGGATAAAATACATTTAAAACGTTTATAAAAAAAATACTTTAAATAAATAAGAAAGACTTAAACATTTTTTTTTACTTAAACATTTTAACGCTCTGATAATAATTGCTTAAACCATTTAAACATTCTGAGTGCTAAGATATTTAAACCCAATCATTCTGAATATGTTGCCATTTTTCTAATTCTAAGAACTTTTAGAAACTTATTTTATAATCCATGAAAATTTGTTTATTCAAAGAAATAACTCAACATATGTTGAATACATAAATTGTTACCCATCAAAGATTTTTTTCTGTGTATACACTTGTACATATCTACATCTCGTTGGATATTACTTTGGCGAAAATACAACAATTCTCTTCTAAATATTATGCCTAACTGCTGGGGATTTTCTAGCCTATTAGCTAGTCTGACAGTAGCCTGTCATTCAGTACGTTTTGGTTAGGCGACGTCTTCGAATAGTTAGCAATATGTGAGTTTCACGATAAGAACAAAAGGCAAAAGATTACATAGTCCACATATTGCAGTATGTGGCAGTTTCGGCGATTTTTTTTTATAAATCGAATATGAACGCGTATTATAAAGAAATAAAATTAAAAGTTCTTACAGTTAACAGAGCATTAAAAATAATCAAGCACACGACCAAAAATATATTCAATCATTTTTTTATGAGCAGTGTTTTTTATTTAAAATTTAATTTTTAAATATATAAATTTTGTTGATATTTAATTAATTGCATAATAAAAATAGTTTTTTGTGATATTTTAATAGATTTGTTAAAAAAAAAAAAACTATAAAATATAAAATCGAACATAAAAATCAAATTAATGAACATGATTTAATAAAAAACTAAACAAGAAATAAATCATTTTCGAAAGAATAACAATAGCACATCCAACAACGTATGCGGAAATATTAAACTAATAATTATAAACACCATCTAAAATGTGTTAAGTTTATTTATATTTCATCTGAAAAATATTATGAAAAAAGATTTTAAAAAGTTTTAAACAAATATTTGAAATATTTACAAAAAATAAAAAAAACTATTTATAAAAATTAAAAAATATAATTTGTATACCAATAATTTTGACTAATGAACTAAAACCTGAGTTTTTTTTTAACGAAAATAACATTTAAAATTTGACATTTACTTTTCTATTTTTTGACTGTAGCTAGTGTTTCATTTAAGAAATGAAAAGTGTGTTAACAAAAATATTTTGGGAAATTCAAAAATAAATGTATCGGCAGATTTCATTAAAAATCCAACAACAAATTGTTCTTCAGCAAAATAACAAAAAAATTTAAAAAAAATAAATTCACAAACAGAAAAGACTTGGGGAACCAAAAAAAAAAAAACCAAAGCATAACAAAAGAAATTCGAAAGGTATTTTTATATATTCGAGCGTACTAAAAGAAACGGTCTTTAAGATATTATTATTACAAAAAAAACCTGACAATTATAAAGGAAGACACCAAACGAATTGTATTTCGAAATAAATAAATATATTATTCGAAATAAATTAACAGGTTTTTGTTTTTATTCTATTACAAGAAAGAACATCAACTAAATTCTTGGCTAAAAAACATTTTTAAACATCATGTTTACCCATAACAAACTGTCAGTTTGTGGTATTTATTTATTTTAAATAGCCATTCAGGCATTAACAAAAACGTCTACAAAAAGTTTTTGGCGCGTAAATATTTTTCTGTTACCTTAATTTTTAGTGTCGGTTAAAAATATATGTATTTTCATGTGTATTTTTTTTTAAATTTTATTTATTTTTATATATTTTTTAAGTTTTGTAATGTTAATGCTTTGAATACAACAAGATTAAATTGAGTAACGAAGTTCCCCCAACCTGAATCAAAAATGAAGCGTGATGCATCTACATCGACAATTGGTCGAGAAGAAGCTCGTAGGCCTTTGATGAAGGCATATATGTTCCAAAGACGTGTCTTGTTCTCCTGCAGCTGTTTAATGGTTCTATCTCTAATATTTTGGATAGTAGCAATCTCAACAGATCATTGGATTATGATAACTGGTAAAGGAGGTAAGCTTTTAATTTTTATATTGTATTTACATATATGTATACAGACAAATTCAACGAACTAAATAGTGTGCTTTAACAAACTTATAGTGTATCTTTTTAACGAAGCGCAATAATGAAATGACACATTAATAATTATTGGTCTGACGATGCAACACATTTAATTTATACACCTCATGAGTTGTAAATGCCATATCGCTAGATTATTTTTGATTTGACCTATATATGAAAAAGTTGTTATCGAGAAAAACTATAAAGGTTTACACAAAATTTTCTTAAAATCTACATAATAATTATATATGTAGCATATATTAAGCTTGTTTTTTTCTTATTATATGTTACGAAATCCCATACAAAACTTGACATTGGGCATGTTGAGTGTTAAAGTTTTTTTTTTTGTTCCTTACACTTAAAATGGAAACGAAAAAAAAGGAATGTCAACTCTTTTTATATATTTCTTTGGAAACTAACAACTTATCGACGTTGAAAAAATTTAAAGAGTTAACAATTAACATGTCCAATGTCAAATTTTGTATGGGATTTCGTAACAAAAAATCAAGCCCGATATTAAGTTTTTACGAAAAATAAATATTCATGTTTATTCTGTACGTCAATTTTAATATGACTTTCTTTGCAGCAACAATTATGTACGGCTAAAAGCAGTACATACTCGTTTTTGGTTGAAATAAGGTTGGTTGTTTGGTAATGCAGCCAAATAATAATGAAGTAGATTTTTTAAATCTTGTATGCAATATATCAATTGCACCAAAACACTAGTTAAGTATTTTTGTTTTCATATGGCAAGCAGTGGTACATTAACGTGCTTCAAAATCGTATGAGAAACTAAATGTAGACCGCTTTGTGTTTTCATCGGCTTGTTTTTTCTCGGCTTAAAAAAAAAGTTTACATAAAATTTATAATGCCTTATAACGATGTCTTTCTCCATGAATTCTGAATCAACATTTTGTTACGGTTAAGATTGTTGAACAAACCTTTAATAAATTTTTTAACGATTATCAAGATGTTAGCGTTTTTTGTGATTTTGAGAAAAAAAAATTATTGCAATTTTTTGTAAGGAAAAATATTTTATTCAGCATATTAATTTAATCCTCTTCCTTAAAGCCTAAAATCAAAATTATTGGCATACCCATTACAGGAACGATAACGTTATACTGGCGCTTTTTCATTAAATATGAGTTATTTTACCTTTTCCTTAACAACTTTTTAGATAATGGACCAATTTTTTTAATCAAATACGTTTTAGAAGATAGACTTCATATAAATAACGTTTTTTGACAGAGTAGAAATTCTACTGAGTAAAAGTTTTATAATATGCTTGTTTTTTTCTATACACATTACGAAATCCCATACAAAATTTGGCATTCGGCATGTTAAGTGTTAACTCTTTTAATTTTTTCAACTTCGATATTTTGTCAGTTTGTATTCAAATATATTTAAAGTGCCGTCAATCGTTTTTTTTTCACATCCATGTTAAGTGTAAAGAACAAAACAAGGCTAATATAAAAAAAAAAATAAAAATTTATCCGCATTATCGACATAATCGCCATTTTATTTAAAAATCAGACATCATAATAGTAATTATTGCCAATATATTTTATAGATTTGATGTATCGTGTTGCATAATATTAAATTTAATATTAATAATTTTTAAAAATTTAAAATTTTTATTAACCTATAGTCGAAACTTTATCGCTATTTAGCGACTTTAAGATGAAAACTTTTGTTCAGCGATTTTTGGTTTCGGAATTAGAAAGAAGATAATTGCAATATATACAATACAACTAATCTAATTTTTTTTCTAAAATGGTTAGTGGGTCAATCCAATAGTAAGCTGACGATATGACATCGAAACAGCAACAAAAATATCATTTGCATTATTGAAACGATTATGATTTAGTCGACATTTGTTTATCGTTAAAAAAAAAACATAAGCAATTAAATACCTGGGTTATAGTATCTCTCGATAATTTCAATACAAAACTTCCCAATTAAGGTAGACTCACAATACTGGAGTACTCTACGCCGCAGAGTGTATTTTGTTCCTTTCTCTTTTGCACTTAAATATTTTTGAATGATTTACTTTTAAATTTTAAAAGCCTAATATTTTTCGTTCTTTTATCATAAATTATGATGTAAGCAAGATTATGCAAGTTAAAGATCATTTGTTTTTTGTTAAACAAAAACCGTGCAATGTTCATTTATTAATTAAAAATGTCTTCATACACTAATTTAATGCATACTTTATTACATGTTACATTTCGCGTCACCGAAAATCCTTAGAGGACCAATGTAGAAGGAGTAGACTATTTATCAAATTATAGTAGTAGTAGTAGTAAATCTTTATTTTCATTAAAAAAATTATACAAAAAAGTTTACAATTATAATAGATTTCAATTTGTTTCTTTTTTTTTTGAAAATGAAGATATTACGACATTGACCATAGTCGTCTGTCGAACAAGAGAATTATTTTCTCCTAAATTTAAAAATCATAACGTGTTTAGTTTTGGTTTACATAATAATTAAAATTTTGTTGTTAATAATTATATTCATCTATTAATATTTTCCTGTTTTTTTTTACTTATCATCGGGCAAATAAAACAATATGGGTAAAGCGTTGATCTTATTCCTTCAAAAATTATAATTTGGGTAAATCTTGTATCACTTCTATATTAGTCCTCCGAAGATTTCCGCGAAATGAAACATGTAAGGACCTGTCAGTAGATAAAGTCTGCATTACATTGGCGGATAAAGACATTTTTAATTAATTAATAAACATTACACGCTTTTTTGTTTAACAAAAAACAAATGATCTTGAACTTGAATAATCTTGCTCACATCATAATTAAATATTTTTTGTATAATTTAATTTCTTTTTTCTTGAATCCAATCTGTAGCCTAGAGTACCCCGGTATTAACTTATGGCGTTTTCTTTTCTGACAAAAAAATGTTGCATTTTTATAAGTGACATTTAAATAATGTTGTCATAACCCTCTTAATATGTTGCCATATTCATAGTCACAATAAAACATGAATTTATACAAAAAATGCTGCCCTGCTTTAGAACAGCTGATTTGTGTATAAAAGAAAACAAGTTGAAAAATAAAAAAGCGGCAAATTTGCAAATTGGCATTCAAATTGTTTTTAATTAATTATTTTTTTTTTTATTTAAAATGGATTCAGGAATTGATGCAAGCACAATATTTCGCTCCTGGAGAACACACATTTCCTCTTCATCTGATGATGAGGAAGAATCCATTAGTACCCCAACAACATTGTTTACGCATATCACTACAGCAGCTTTTTCCATTTTTAGCAATTTAATTGTATATTTTTTAAAATTATTATAATTTATAAAACAATATCTGTTAATTTTCGTCTTTAAATATTTTTTTTTTTCAAAACAAAACTATAAAATCAGCTGTTTTATAGTGCAACATTTTCACCCCATCATTTTATAAAGGGTGAAAATGGCAACATTTTTGCATGTTAATAGGGCGACATATTTTTAAAAGAACATGATTCCTTTTTAAAGTGCTGTCAATTTTTTAGAAAAGAACACAAAAAGTGCAATTTTTTAGAAAGGGCAAACAAAATGTTACATTTTTTGCCAGAAAAGAAAACGCCATTACATTCATAGTAAACGAACTCACCGAAAATGTATTTTATTATATTTCAATGGCTTGGCAACCCACGTCATGCTTTTTACACAACTGCTATTTAAAATAACAGGGTGTGCGGTATAAATCAAACGTGTTTAAGTAACCAATGTTGACAATTTCCTATATTTTAAATGGCATTTCTTCAAATAATTAACGTTTTTTTTTATTGCAAACATATGCTGTGAAAAATAATTGTCATATACAATTTAAATTGTTTTGACGACAACAATACTAAAACAATGCGATTTGGCAAATGGAATGCTTTTTCTAAATAATTTACTCTAATATGTATTTTTAAATGTGTTTATTTTAAAAACATACATATATATATATATATATATACATATATTAAATCGGTATTTTAATTTTGTTTTTGGAAATTCCCTTGTGTATACCAAGTTATGGTAAAATTTTTGTTCACATTTAAAAAAAAAACAATATAAAATGTATTAAAATGTCATATTAATACATATGTCAACGGTTTAATAAAACTCTGATTTACTAACCAAAATACATCAAAAAGAACAAAAGAATTTACCTAGGATATTAAAATTTTTATATTATAAATAAAAATATTTAAATATTATTGAACAAACCAAGCAAACAATGTCAATGATAATATAATAGAAGCACTGATAAATAAGTCATTAATCAATACTTACTACCACTTTACTTACAACGCTCAGAAATAAATGACTTAAAATTACAGTTGAAATAACTACACGCTGAAAAAAACGGCCTGCTGGAAATATAAATGCTTTTAATATACTTTTGTTTGGAACACATTTCCGTTTCCAATGTTTTTAATACAATATGTTTGTTTGCAAATATAATTATGTTTGCCTGTAAATTTATATATGTTTGGAGCGAGTGAAAAGCGTCTACCCGCAAACATGCATATCGAGGGCCTATATTCAAAACCCTCTATCTTTTATTTTCACGAAAATGACTTTTTGATGGTAAAATGATCAGTAAAATAGCCCTCATGTATGGTGTGAATTTCATAACAAAAATATTTTTTTTTGCTGTTTTATTTGCATTTTTGTTATTTCTCTATCTTACACAATTAATTTTTCTGAATGCAAAACCCTCTATCTTTTCAAATAATAAATTTTCAAATATTTTTTTGGAATAATTTCTTCTTACAATACATGTTTTCTTACAATTTTTATTGATTTTTTTTAATCGTTTATTAAAATAGCGAAAGCCGATTCTGAATTGAATTAAATCGAAAATATTTTACCTTTTGGTTTTTGGAAATATGATGTCCATGGCAAAAAAATAAATGGTTAAACTTGCAACTTGCTTAAAAAAAAAGAATGTTAAAATTAACAATGAGATCGCAAAAAAGCCGTTGGACGCAGAATATTTAAATTATGTGATCTTTAATAATTACAACGATGACAAACTTATGTGTTTTTCTTCCATTAGACCAGGACGAGTAAAGAACGATCCTACTGTGTCTAATTTAAGATCTCTTTTATATCTTCCAGATGGTAACATAACATATAAATTAGATTTTGATACAGATTCCATGGATTTACCTGTTCGTATTCAACCTTACACAGGACATATTGAACCAAAACCTCTATATTCTGGTCCACTATCAATTCAGCCAAATAAGTGGAAGAATTTGAAAGATTTGAAGAGCGTAATACCACCGGAATACCATTATTTTTACGATAATTTACTCCAATCAAACTCCAAAAAAACTATATTTAAAAAAAAGCAAAAAACAACACATAGAGCAATTCCATATGAAAGCGATCACCTTTTGGACGACCCCTCTCCGATTTTAAAATAAATAGTCTCAATCGATTGCCCAGCAAAAAATAATGTACCTACATATTTTTTTTTTTTTTTATAGTGACTGGTTTAGTGGTGGTGTGCACCAATGTCATGTGACAAAATTGAAGAATTCTTCATAAGGGACCTCACTAAAGCGATCGCAACGAGTGATAGCTCGTTGGAAAGGTATTGAATCAGGCTTTAATTGAAAAATAAAATTTTCCTAATTTTTCTCAGAAATTTACCTTTTTTCCCATGAAAATTAAATTTTCCGATTTTCCACAGAAGCTCCTAAATTTTCCGGCTAATTTTATTTTTTTTGGATTACTCATAATTTTTGCTTTAAGAATCAGCAATAAAAAAATGGGCCCCGACTCCTTGTTTGGACAGGAGAAGAGCATTTAAGAGACCACCTTGTTCTCATTGTTTTTATATTTTTTATAATTGAATTATTTTTAATTATTTAACAAGAAAAATTAGGAAAATTTTATTTTTCAATTAAAGCCTGATTCAATACCTTTCCAACGAGCTATCACTCGTTGCGATCGCTTTAGTAGTTTGAGGTCCCTTATGAAGAATTCTTGAATTTTGTCACATGACAGTGGTGCACACCACCACTGGGCAATCGATTGAGACTATTTATTTTAAAATCGGAGAGGGGTCGTCCAAAAATTGCTCCATAACCTTTTGTTTCATATTGTTTATTATTATTTTTTTTATCTTATGTTGTATTACTAGCCGTTATCTTAAATAAATCACCTTAAAAACTGACAAATGGCATAAATGAAATCAGAATAATTTATTTTTATTAAAATGCAAAACCCTCTATCTGATCTTTTCCATACATAAACATTGAATATTTTTGAGAAGCAAAACCCTCTATCTAACAATAAGTACCCAATAATGCAACATTTTAAAAACCAATTATATGTGAGATTCAGTAGTTGCTTAAAAAAATATTGTAGAATACCGAATTTTATTAACTCAAGTAATACGCGAAAAAAAAACAGTTTTTTGGCTCTCCTGAAAAGTTGTGTTTTTTAAGATAGAGGGTTTTGAATATAAGCCCTCGATATGTTTAATATTTTAATATATACAAATGTTTGTTATAAGTATGTTTGCATGTCCTAAACCTAATATCTAAAAAATTCAAAATTGCAAATTTATCTTTGTTTAGGTTTAAAAATTGTAATCATTGTAAACATATTCAAAAATGTCTTTTCTTTTTTGTCATACTAATTACTAAAAATTTAGTAATTTTTAAATACTAAAAAACAACTACAAATGTAGTAAAAACAATCGAAAAAACGGTAACAGCCCACAATCAATGGCAAGTTTTTAAAAACAATTACAAACGCACAACCTGAAAAAAAACTCCCTGCAACTGTTATTTCAGTAGATTCTACAGTCAAACCTTTTTGAGTGTGCCTAAATTGTTGATCCCAAAATACATATTTATAAAAAATAAAGTTTTATATATAAAAACAATTTATTTAAATTTTAATTAGTACATTTTTTTAAATTGAATTATGCGTACCGCATTTCCATATTTCCGCAGTAGAATATAAAAAAATTAGTCTCATAGGAATTCTATAATTTTCTGATACAATAAAGAAAATTAAAATGTTCTTGCAAACGATGTATTAAAGTGAAAGTAAATTTGTTAGCTCCTAAAGTTTTAAACCGTTTATGAATCATAAGGAGCTATTTTCAATAGGTCCATTCGTTTACTTTTCCAGTAAAATCCAGTAGATGAGTAAATTTTGGGCAAAATGAAAATTTTACTCTCAGAACTGGCTCTTGCACAAAAAAGTAAACGAACGGAAAAATTGCAAAAACTTGCAGGTTAATTCAAACATATGAGCGCTAAAAAGCTTAGTGTTGTAAAATATGTATTATTTAGACTACCCAGTATATATTGTTTTTGGTACTTGATGCATTGCATTTTAATAATCATAAATGCGTAGCAATTGTATTTATTAAATAAACTTTTGTGGAAGCTTTTAAACTTGTTTAGTTTGTATTTACATGACTTTTAATTTTGTTTCTAGTTAAATAACATACGAAAATACATGAATACTTGATTTTTGATATTCGGTACCCTGAATAATATGCAGTAAGAAGTATTCATATATTCATTAGCTTTACATCTCTAATATATTAATGTAAAGAAAAACAATTAACAGAGATATTAGAAAACTGATAAATTGTTACTATAATAATTGTAACTGACAACTTTAATTTGTTTCAGGTTGAAAATAATTATTTTTAGTTTTTGCCGCCCTTTCAGCTTTTAATCTTTCAAATGTTTTTATTACTAAATGTATGCTTATTTTTGTTTGTTTACTTAATTAAATCAGATGTTTTTGTTTTCTACTGGATTTTACTGGCAAAAATTTGTCCAGTAAAAATTTACAGGTTTTTTTTGCTGACAACTGTCACTTTACTCTCTTAGTATATGCTCTCTTTTGCAAATTTATGTGTACGCGAACGCATTTCAGTAAAATCCAGTACAAATTTGTACAAATTTGTGCAAATTTTGGTGTAAACGAATGGACCTAATATTGGCGTGGGTTTTGTTGCTCTCACTTCGCACACACATACACTCACAATATTTTGTTGTTAAAAACAAAAGAATATGTATTTTAAAACTACTAAATATATAATTAAAAACTGGTATACTAACTATTCTTTTAAATCAAATGTATTTTTCATTTATTTCTAACTTTTTCGATTTTTTATTTTGAATAGGTTTTTTTTTTGTAACTCTGGAAGACTTACAAAAATATGTGCACACTAGGGTTTCAACGTGCCTATCAGTACGTAATGGGCAATAATGTATTAATAATAGAAATCGCTTTCCCAGGTTATTTTGAAACAAAAACCTAACGCATAAAGATCATTTTTTTAAAATGCCTTTTGTTAAATTTTGAACGTTAACTTTTTACTTATTGTGTTCGTTATTTTGCTAATTTTGAAGTCTATATCGCGAAACACATCAAATTTGAAAACGTTTGTGTCCTTTATAACGATGCATATCCAACTATGCATCGTTATTGTCTACTTACGTAAACATTTTAGCTAAATATTAATTTTTAGTTTAATTAAACAAAAAGAAGATTATACGGAAACCTTTTATAAAACCGCGAAAAAATAAAATTGCGTTGCTTTATATATATACGGCTAGGGTAGCTAAAATTTGATAATTGCAAAAAAAAGCCAAAAGCTATAACCATACACTCAGGGAACTTCTGCTTACAAAATTTGTAGTTGTTTGGGTTTTAATACGGTTTCTTATTTTTAATGTAAATGTCAGTCATTTGTAGAACAAATTTTATTTTTTACTAACATTGTAGTTCATTACAAAAACAAACCACATCAAATGACTTTTTTATGATTTTACAGTCGTTTTTTGTTATTTAAAAAAGTAAATGTTTGTTTTTTTATTACTAATATATGTGGATAATTTTTACGACAATTGTTAGTATTTTTTTTAATAGTAAAAACAAATGACAAATGTTAGTTGAATTTAATGAAATGTCAGTTGTTCTTTTTTCAAGTGAAATTCCATTTGTTTTTGACTAAAATTGCTGTTGTCTTTACCTACACAATATTGTGTGTGGACTATAGTCTGTGTGGACTATATTCTGTGCGGACTATAGTCCACACAGAAAATTTCGACTTCTAATAGATTAAATTATATCCGTAAAATTAAATTAATTTATAACGCAAAATTAAAATATCAATTTAACTAAAAAATCGCCTTTTGTTAATTTTGGCGATTTTTTTTTATCAATTTTTGGCAATTTTGTTTTAATTGTAAAGATTTTTCAAATTTTGGCGTTTTTTTTTAATGTAATTTTTTTTTAATTTCTGCAATTTTAAAAATTCTTTTTTTAAATTTTGGCAGCTTTTTTAAATTTAGCGTTTTTTCAAATGTTTTCAATTTTTTTTAATTTTTGGAGACTTTTTTTTTAATTGTAATTAATGTTTTAATAGTATCTACTTAAAATTTGCAATAAAAAACAATATTCAATTAAATTTGTAATAGATATGAAAATAATATCAATTAAATATCAAATTACAAATCATTTAAATTGTTCCTACAATTTGCTCAATAGGACCGAATTCAATTAAACTTCTAACTGAATCAACAAATATTTTAATTGAAACTTTAGTTTCAATGTGAATATTTGTTGGTTCAGTTAGTGATTCAGTGTTCTAATGTGCTCTAGCCCCCTTGCCCCCCCCCCCTAGCTACGTGCCTGGAGTCTGATATAATTTGCAACGATTCAATCCAGTGAAAATAAATTTGTTAAATTGACCAAATATTATGGTTCGATTATTAAATTGAGTTCAAATATTGCGAGTTTGATATTTTAAATTGTGATGTTCATTTAAGATAATTTCATAGATATTTTCAATTAAAATTTTCGAGATGATATTAAAATTTTGCATAGGATGTTATGGATTTCAAAGCAATAGCTTCTCTTTACCACGGCAAAAGAGAAAAAACTTATTTTTTTTACATGGGACAATACATTGTTTTGTTAAATCCCATATATTAATTTAAGTATGTCAATTCAATTATATATTGCCCGTCTAATAAAGTATGGTAAAACATTTTAAATATGCCCTTTAACGAAAACTAACAGCGGCAAGTAAAATTGTATCTTACCATACATGATTATATTAAATTTTACAAAACTGGATCACATTATACAAGATTATATAATATTTTTAATCGGGTAGTTTTATTTTTTTTTGATAAATAGTAACACGCGTGTTTTAGCAAAACGAGTGGAAAAGAATAAAGAATTGTTGGAATAGAATAAAGAGCTTAAATATGTGTTTTGGCAACACCAGTGTTTTGCAATCTAGTGTGAACGTGGGTTAAATGTGTAAAAAATACAGTTTACTAAATACTTTTTAAATAAACTACAATCAGTTACTGTTAAAATATTGTGAGTGTATTTCTTGTACAACTTTAGTTTTATTTTTGGAACATTACAACACATTACACTATAGACTATTCCATCCACTCTAGAGTGCGCCTTCCACATTATGAATTTATTTTTAATTATTAATTAAAATGTATTTTAAAAAGAAACTAAAATTTAATAAATTTGATGTATGATATATTTTTTTTTGTTATATTTCAGGCATTTTTATACCGGAAACAAGACGATTTTTTATGTCATCGCACTCCGGTTTATGGCGTTTTTGTCGCAATACTATATCACCCAATGCATTGCCTAACGCCAATGTGGTACGCAATTTTACATCTATAGCATATCAAAATCCTAATATGATAAATGATGCTAAGACAAATTGTTCCAAATTACCATTTATAAAAGAGTTTAGAGATGATATTGTCGAATTGCCTTTAGTTAATTTTACGGAAGCAGCAAAAAGACGCATGTTTGCCCATTGGGTACAAAAAGACGAGGCTGAATTTCAAACATTTAAGAAAGCATTTTATGAATTTGTATTATCGACTCCGGCAGCTAGAAATGAATTGATTCCCATAGATGCACAGCCCATCGCCATTGATCCGTTAAATGTACGTAATATAGAAGGAAATAAAATATTTGGTAGTGCATTGCAAAAAGTTTCGATAAATGCAACATCGTATTATTTTGTTATACCGGAAATGGCACAAGCTGCCATATTTGAGGGATGGAATGAAAAACGTTTTGTGCCAAGACTGTTATGGCCATTCGCTAGAGATTTGGATTTGCCAGCATTTGTACTAAATGATGATCGTGTTATATTACAATTAATGCCACCGAATCCACCAAAAAAAGGAAAAATAGCAAATGGCTATGAATATGTGCCAACCAGTGAGTGAATATTAGGTCTATTCGACGTCGTTACTGCGGTTACCCAAGCATTAGAAAAGCATTAGAAAATCAAATAGAAACAATATTAAATTAAATAGAAACAGCTTTGAAATCAAACAAAGTATGTTTTCTATTTTTTTTTTTTTTTTATTAATTAATAATCATATAATTACAAATTATATACTATTTCCCTACGAAATCGTGCAGGTTTTGTGAATTGGAACCCGAGACCTCTGAGCATGTTCTCTGTAAATGTCCGAGGCTCTCCGACAGGAGGGTGCGTTATTTTGGTGGTCGAATAGTGACGCCATCGGACGTTTGGAACTGTTCACCTAGTAGGATAGTTGGCTTCATAAGGAGCCTGAACCTATAGGGTGTATTCGCTGGCAGCACAAAATACAAACTTCTGGTCGCGGTGCATAGTGCCACTATAGTCTAATCTAATCTACTATTTCCCTAACCGAGCACTAGCTACTATGGCCTTCGGCGCGTTGTAGCGAAAACAGACCAGTGCCTCAGTTGGGAATCGAACCCACGACCCCCGCTCTGATAAGCCAGCACGCTACCAACTAGCCTACCGGGGCGCACATGTTGTTTTCTATTTAGTTTCAATATTATCACAGCAAACAAGGCAATACGAAAAAGATTTCTTGATCATATCGCCTGGGTATCCATTATGTATCTTTGTTACGACACACGACAATGAAATGACACCTAAATCATTATCGTTTCGGTGATGGAACTAATTTTGTTTACTCATCTCATGGCTTATAAATGTCATATGAAACCGATGCAACGAAAATTGTTACATTTACGCTGTTAAAACAACCATGCTTTAGGTGTCATTTCATTGTCGTGTGTCGTAAAAAAGTTATATAAAATTGATAAACTGGAAGAACACATTTATTGCCGGCAATGTATCATTTTCGTATTGTTGAAGTTTCTTCTATCGGGAGTAACTGTTACATAAAAGCTATACTTCCAGGCAAATACGAATTCCACAGGAAGATAAATTGGCGATATTTTATTATCGCCAGGAAAATAAATCGGCAATATTTAATAAAATTTTGTATCGGCAAACTATCGCCGGGAAGATAAATCGGCGATACTTTAAGCCGGGAAGATAAATCAGGGATAATGCCAAACTATCACCTGGAAGGTCGTATTGTTGAAGTTTCTTCTATCGGGAGTAACTGTTACATAAAAGCTATACTTCCAGGCAATACGAATTTCACAGGAAGATAAATCGGCGATATTTTATTATCGCCAAATTATCGCCAGGAAAATAAATCGGCAATATTTTATAAAATTTTGTATCGCCAAACTATCGACGGGAAAATAAATCGGCGATACTATGAGACGGTTTTTTATCGCCGGGAAGATAAATCAGCGATATTGCCAAACTATCACCTGGAAAGTAATAAAAAGGTATTGCCCTTCTTTCATACCAGCAAAGAGTTTAGAAAATAAAGAGATTGCAGTACTCTCAGTTACAGAGACAAAATATATAACAGGTGGCTACAAATAGGAAATTGAATATTTTTCGCGGCTTTAAATTGATAAATTGACATTTTTAATGTTGCTGCTGATAGATTTTAACATATTTGTTATGAGCAAATTATTATTCAATTTATCTTTAGTTTTCCTGTTTGCAGGCACAAGGTGTTAACAGAGGGTGAGAGCATTGCATAGCCATTGATCCTAGGGGTAAAACTACGATTTTTTATTTTCGTACTATTTAAATTTGACGTTTTATTTTGATATCAGATAAATGGAAGAACAAAAACTATATTCTATTACCCACTACCATTACAATCTTTGAGTTTACCACCAATACTTTGTCGTTTGGAGTTTGCTTGTTCTCCTCTCTGAAGAATAAATGGTTTGGCACATTGCTACAAGGAAGAATATGATGATTATTTATTCAATTTCTTTACAGAAATATCAAGAATAAAATTTACACAGCTTTCGGTTGCTATTTGTCTCATTTCTTGACCATAAAAGTCCATTTTTCAAGTTTTTTAATCATCCGACAAATAAAAACTAAATAAATGACATCATAAAATAATTTTTAAATATTTTGTTTTTTCAATATCGCTAACATATCGTTCAGCTGATAAAAAGAAGATATATTTAAAATAATGCTTTGATAATTTTTTATTTTTGATAAAAAGAAGATATTGCCGTAATATCTTCTGGGCGATATATCTTCCAAATGTTTTGCAGCGATGTTTCCACTTATTTTTAAAATTCTGAAATAACATCTATAATGTTGAAATATTAATTTAAATGAGAAAAACTTTATTTTAACTATTTATTAATTATATTATATTAATTTAAATACGAAATAACAATTGATTTAAATATGATTTTTTCTTCTGTGTATTGTCCAATTTGTGTTTAAATTATTGTTGTTTCGAATAAATTGGACTCCTTTGGGAACACGCGGTAGTGACGCCCAACAGACCTAATATTGAAATAGTAGTACGAATTTAACGATTTCTTTTTTTTTAAATAAAATTTCTTTTTTTTTTTATTTAAGGTCGTTGTAAATATATTGATATGTTTCCTAATTCCAGTGATTTACGTATGGAACCTGGTTTTGATTGGACTTTAATGGGTAAATTAATACTATATATATATTTTTTTTAAATATAAATTTAACAATTTTTTAATAAATTTTCTTGCCGTTCAGATTATATCCGCACTCAAGCATCGTTTGCTTGCATTACTGTATTTGTTATGTGTTTGGGCTCGGTATTCTCATTTTATACATTTAAAAATCCACGCTATATGTTTAAACGTTTGGCCGGTGGCATTGATTTGGTGGCATCCTCTACAGTTTTAGTTGTTATACAAGTTTTATTTGCATCTGTGGATTATACCAGAGAACACTTATTTTATGCATATCCAGATGGTGCAGAATTAACGTAAGTTTTTAAGTCAAAATAATAACCAAAAGCGTTCCATTGCTCAAAATTGTGTGTTAATTGTTTCGAATTTTAAGAGCATTTCCAAAATTGTTTGACCTAATTTGAGTCGTTTTTGAAATGGAAAAATTTTCATTGAAATCTAGCACTTAGATATTTAACAACTACTCTACACCGCGAAAAATTTTTGTTTAATACTCTATGTCACCTAATAATAGTGCTTTCGAATTTAGAGCGCCAAAGACTTTTTAGATAGTCTTCTCTGGACTTACAAAAAGAAAAAAACAGACCATTATTGAAAAGTTCGAAAAATTTTAACATCTGCTAAAAAATAAGAATTGTATTCATAAAGGCCATAGATTACATAGATATCAAACTCTTTGACATTTGCTGTCAGAGGACGTAACTCATGAGAATGTGTTGGGTCTTTTTAACGTCGTATGCCCATCATGGCAATACGAAGAAGATTCGCCGATCATATATCCTGGAAGAAAACATTTATTGCCGACAAAAATCAGTTTCTTTCGTCGAGAACAACTTTTACCCGAAAGCGATACATCCAGACAATACGAAAGCAATTCCCCTGGAAGATGAATTCTCGATATTAATTATTGCCAAATTATCACCGGGAAGATAAATCGGCGATATTTTCATACATTATTTATCGCCAACTTATCGACGGGATGATAAATCAGCGATACTTTAAGACGTTATGTATAGCCGGGAAGATAAATCGGTGATATTGCCTAAATATTATCTGGAAGATAATAAGAAGATATCGCCCTGCTGTCATCCAAGAGATAAAAAAAAGTGTTTTATGTTATTAAATTTGACGTTTGACAAGGCATTCAATTATTAAAAAAGTTGCAAAAAATTTAACATAAGCTATTTTCCCACTTTTGCTTAAAACATAAAATGTATAGATTACATAGATATCCAACTCTTTGAGAACGGCTGTGAGAGGACGTAACTCATGCGAATGTGATGGACATACTTCCTTTACCTATGCAAAAAATATGTGAATGTGTATGAAAAAATGTGTTTGTTGTTAAAAAAAAAGAGTTTGATATCTATGTAATCTATGATAAAATATCCATGTGCTAATTTTCCATAGACATATCGCACTTGATCAACAAGAGGGTATTAACTCAAAATTTTAAAATGTTCAGTAGAGTCAAAAAACTGTTTATGGCCACATTTTAACAGAATTTAAAAATTCAAACATATCATAATAATCAAATTCAATTTGAAAATATATATACATTGTTTTTGTTTTAAATTTTACCACTCATTGCAAAAAAAAAACAATTTTTTGAGTTAATACCATTTTTTTTAAATTTTATCGATTTAAATTTATAGAATAAAACAAATTTTATCAACTCAAAATCCAACCAAATATAAATAAAACAGTTTGATTATTTTTAACATAAATAAAGGCTGAAATCAAAATAATACATTTTTTATGAAAATATACGATTCATTTCTATTTGAACTTTTGTATTAACTCGAAATAATACCTTTTTGTTGAAATAAAGGTAATCACTATATTATCATGAAAATGGTCTCAAAAGTGGTTTTCGAGATGAAAGAGTAATCGGAATACGTTCAAATTTTTACAATAGATAGATATTGATGTTAGTTGATTTCTTGAAAAAAGTGATATTTTAAAAATTTTGAGTTAATACCCTCTTGTTGATTAAGTGCGATATGTATATTCAAAAATCGTATCGAAATTTTTTGAAATGGGTCTTGATTTTCATTTCTTTCAATGATTTTTATTTCTTTAAGTTAAATTGTAATTCCTAAAATTTTTTTTTATTTTTAATATCTTTCAGTTATGGCTATGGAGTTTATTTAGCATGGTTCACATTTGGTGTTAATATCAGTTGTGGATTCTTATTTATGTGGTATTCTGGTAAAAAGAAGGGTGCAAAAGCACCTACCGATGAAATTGCTATGGCTGATGAACCAACTATTATGGGCAGATGAATATACAATTTAAATGGTAAAATTTTAATTTCCTCCTGAGATAAAACTATTTTCGCAGTTCCTTCACGGCTGTTTCAGCATTTTATGGTTTCCTTGTAAGTTTCTGTTTTCTTTAATCTTAAATTATAACAAGGATATGAGCGAATAGGTTATACTGCCTTAATTTTAATAATTATATTAAAATTAAAAAGAGGAAGAACTTTTATAGTTCTTCCTCTTAAGACAATTTATGTTTGTTTTATATATACTATAAGAGTTTTATAATACTCTTGATTTGTTTATAATGATCACACTGCGCCACACGGAAAATAAAACAAGAGTACCTACCATTGATCATAAATATTTCGGTCACGCTGATTTTAATAGCGTAGCCAGTTTTATGGGAAACTTTTTCGCAAATTTGAATTAAAGTTTTGCATGTTTTAATGCAGTTTTTTATACATCAAATTTTAAAAATCAAATATTTTATCTTAGTTTTTTATGGCGAATACACAAAAAGACCTTAATTAACATTCGACTATTAAATTTGGCAGCATTAACAAATAAATCCTGGTGTTTTCTCAGTTTTGAGTATATTTTTAACATTTTTGCACAATTTATCATTCCATTTCGCAATCGATTGAAGCATTTTTGAGCAAAATGACAAATATGACCAATTATTTCGGGAAAAAAGGAAATTAAAGAAAGTGCGGTTTATGGGAAAACGTGAATAGAGAAAAAGTATGACATATGAGTTTATATTTTTGTGTAATATGTAAATAGATTAAAAAATTATGTGTACCAAAATTCAGCAAAAAAAAGTTTATATTTGCAAACGTTATTTTAACAAACATTTTCATTACAGTGAATGTCTGCAAAATACTTTCAAATTTTATTTGAAAAATGTTCACATATTTTAAATTAAATTTTAAAATATTTTGTAGACATTCACTGTATTAGAAGTGTTTGTTAAAATAACTTTTGAAAATATTAACTTTTTTGCCTGAATTTTGGTACACATCACTTTTAAGCTATCTACATATTATATCAAAAGATGAACTCACAGGTCGTCTTTTTTCGCTATGCTGTCATATAAATTTTATGCACATTTTGCGTTTTTCTCATGAACCGCATTTTTTTTACACGAAATAATTGGACAGATTTGTCTTTTTGCTTATGCTTAAAAATGCTTTGATCGATTGTAAAATGGAATGATAAATTGTGCATAAATGGTAAAATAAAGTAAAAACTAAGAAAAATCGTGAATATATTTGTTAATGGTGTACATTTATTAGCCAAGTTTGATACCCGAATGTTCAGAAGACCTTTTATTTAACTGCGTTAAAACATGCGTTAAAACATGCGTTAAAACATGCACAAATTTAATGCAAAGTTGCGAAAAATCTAGCAAATAAATTAAAAAACTGGGTACGCCATTGATATTAGCGTGGCCGAAATATTTACGATTTTAGGAATCAATTTTGTAGCGCTGTGTTATGTTTAATAATATTGTATAATGTTTTACTTTTAAATTTAAAAAAAATTAAAACCAAAAGTTTATATATTTGTATATGTAAATATTTATAAAGTTTATTTTTGTTGAATTTGTTTGTTATTTAAAAATATTTTTTAAAATAAAAAATATTGAATTAAAAAAAAATACATAAAAAATAATTATTTCACTCAATTAAATAAGTCTTAAGGCAAGTTTTAATAAATACAAAATTAAAATATTTGTCTTTAAAAATATCAAAAATTTTCAATAAATTACCTCGTTTTAGAAAAAGTTTCTTTTGGAGTGCTTAGTTACGTAAAAACTCATCTGAACTCGTCTGAATGTTACGAAACTTTATTTAGTGATGGCAGCAAAAGACGCAGATCAGCTTAATAAAAATATTTTTGGTAACAAATCAAACGTTTTTTTTCATTATTTTAAAACACTATTTATTTACGAAGATGCTTTGGGATTATGACCATAATTGTTTTCAAATCGATAGTTTTTGAAATTTCAATCTTAAATGTTTCTTCGGGGGACTTGGTTATTAGAATTTCTAGAGATATTTGTTATGATAAATCACAAACTGAATGAGAATTTCTTGTCCTCGCCTAGGAGCGTGATTCAATATTTAAAATATCAAAGAAATTTGCGTCAATCTTTTACATTTTCTTTCACTTTTTAAATTTCGATTTTTAACAAAAGCGATTTTTAACAAAATCAGATAATCTCCAAATTCAAAATTTTTCATCGTTCGATTTGTTTAACACTGAATGCAAAAGCAATTGTCTAATTTAAAAAAAAATCGTTAAAAATCAGAAAACATCAAATTTGTAAATAATCTGCAAAATTGAAAAAAATTGACAAAGTTGGATCACTAAAATTAAAAAAATCGGTAAAACTAAAAAAAAAAAAAAATCCAAAAATTTTAAAGAGTCATCATATAAAAAAGCGCAAAAATTTGAAAACATCGCAAAATTGAGAAAAATCTCTAAACAAGAATATGCAAAAGCAATTGTCTAATTAAAAAAAAAAAATCGTGAAAAATAAGAAAACATCAAATATGTAAATAATCGTCAAAATTGAAAAAAATCGCCAAAGTTGGATCACGAAAATTAAAAAAAGTCGGTAAAATTAAAAAAAAAAAAAAATCACAAAAATGTTAAAGAGTCGTTATATAAAAAAGCGCAAAAATTTGAAAACATCGCGAAATTGAGAAAAATCTCTAAACAAGAATATGTATATGTATAAAGCATGCCAATTAAAAGCATGCCAAAATTTACACTCATAATAATCCAAGCATAAAAATACGAAATTATTGTCAAAACGACAAAAACTTTCGTAAAATGTACGAATTTTCGTTTATTTTACAAAAAATTTGGTTATTTTGACATTTTTTCGTAATTCTACGCATGGATTATTATCAGTGTAAAAATAAATCTCCAAACTTAAAAATAATCACCCAAACTAAAAATTTAGCCGTATTTAAAGAAAAAATAGCAAAAATTTAATGAAAAATAAAAAAGTTTAATTTATATAAAATTGTTTTACTTTTAAATTTTAAAAAATTAAAAACAAAAATTTATTTGTCGATCTTTTATCATTAATTATGATGTAAGCATGATTATTCAAGTGCAACACAATTTTTATGCGATTTGTTTTGTAAATTTTACGATTTCTTTATGCGATTTTTTTTAATTTCTTTAAACCACAACTCATGATGTTACGTTTTTGAACTAGCACTTTTTTAAAAATATTCAGTTATTTAAAAATTTTTCAAATATAAGGCAGAATGTAGCTCAGACTTTAAGCTTTAATTTAAGGTGTCATACAATAATATCCAATAGTTTACAAAACACCGTATATATTAAGGTTTAAAACATTTTTTTTAAACTAAAGTAATTTTTTCATTTAGTGGCTTTGCTGAATAAAGGTTAACTGCGTAACCGCCCTTCTGCCGGGGGTTAGGGGTTTTCTCCTCTAGTATGTCCTAATCCCGGTTTCGGTTTGAAAAGTTTTGTTGTGTAACAGTTTTTATGGATAACATCACTTGAATCAAGCGAGCGAAGCGAGCTTGCCGAAAATCAGCTTCTGGAAAGATAAAAATAGAAAATCGCTCGATTTTTTTATTTTTGTCGGGAACCGGGGTCGCCGTCAAAAAAAAATGTAGTTTTGAGCTCAGCATTAAAAAATTATTTTCCGACCGCTCTATTTCCTAAATTCTGCACTTTAAAAACGGGAAAAAATATTTTTCTTATATAATTTTTTGTGTATAATCAAAAGGTGAATTAAAATTTCATATAAATACAGCCCTTTCTTCTCTATAGAAAAAGGGAACATAAATTATCGTTTTTGACAACCGTGGGCATTTAGGAGTTCGAATTTAGAAAAAAAATAACGCCATTAATATTGTTAATGCAAAAACATTTAATGATATCCCAAAACCAAAGATATTTTGTATTTTTCTGATGAACTCTAATAAATATATTGCACTTCGAATATTCCCAGTTTTAACTGTGGGGGTGTTTTATAACTATGCGAGAAGTTTTCTCACCAAAAAAGCAACTCTGTTTAGAAGAAGGTGAGTCACATGACGTCAAACTTAGTCGCAAGTAAAAAAAAATTTCTTTGTATAAATCTGGTAGAGTTGCTATTTTCAATGTGAAAACTTTTAGCATATATGTATATAGAACACCCTTCCCCTCTGTGTACAATATATCGTGTGATATTTATTTTCAAATTTAGGTAAGTTTTTGTTTTTACTTAAATTAAATGAAACCCCCATATACAACTTTTTATTTTAAGACACCCTGTGTTTGTTAATTTTTCAAATCTGGCATCTTTTTTGTTCGAAAATTTTGACAGTTCTTGAATATTGTGCAGTGTTGCCAGAAGTAGGTTAAATCCCTACATGAAGGTTTTTTGCAAGATAAATTTATATAGGTAGTGCTAGTAGAACAACAACTACAACAATACAAAAACAACAGGCATTTTGTTGTTGCCTACAGTTCACCGAAATGTCAAAACCAGCTATATCTAGACCATTTTGACATATCGAAGACCAACATACAAGAAGAGGAAGATAAACAGCTGGGCTACTAGCACTACCTATATAAATTTATCTTGGTTTTTTGCTTTAAAAATTACAGCGTAGGGGAAAAGGGACAGATATTTTAAAATAATCTAAATATAGGTACTTTTTCCAAATAATGCAAATCTTCTCAATAACAGCTATTTCTTCATTTTTATATAAAATAATTATTTTTGAGAGACAATATTTCCCCATAAAAAATTAGTTTCTTCTAATTTGGCATTTTAAACGATGATTTTACAGAAGGAAGCATTCCATAAATGATTATTTGTGAGATTTCTAACCAGCAATCTCGTTGGAAGTGGTTTTGCAGCATGATATGAACAGCTTCCTTTCTATGACAAGCCAATGTTAACTTTTATCGATGCAATACAAAAGCAATACAATTTTCGCTGGGTCATGTAAAAAAGCCAAGACTTTTTGATCAGCGCTATGATATTTAGACAAATAATGTCAGTTTTTGATTAATTCTAATTTTTGATTAAAAACTTTAACAAATTTATATTTTTCAATAATTTGAGATCAATTTACCGATAGTATTATTTGAATATGAATTTTTTTAAATGTTTGAAAATTATTATTATTGGTGTCGAAAATATGATAATTGCAAAAAATTAAATTGAAATAATTTATCAGCGCATATTTAGTTTATAACATAAAAAAATTCCAATTGATTTTTGAAAGCGAAAAAAAATTCGAGAATGTAGGGAGAAAAGGGATTTTTATTGTTTAGTGTAGGAATTTTTTAAAAAATTCACTGGCAACACTGATATTCTTCAACACGTGTGGTTGTGTTTTTTTTTGGCAATCTCGTTTTAATTTTATTATTTGCTGGAAAAGTGCCTAATTTTATAAAATATGGCTAAAAAATCAAATAAAAGAAAAAACTCCGGTCCAGTAGAAGAAAAGAAGAAAGAAATTATAGTTAAAGCTCGTGAAGAATCTAACAATGAAGAAGAGAGCTCAGAAGATGGTGAAGTGGTATGTGGTGTACACAAATGGAACATTTTGTTTGGGTATTTTTTAAACGTGTTTAATTTTTAGGAATTATTACAAAAAGTAGAAGATCAAGTGGAAGATAGTACCGATGATGAAGGTATCGATCAAACATATCTATCGGATGAAAGTGATGATCTTGAATTTGAAAGTGACGATGAGGGTAATTTCAAATCAATTAAAACGAAGAATGGAGTGAAAGAAGCTCAAAGTGAGGAGGATGCAGAAGATGATGAAGAGGGAGAAGAAGAGGAAGAAATTGATGAGGCTGATATTGAAGATATATCTGGTGATGAGGAGGAGGATGATGATGAAGAAGACGGTGATGATGAAAGTGACGATAAGAGTGAAGATGAAGTAGAACAATTAAAAGAAGCTGCTACTAAGGAAACTAAAGATGAGCTTCTAAGTAAAACCAATAAAACGAAGCCACCAACACCAAAATCAACAGCCCCAAATGCTTTAGAAAAACTTGGTGCTGAATTAAAAAAAGATAATAAACCTAAAAAGGGTAAAAAGACTACAAAAGATTCTTCGGGAGCCTATCAAGAATATGAAAATTCTGATACTTCCGATGAGGAAGATATTCGCAATACAGTTGGTAATATACCCATGCATTGGTATGATGAATATAAACATATTGGTTATGATTGGGATGCTAAGAAGATTATTAAAGCACCTAGAGGTGATCAAATTGATGACTTCTTGCGTAAGATAGAAGATCCAAACTTTTGGCGTACTGTCCGTGATCCTCAAACAGGACAAGAAGTTATTCTCACTGATGCCGATATAGAATTAATCAAGCGCATCAATTCGGGACGTGTTCCAAATCCTGAACATAATGAATATGAACCCTGGATAGATTGGTTTACATCAGAGGCAGAAAAGATGCCCATTAAGAATGTACCCGATCATAAAAGATCATTTTTACCTTCGGTATCGGAAAAAAAGAAAGTGGGTCGTATGGTTCATGCTTTAAAAATGGGTTGGATGAAAACAACAGAAGAACTTGAAAAAGAAAAACAGGCTAAGCGGGGTCCCAAATTTTATATGCTATGGGAAACTGATACCAGTCGTGAGCATATGCGTCGTATACATGATCATGTCTCGGCTCCCAAACGCGATTTACCCGGCCATGCTGAATCTTACAATCCACCGCCAGAATATATTTTCGATGAGAAGGAACAAAAAGAATGGCTGAAATTGAAAGATGAACCCCATAAACGTAAATTACATTTTATGCCACAAAAATATCGTTCTTTACGTGAGGTCCCTGCTTACTCTCGTTATTTGAGAGAACGTTTCTTACGTTGTCTAGATTTGTATTTATGTCCCAGAGCTAAACGTGTTAAACTTAATATTGATGCTGAATATTTAATACCCAAATTACCATCACCCAAAGATTTACAACCCTTTCCCACTGTTGAAAGTTTGGTATATAGTGGCCATACAGATTTGGTACGTTCGGTTAGCGTGGAACCTAAAGGAGAATATATGGTATCAGGATCTGATGATAAAACTGTTAAAAGTAAGTACATGAATTTTATTTATTTCTTCTTATGTTTATTGGTTTTACTCGCTGTTTTTATAAAGCGAATCGAATAACTATTCTAAATGAATTGTGAGTATTTTGCTTTTGTTATCATAACAAAATATTAACGGCATTTCATCTTCTGCATATGGTAACATTGCATTTTGCAGAATGTTAAGATAATATAGAGCGCACATTTCTTCTTTAATCCAAAAATTGGACCGACACCAGATGCTGAAAACCAGACCCTTATCATCAGCTATCCTCCACCATGATTGACGGTATTTTTTGAGGGCGTTGTGGTGTAATGGTTAGCGCGTTGGACTGTTACACAAATGGTCCCGGGTTCGATTCCCGGTGACGACAACATCAATTTAGAAAAATAATAATTATGAGTTTTCTATCACTTATATGTATCGCTGCGCCCACCTTCGGTGTTCCCATAGCACTTAACCCCACCGAAGTAAAATAATGAATCAGGGCTATGAAACAAAAAGCTTCAATAAATTCGCCAACTCTACATCAGGTGGCGACCAACAACTGTTCTAAGACTTATCATCTCGCGCAATTACAGTGTTGCCATGTTTGAAGCCCTTCATCTTTCACCACCTTTCATCTCTCCACTATCCCCTTTCCAAAGAAAGCAACACATTAATTAATAGGAAGAATTTCCTGAGTGTTGCTTCTCTTTTTAAAAAAAAAAAAAAATTTGTGATATAATTCGTGGTTTTTGATCTTCTCACTTACGTTTTTCCCATCAGAACCAAACAATTTATTTAGCATGAATGGCGTTAAAATCTTTGTTTTGTAACAATTCATTAATTCAGCAATTTTTTGCATATATTTTCCGTAATTTCTTAAGATGATAATAATATATTTTTCAGACTTAGTGAAATGAATTCCACGACTTTCGACATCAAATACCGAACAAATACTATGTAAAAGTTAACTTAAAATCGCACACCTAGTACAAAAGTGACTTAACTCAAAATTTTTAATTTTTCAGAAATCGAAAAGAAACATTTGCAACTTTATACCAATTGAAACATAAAGAAAGACATAACTGTTTTTTAGCAACAGTTAACAACAACAAAATACACTGATATTTTTTTAATAGATAAACAAGTATATTTTGCATAGTTTAAGCATATAAAACCGAAACATTAAAATTTTGAGTTGAGTCATTTTTGAACTGGGTGTGCGATATGATAGATTTTAATATTTACAGTTAATTTTTGTCATTGGAGTCTCTTTTGAGTAAATATTTATACTTTGACATGGTATTGGTGCAATCGTTCTTATTATTATTTCCAGCCTTTTTCTTCCCTTCTCACACTCTTTAGAAAAAAAATTTGAATTGTAAAGAGAATCACAAAAAAGTAAATATATATTAAAATACCGTTACATTGTGCTCCATTTCACAGTCTTTACAAAACAAATATGTTGTTTATGAAAATTTTTCAACTATTTATTAAGTAAAATAGTATCGTTCTTTTTTTTATTTTTTCATGAGATAGTCCCGGTTCACACACGGCAATTTTACTTGCGCAATTCTTGAGTTTATAGAAGAGGGAGGAAAAGAGAATGGAAGGGGCTCAGACTTGCCCGTACTCCAATTCCGTTTTGTTTTGTCATCCGCAATTTTCAACACTGCTGGTTGATATACGAAAATTGCTGAAACAAACTTTTCCTGTGTGAACACAAAAGCAATTTCAAAGGAGAATTGAAGAAAAATTGCGCAAGTAAAACTGCCGTGTGTGAACCGGAACATACTTTAATTTTGTCCATGCCTAAATTTTGGCAAAAACCGAAAATTGAGTGAAAACGCATCTAAACTTTAACATATATTGATTAAACTTAAAGACTTTGCTCATACTACTTATATAATCTTTCTGTCAAATTTTATAAAAATCTGTCCCACCGTTTTCAAGTTAAGGCGATGTCCTTTACATGTCCTTTTAGAATCCTGTATGTCCTTGGGCCACAATTAGAGCTTTTTTTTTAAAAAAGTTTAAGCTTCCATCTTAGTTTGTGTTTAGTATTAACGGTTTCTAGTCAACATAAATATGTTTTAAAATTTTTTGAAAATTTTGTTCATTTCAAAACATTTCTTTATTGAAATTTTACAAAATTTTAACTTTAACGATTTCTCGCTTCCAAACCGTGCCATGTACAAAAATATTATTCATAAATTTGGTTTTCTACCGAAATAGCTTAAATTGTTATTATAAAACAGTTATTTGGCGTATTTATGGTAAATTTAAAATAATCCGTCTGGAGACGGGCTTGACGGTTAGAGGTTAATGTTGTGAACGTTAACTTTTGTAATATATATATGTTGAAAATTTCTGGTTTGTTAACCCTCTAACCGGCAAGCTTATTTTTTGGGGAAATCTGGCGGATTTAAATTAAAACTGCATCCCTTTTGTATCTTTTACATCATATTGTTTATCTAAACTAACTAAAAAAAAAAACACTTTCCTTTATTCCATTTTTGTGATTTCCTTTTATTTCAGCACAATTGTCGGATATAAACATTTTTTACAATTTTAAACAAAAAACACGGATACAAGAATGGAATCTAGAACCGTTCTTAGAACTAGTTCTAAGGGTGACAATTTCAAACAAAAATTATGGGTTACAAAGCCAAACTATAATCAGTGCTGGCTTCTTGTTGTGGAATTAAGTTGTGGAACTTATACAGTAGGGTAATAACTTTTTGCATTTTTTGCAAATATCAAATCTCCCCAGACAAAATCGTGTAGGGCATGGACAAATATTAAGAACAGCGTTTTTAGTTTTTCGCTATCGTTAAAAAAGGTTACGCACCAAACGCGTTAAAGTTTTGAATCAAACAAAGTTAAAAAAAAACTTTTTTTGATGCCTCAACGTCTGATCTATATAATTAAGGCATGCTGATTTCAATAGTAAAGTCCGTTTCGAGTCAACGGAATAGTTTTCTTCCAAATTTGCTTTTAATTTCCGCACTTGAGTACAAAAAAATTAAGTGGTGAGATGACATGCAGTTTTTGTATGAACTTTGCCTTTCATATAAATATTTTATAACCAACGGAATATTCCGATTTATAAATTTTAAAACGTTACCATCGGTTAGTAATGCAAGGTGGAATTCGAGAGCAATATTTGCCATTTTAGCATTTATTCTTGTTCCCAGTTACCAAAAACTTTTACAACCTTCATTTGTGATGCATGGTTTCAAATCTGGTTTTCGGACCACTGTTTCCACGAAAATGATTTTGAACGGCTAAACAAGTCATTAATAAATTTTACGAAAGCCCACGAGTGTTTCCTCAGACATTGGGTACCTACACCATCTACAATTCCAAATCAACAACGCAGTAATATTTGTGCGGAACATGGATTAAAAATAGTACAAGATATGTATCCGCTTTGTAAAACATCGCGTACTTTGAACCTAAAGTTTATATCTTACAATACCTACTTTTAATCATTTATTGTTATTATTTGTTTACATACTTACATATGTATAAACCATATTTTAAAAAAATTGTTAGTAAAAAAATTTAAAAAAAATATATTAAAGGCATTTTAGAAATCGCGTAAGGTTTTTTTTACCAAATTGTACTGAAATAGTTTTTTTTATCATTAATACAATATTTGCCATTAGAAAACCCCTGGGGAGAATGTTGTCCAAAAAAAGTTATCACACTATTATACAGGTTTTGCTGGTAACTTACTTTCATTCAATGACGCAATTTTGAATGTTTAAATCTTGATTTAGGAAAGATGATTTTCATCCAAATCTTTTATCCAAATTTTTGCGGTAAAAATAATAATAAATATTTAAATGGTTTCTTTTTCGTTTTAAGAACTAGTTGCAGTTTAATGATTTGAGATAGTTTGTGAAACAGACTATTGTTTTAATGAATTTTGTATTCTATATTAACTCATTATGGACCAACTGTTCCGTTTTCTAACCACTACGTCTAAACGGCTTTATGTTTTTTTTTTACTGGGAAACGATAATTAAGTGGTTTAAAACCCATACACTGTGTAGCCGATAAAATAAATTTGCTTAAATAGATCAATATTAAATATATTATTTAAACTCCAAAGATTCCAAGGGTGTTTGAATTTTTGTTCTAGATTTTATAGAACTTTCACAATTTGTGTTTAAATTTGTAAAAAAAAAAATTGTTTACACCCTTTAGTTCAACAATTTTCTACTAGGCAATGTTTCCAACCTATAATTCTTCATTATTTCTAAAAATATATCTTTATTTTTGTATTTTAGTTTGGGAAATTTCAACTGGCCGTTGTATACGTACCATTGAAACTGATGATGTTGTACGTTGTGTTGCCTGGTGTCCAAATGCTAAATTATCCATTATTGCTGTAGCTTCTGGCAATCGTTTGTTACTTATCAATCCAAAAGTTGGCGACAAAATGTTGGTTAAAAAAACTGATGATCTTTTAGCTGAAGCACCACAAATTGATGCTTTAGAAAGTGAACGTATAAAGACGGCCGTACAATGGTCAACGGCCGAGGCAGCAGAACAAGAGAAGGGAGTACGTGTTGTGATAACTCACTTTAAACCCATACGTCAGGTAACCTGGCATGGTCGGGGAGATTACTTTGCCACCGTTATGCCAGAGGGTGCAAATCGTTCGGCTTTAATACATCAATTGTCTAAAAGACGTTCACAAATACCATTTTCAAAGAGTAAGGGTCTTATACAGTGTGTACTATTCCATCCAATTAAACCTTGTTTCTTTGTTGCTGTAAGTAGACTTTAACTGAAATTAAGAATTGTGTTCTTTAATGTCTTTTATTTTGTTTTTTTCCCAAGACTCAACATAATATACGTATTTATGATTTGGTTAAACAAGAATTGATTAAAAAATTACTTACCAATTCTAAATGGATTTCTGGTATGTCCATACATCCCAAGGGTGATAATTTACTTGTGTCTACCTATGATAAAAAGATGTTGTGGTTTGATTTGGATTTGTCCACTAAACCCTATCAAACAATGCGTTTACACAAAAATGCTGTACGCAGTGTTGCTTTCCATTTACGTTATCCTTTGTTTGCCTCCGGTAGTGATGATCAAGCTGTTATAGTTTCTCATGGCATGGTCTATAAGTAAGTTTTTAAAGATGATTGTTATTCTATACAGCTATTTTTTTTAAATGATTTTTTTCATTTTTTCTTAAATTTTAGTGATCTTTTACAAAATCCTTTAATTGTTCCTTTGAAAAAGTTACAAACTCATGAAAAACGGGAAGAATTTGGCGTTTTAGATGTTGCCTGGCATCCCGTACAACCTTGGGTGTTTTCAACTGGTGCTGATGCTACAATAAGACTTTACACATAAATATTTGTATTTACTTAATCTGTACTATTCATAAAAATATGAGTTTTATTTTAATATAGTTTTGCTTTTTTTTTTTATTAAGTTTTTAAAAAGAAAGTATTTCAATAGAAAAGAAATTTTATATATAAACTTAAACTAATTTGAACTTATTTTTTTTATCATTTTAGTGATGAGCTGGTTTGATTTTCTTTTGAAGAAACTTAGAAAGTAATTTATAAAAAATGGGAAGGACTTTAGTGAACGTTTTTATTTCAAATTGCAGTTTTCAAAACCTCTAAAAAAATTTTTGTATGCAAGAAGATCAAGACACTTTATTGGGTAGCATCAACTTCAAAAAAAGATTTACAAAGGTAAAATTTTATTGGTAGCTATTTATTATTAAAGTCAGCAAAAAAATTTTGTTGAGTCAGCAAAATTTTAGTCAGTAGCGTTCTTGCAAAAAAATTGCTAATATCAGCAAAATCTTTTGCTGAAAATTAGCGAGCTGATTTTTAGCAACAAAATTAATAGATTCAGCTAAAGTTTTGATAACACTTAGTTGATTTAAAATTAAAAAAATCCGTGTTAAAAGTTAATAAAATGTTTGCTGCATATTAGTAGACTGAAAAAAACTCTAAAAATTTGTAGAAAAATTATACTATAGTAAATTTTGATTGCTGAAAATCTTAATTTTTTTTTGTATTCTTTTTAAAATAATTTACAATACGTTACAAACTATACAAATTATCATATATCATATATAAGTATTGCTATATATTTTTTTGCAATAAGAAAAAGGAAACATACACAATTACGTAAGATACTAGTTCCTTACGGGTAGTGTGGTCTCTTCAAAACGGAGTCGCTTTTTGACTCTACTTGATGCTCACGAGTAGCGTGAGCTGCCACTTAAACCAACCAACCAACCAACGTAAGATGTGTGTCCTTGTCTTTCGCTTTAGTCTGTCTACCTGAACATATATTTGTTTGCAATTTGACCACTCTACATTAATAGTCACTATAATCATTTAGTTTACAAATACACATTTAATCTTTATTAAATTTAAATATGTTATTTTGTCATAATTTAATTAATAGACAATTACTTTGACAAGCTACAAAAATCTTGACAAACAGATACAAAAATCTTTCATTTTTGTTTTTTTTTATGTCTTACATGAATTCCACTTTTTAGTATCATTTTCCTCGTCTCATGAGTATGTCCACTACGAACATCCCTGAAGATGCAAGTGTGCGAAATGGCAACGGTTAGAAAATGTTCGGATAGGCGGTCGGATGGTAGTAGGGTAAAATTGCTAACTTCTGAACCAGTGTTTGGACTTTTTTGCTTTTTGGCTTGTTGGAATGGTCTTTGGGAGACCTTTCAGAGATATCGCCGAGACCTTTCAGAGATATCGCCGAGTTTAAAAAAAATAATTGGGAAAAAAATATATAAGAACGGGCACATAACCTCAATTTGCTCAGCCAGAAGTCAGGTAACTTATGTTTTTTGTTTTGTTTTTGGAAGCGAAATTACAAAAACAAATCAATGAGTGCTGTTATTTCGCTTCCAAAAACAAAAAAAAAAATGTTTGCATTTCTGTCAAATGGTCATAACCTTGGAACTTTGGTAAGACCTTTGGGCTGCGTTTAGGGCATTTTGTAAATGTAAGACGTAGGGCTATCTCTTAAGACAAAAAAAAAAACACAAGTTACCTGCCAGAGCAAATTGAGGTTATGTGCACGTTCTTATGTCTTTTTTTTCCAATATTTTTTTAAAAGCTCTGTATCTTGGTGATTTCACTTTTTTAATTTTTTTTTATTGATTCTGAAAGGTTCCCCAAAGACCGTTCCAACAAGCCAAAAAGCAAAAAAGTCCGACCACTGGTTCAGAAGTTAGCAATTTTACCCTCCGACCTCTAATCCGAAAATTATCAAACCGCTGCCATTTCGCACACTTGCATTTTCGGGGATGATCGTAGTGGACATATTTTCATGAAATGAGCCAAGGAATACGTTGGTGAAATTCGGCGGGTCGTGACTGAATCACCCTGTATGTCATGGGTACTCTAATGTATATTGTATAATAATACTGTTTTGTATTCAACATTTAAGAGCCCCCTACATTTTCATTCATAGCTTTTAAATATACTCAGAATATTCTAACAGTAACTAGATGTATGTCATGCGGGTAGTAAACAGTAGAAGTTGTTTTAAATGCTATTGTAGTAATTTTTATATGAGAAAATGAAAAACGACTAATTTAGACAGTCATTAAAAAAAAATAACTAACGAAAAATACTGTACTTCACTAACAGTTGTTTTGAGTAGTTATTTTTGTTTTTTAATATACAACTACCAAAACAGAAATTTTGCAGTAAGCTGTAAATTTTTGTTAGTTATTTTGAAAATAGAAGATTAAGTCGAGTTTTTAAAAATTCTCATTTAAAATATTTTACTTTTAAATTTTAAAAAATTAAAACCGAAACTTTATTTTTCGATCTTTTATAATAAATTATGATGTGAGCAAGATTATTCAAGTTCAAGTTCAAGATCATTTGTTTTTTGTTAAATGTTAAATTCATCCGCAAATTTAATGCAGACTTTATCTTCTGACAAGTCCTTACATGTTTCATTTCGCTTCACCGAAAATCCTTGGAGGACCAATGTAGAAGGGGTAGCAGATTTACCCAAATTATAATTTTTGAATGAAAAAGATCAACGCTTTACCGACCCCTATTGTTTTATTTCCCTGATGAGAAATAAAAACAAAATTGGAAGAATTTAACTAATTTAAATCAAAAATATGAAATTTTTCACTTATAAAACATTGTTTGTGTAAAGGCTAAAATCTCTACCCAGCAAAAAATAGAAGCAATTATGGAAGGCATTACTGAATTACCAAGCGCTTTCGAAACAATTCCAGAAGGCATGATTTTTGTTCGCGATGTCCCCACTTTGTATTAAACACGTGCACAGTTTTAAAAGAAAATAACAAAATATAAGCAAAATAAAAGTGAGTGCTTTAAGCAACAATTTTTTATTAACATTTTATCTTTCAGTGAAAAAAAAATGTTTTCATACGCTTGCCCGAGTTCGGTATTTTGTTGCTGAGAGGCGTGGGATGTGTAGTCTCTCTATTTGTATATACTCTTTGGTTTAAGTAGATATTGATGACTATTATTATTGTTTTGTTTCTGTTACTAGTTGATACTGTTATACTTTCAAGTAGATATGGTGTGGTGAGTAAAAAGAGAATGAGAGTAAATACACTTGTTTGCATCTGTTTTTATCAAACAGATAAAACAGATATTTATGGTTACACCACCATAAGCATTTATTGTGTTTGTTAACAATTCACGATGAAAAAAAACTAAATTTATAAGCAGTGCAACCAGTAAAATAAAAATTACACAGATGTGTTGGTCCAAAATTATTCAAAACCATATGAAATAAAAATATAAAAAAATTCGACACAAAAAATTTGCAAAAAATTTAAAAATTTGCTAAGATTGAAAAAAGTCGAAAAAATTGCCAAAATTGAAAAATATCGCCAAAAATTAAAAAAAAAAACTCAAAAATTCGTATAAAATTTGGAAAAATCGCCAAAATTCTTATTCATAAATATTTGTTGATACCACATTACTTTCAAATAATTGTAGTGAATTTTGTTTGTAAAAATAAATAATAGTAAAATAAAAGAAAAAAACTGAAGTGAAAAAAGAGGACGAAACAAGATATAGGATTCTTATTTAACTCTTTCAATTTGCTATACCGAAATACGTCTCAGGGTTGTCATATATGTGAATTTCTCGCCAAACGTGGTGGTTTTTAAACTTGTTTGGCGACTTAATTTTTGAAATAGCGACGAGCGATTTTTCAAGAGGCTGGCGATTTTACACACAAAAACTCCTTACCCAGAAACTGAAATTGATTTTTCACATAAATTATTCAAAACCTTGATACCAGAATATAAATTTATATTGCTAAATTTTTAAATATTTTTTTTACAAATATTTTGTTAAGTTGATATTTTAAAAAGTTTTTTGACAACGATTTTTTTGTGTTTAAATAGTTCGGTGATTTTTAAGAAATTTGTTGGTGTATAAAACTTAAATTAAATATGCACTTTGTTATGTTATAAAATAATGCATTAAATTTGTGTTGTTTTGTTGCAACTCCTTTTTTTTTGATGAATTTCAAAGACAGTTGTAAAATAAATTATTGGATAAGGTATACAAATTTCTCGACTTACACGTTATCTGCGTTTACTCAGTAGAAGGAGAAGGCAATTTTCTTAAATTTTCTTAAATTTTTAGCTTGTTTTTTAATTTTAGCGATATTCATTTTTGGCAAATTTATTCAATTTAAGCGATTTTTTTTTTAATTTTGGCGATTTTTTTTTAAGTTTAATTTTATCGATCTTTTTCCTGTTTTAATTTTTTTTATTTTTTTTCAATTTTGCCAATTTTTTTCAATTTTGATAATTTTTTCACCTTTGGCGATTTTTTTTTTTATTATTAATTTTGGTGATTTTTTCAATTTCAACGATTTTTTTTTTCAATTTTAGCAATTTCGGGAATTTTTTTTTTATTGTAAATATTGTTTCCAACTTGGAATTTTTTTTATGCTAGCTTTGTTTTTTTTTCAATTTTGGCGATTTTTTATTAACTTTGATGATTTTTTCAGTTTTGGCATTTTTTTTAAATTTTGGTGCCACACTACATTAAAAGTCACTAGTCGTTTAGTTTACAAATTCACATTTAATCCTTATTAAATTTAAATATTTTATTTTTTTTATTTAATTTAATTAATATGCAATTAGTCCCGGTTCACACACGGCAATTTTACTTGCGCAAGTTTTCTTCAATGCTCCTTTGAGCTTGCTTTTGTGTTCACACAGGAAAAGTTTGTTTAAGCAATTTTCGTTTTCTTTAGTTCGTGTTGAAAGTTGCGGATGACAAAACAAAACGGAATTGGAGTACGGGCAAGTCTGTACCCAATTTTATTCTCTTTTCCTCCCTCTTCTATAAACTCAAGACCTGCGCAAGTAAAATTGCCGTGTGTGAACCGGGACTTACTTTGACAAGCTGGTGACAACACAAAATTTGAGTTTTTGTAATCCACAATTTTTATTTATACGATACACATTGTTGGCATCCTTTTGTTCTATTATGTATGAAAAACGGATTCAAAAATCTTCCATGGTTAATTTTTTTATATGTCTTATAAGAGTTGTACTTTTTAGTATAATTTTCCTCTTCTCTACTACAGCCTAACATGGCGCGACATATACTTCATTCTGTGTATAGCTTTCATTTTGGTTGTCGTCTACACTTTTAATGTGTTTATCAGTACAATTTTTTCAGCAACATAAATTAGTAAAACATTAGTAAAATATTAGTAAAACATTGGTTCGAAACAGTTAAGTGATGAATAATTATAACTAAAATTTTGGTTGAAAACTTGATTTACAAGACGATTTACTAACTTTTCTACTAACTTATTTTGTTGAGTTTACAGATGACTACACAAACAACTATCCGGTAGTAACTGTCAAACTGTTTTTAAATGTATTTGACTTACTACTTACCTTAAGTAAAATTTTGTCTGTTTTTGTTTTAAATAAAGTTCAAAAAAAGTCTAGTAATTGTGTTATCACCTGTTTGTTTTATGCATAATAGGTACATACAGTGGTGGTCATATAATTATAAACAACTGCGTAGCATATATTTTTGGAAATATATTTTAAAAGCTAAGTTCACTTTATTAAATCTAAGAACTAGAAATTGTAAAGTAACGACTCGTCATTAAGTTTAAAGTAAAAAATTTACAGCTTGAATAACATTTTTAAGAAAATTAACTAAATATAAAAAAAAAATACTATTTTATTTTGGTCACATAATTAGAAACAACAAAAAATATTTATATTCAATTTAAAACTATCTTTGTAAAGTTATACAAAATGGACATATCCCTTAATATTTTGTTGGACAACATTTTTCAGTCTTTTCGGTATACTTTGTATTAAACGTTGGCATGTTTGCAGAGATATGTTTTCCCAGCTTTGCTGCACTAACTGAAACAATTCGTAGTTGTTTCGTGGGTTTTTGTACTTCAGATCTCTTTTCACAATTGCCCATAAGTTCTCAATTGGGTTGAGATCAGGACCAGGATGCGGGCCAGTCCAACACATCAATATTTTGATCCAAAAGCCAAGACTTCACTAACCGTAAAGTGTGCTTTGGGTCATTGTCAGGATGGAAAATGTAATGGACGGGCATATTCTCAAAAGAATACGGTTCCATTACATTTTCCAAAATGCTTTTATATTGATGTTGATCCATTATTCGCTGAATTCGCAGTATAGAACCCACACCACTCCAAGAAAAGGCATCCAGACCATAATAGACCCACCTCCATGTTTCACCGTTTTCACAGTGTACCTGGGGTCTAATGCTTTCTTTTTCGGACGTCTCACATACGTTTTTCAATCAGATTGAAACAAGTTAAACTTAGATTCGTCACTCCAGAGAACTCTTTTCCAATAATTTTGATCTTTTTTAAACATTTCTCTTGCAAACCGCAACCGCTTCTTAATATTTTTTTTTGAGGCATGCGGTTTTTTTTGTGCAATGCACCCACGAAGTACCGAATCTTGTCTTCTTATTGTCCATGTGGATATTTCCGCGTTTATTTGCTGTCCAATTTCAGCCTTTATTTCTCTCGATGACAGGAATGGATTTCTTTTACAGGCCCTACAAATAATTTTATCTTCTGCTGAAGTTTTCTTTCGTTCCCTAGGCTTCCTGGCTGGGGTTTCAAACTGCTTTGTCTTATTGTACAATTGAATTGCACCAAATACCATTTTTTTAGAGCAAGAAAATCTTTGTGCGATAGCCGACATGGTAAGTTTTTCATTTTGATAACACTGCACAATTAACTTCCTCATTTGAGGAGTACTGACTTGTTTTTTCCCAATTTTATAAACTAAAACATCATGTTATTATAAGTCAATCTTTTGCTTTTTAAATTACACTTACTTTGTCACTAATAATAAGATAAAGCCAAAACTTCATGTTTCTAATTACGTGGCCACCCCGGTGAAAAAGTTCATATATTGTCATATCTGGCCACATATATGAGTTCATATATGAATACATATATGTTCGGATCCGAAATTTGAGGGTATATGGACATATATGCTCATATATGGACATATATGAATGTTCATATATGGTCATATATGAATGTTCATATATTGTCATATATTATTACTTTTCCTATATTCTAGTATATAAAAAAGCTTTTTTTAGTGTTATTTACATATTTTTTCAAATTTGAAATTTTGTTTTACGATTTTATACCAAAGTTGTGAATGGATCTGCATCATTTAGGCATTATCGGAAAGGTGTTTTAAATATCTTTCCAAAGAGTAATATGTCCCATTCATTAACGCATTACGAGTCAGTTTAACATTTGGTATTTTTTCTAAATTTTCCTGTCTTTTTTATTTATTTTAAAAATTATCTTTATTATAGGTATGTTTTGAGGCCAGTAATTTATAAACAAGATATTAAGCTTTCATTTAAGGTATAATAAGACCCTGTGAATCTATAAACATGGTTAAACTTAAACTTGGAGGTTTTTGCGAATTTTTAATAAAAAAAAATGAAAAATACAAAATTTTAAGATAGCTTGAACTGGGTTAATGAATGGGGACATATTATACCTTTCCGATGGTGCATAAAGCGTTCCGACTTATTCACAACTTTTGGATAAAATCGCAAAACAAAATTCCAACTTTTTATAAATCAATAAAACATTAATTTATATATTTTTGTCAAGAATTCATAGACCGGCAGAATAAGGGTTAAAAATAAAAAAATTTATCCTCAAATATGGTCATATCTGATCAAAAATTAAAACATATTAACCATATATGGAATAATATATGAATTCATATATGGAGATATATGGCATATATTAACCAATATATGAACCAATATAAGCAATATATTATCATATATGGTGTCATTCATATCCATATATGAACTTTTTATTTCAGTGTATTTACCCATATACATATATGTTCATATATGCCCATATATGGAACCATATATGTTCATAAATGAAACCATATATGGCAATATATGATCATATATGAACATTTTCACCTGGGCAGCCAAAATGAAATACTTGGGGAAAAATGTATTTTTTTTTTAAATTTACAGTACGGGCCTTAAAAATAGTTACACTGCGATTTTACTTAATTAAAACAGCGTTTCTAATTATATGTCCACCACTGTATGTTCGACGTTGTTACCGCGGGAACCCGCGAAACAACAACAATTTACACATAATTTTGACAATAACAACGCTTTATGATAAAATTTGGTACCCGCGTTAACATATGTCGAACACAGCTAATATTGCAATTTTTGTTTGCATATTTAAAATACCATTGCAATTATTTTATAAATAAGAAAAAAGCTTTTTGATTTTTCAAATAAGGTGCTAAAAAGCTTTTATTTCTTTTTAATACTTAACAAACTACTAGAGAAAAATAAACTTTTAGCAGCTGCTAAAGCTTTTTTACTTTTTACTTTTATACAATTTTTTATCTTGTTCGTTTTGGTATTTCACTAATTCTATAGAATATTTCGGGAGCATTTAGCAGTTACTACACTCACTGGAACGATGTATAGAGTCGCCCCAAAAAGGCTGTATGCCTATTTACACACAATTAGACTTTAGTATGATTTTTCTCTTCCGTTGCCAAACAGTTGGCTGGTGTTAACGCCATTAACAAAAAATAAAGGATTTTTTTTGTAATAAAATACAACAAAAAAAAAGAAAAGGAAAATACACAGATTTTAGTTTTTTTTGAAGTGCTACAAAACGGTTGAGGTAGAGAAAAAAAAAATTAAAATAAAATAAATCACTCTTAAGAAAAATCCTAATATGGAAGTTTACAAAAAAATATAAAAATAATAAAATATTTAAATAAAAAAAGTGCATAAATGAATAGTAATTAATAAAGTTTTACAAAAAAAGCAAAGCAATTTATAAAATAAAATAAAGAAGAAGAATATATTTGAGAAAAATGAAAAAAATATAAAGCAAAGAAAAATATATATCTATCCATACGATTGCCTCTACCTACATACGATATTTTTTTGTGGTTAACGAAAAAAAAGCACACCAAAAACAAAAAAAAAAAAAAACAAAAAAATCAAAATTTTATAGCCCTGGAATAAATAATAATAATAAAAAAAGCAAAGAGTCGAGGAATTTTATCACTAATTTTAAAGATTATGATAAAGTTTATATCATAAATTAAACAAGTGAACTTTAATAAATGACCCCTAATGGGTAGATATGTATGTATGTTAAGAGATCAAGACCTTATAAATTTTAAATCAATGAAATAATTTAAAAGACAACCTAAGACCAAAATAGTATTTAAAAGTGTGTTACCCACTCATACGTTTGAATCTGGACATGGTGATGTAGATGATGATGTTGATGATGGCTGCTACTAATGTTTGGTTACTCTCCCATAGCAAATGTATTCGATTGTTTAATGATTGAACGAAGGAATTATTTACTAGCTGGTGGCTGCTGCTAATTTTGCGGAACGGATACTCGAAAAAAATCAAAGTAAAACACCTGCTCCTTCATACACTCCAACTAATTTGGAGCTCTTATTCTCTCTTTTTTTTAAATATATTTCCAATGTTTGTTACTGTATGACCTCCCTACCTCCCCCCCCTCCTCCTCACAATATACCATAAATGACATATTACTCAGAGAAGTTCAGCTTTATCGCCTCATCGTTCAACTACAACAACAACGACAACAATTTACTCACCCCTTACAAGACAACAACAAACATTCTACACAACAACAACAACAACAAAAAAACCACCCACTCAATAAAACTTTCACGTACAAACGCTTAAAAAAAAGTTATTAATTCTCGCCCAGCGCATGTTTTATGCGTTGCGGTCGGTCGGGATTTTAAAAGCAACAAACATAAATTTCAACAAATAAAAAAAAAATTATAATGTTTATAAATCTATTCAAAATCACAACAAATATCAACATTTAAAAGATTTTAACAAAAAAAAAAAAAAAAAAAAAAAAAAAAAAAAAAAAAAAAAAAAAATTATAAAAATTGTGCGTAAAAAGCTTTTCGTTTTTTAAAAATTTGCATCAATACAAAACTATTTCTCTTTTTCCATTTTTTTTTTGTTTATTAAACAAATAAATATTTAGAAAAACATAAATTTAAAATAAAATTTACATCTAATTTGTTGGTGTGTTTAAAATATATTTTGAATTGTATGGTGGTGTTTAAAACTGAAAATATAATTAATTTTATAACAAAACAAAAAATAAAAACATACACTTGTGTTCCTAAATAATTTAAAGTGGTGTGGTTGTAGATTTCAACTCTTTTTTTTTTTTTTTTTTTTGGCTGGTTTTTCGAAATTGTGTTCAGTTGGTTGTTCCATTCACTACATTTTAAATATTTTACGAGTAGTGGCAATTTTTTTTTTCATTGCTGCTGCTGTTGTTGTTGTCGACGTTTCATTTGGCTAATGTGCACGGGTAGCTTTATTTTTGTGGTTCTACCTCCCTCCCCATCAGCCTCGGCAGAAGATAAACTACAAACATATATAATATAAGGTGAGTAGTATATGTGCCCAGTACTGTTTATATTTGCTTAATTATTCCTTTACTTACTATAAATATACCTACACCTATAAACATATGTGAATAAATATATATATACAGTAGCGGTTAAAAAACTAGCACTTTTATGTATGCACATATTTTGTGCTCTCAAATTCACTTCTCAATGATGGATAGTGTGACAAAGGAGTTTATATAATAGGAGTCTCAGAACACAACTTCAAACAAAATGTCAAATACAACAATTTCGTACACTGATACAGTTTTCCTTCATAGTATTAATGAAACAATTTCATTAAAATCGAACTGAATGAAAACTCATTAATATTGGTATTTTTTTTATTAAAATTTTTTATGATTTTTTCACAATTTCATAAAAAAAAATCATTAAATCAATGGAAAAATTTTAAATCTTTTTCAATAAAAATTTTGACTTGTAAAGGGTGGTTAAATTTTAAGGGCCGATGTTGATTTTGAATAAAACACAAATTATTTAGTAAATTATTGTCATTTCTTTTTATTATGATAATATTGGTATAGTTCAATTATGTATGGAACAAAATATCAGCCAAATTGCCGCCGCGACCTCGGCGGCACACCTCCATCCGATGGTCCAAATATTCGATGACGCTGAGGCATAATTGAGGTTCTATGCTGATAATGTACCGAATTATCTCATCCTATAGCTGTTGAATTGTTGCTGGATTATCGACGTACACCTTTTCTTTCAAATAACCCCAAAGAAAGAAGTCCAACGGTGTCAAATCACATGATCTTGGCGGCCAATTGACATCGCCACCACGTGAGATAACACGGCCATTGAATTTGTCACGCAAAAGAGCCATTGTTTCGGTAGTTGTGTGGCAAGTGGCACCGTAATGTTGAAACCACATATCGTCCACATCCATATCTTTCAATTCGGGCCATAAAAAATTCGTTATCATCTCACGATAGCGAACACGAAGACGAGTTGAGGTGGACGGCTCTTCAAACACTATCGCGAACCGCAGCAATATTTTCTGCAGTACGAGCTGTACGAGCATGCACTGGTGTTTTCACATCTCCTACAGACCCGGTTTGATCACATTTTTGCACGATTTTTCCGATTGTACGCACATTTGGACGATTAAATTGACCGAAAAAATCACGAAGTGCATGATATGCATTTTGATTTGAATGCTCATTTTCATAATAAGCCTGAATAACTTTAACGCTTTGCTCGATTGTATATCTTTCCATGGTTCAAATTGAGTTAGTGTGAAATTGAGAAATGTCAAATTAAATGTAGAAAAAAACTTGACGTTTAGGTGTGGTTCACAATCAACATCGGCCCTTACAATTTAACCACCCTTTAATAAGAAAAAAAAAAATTTTTTTTTGTACTATCATTTTGAAATATAAAAAACTGAAAATTTTCTTTTAAACAGAATTAACCAAAACTTTGATATAAATTTATTTTTTTTATTAAATTTGCCTAGAGCTAACAGTTTTTGACGATTTTGAATAGTTGGTCGGTCACTAAATTCCAGGGAACAGATTCTCTAAGAAAAACGATATAGTTTTGTTCAAAACGAGACCTAAAATGTTATCGTTTTGACGATGTTACACAAAAACTATAATAAATTTTTGTTTTTTTATCAACATTGTTAACAATTTTTAACATTTTTATCTAATATGGTCGTAATTTTACTACAAAAAGTGAACTATAAACGTCGATCGTTCTACAGAATTTGAATCCAGATCGAACAAAAAATTACATATTTTGTACCGACATATAAGAAAATATGTCATCTTTTAACACAAATTATAAAAAATGTAAAGAAATGTTGAACAATTTTGTAAAAATAAAACAATAAAAACAGAAATAAATTAAAATTGGTTTTTTTAGTTCAGCTTTTAATATTTTAATGCTTGTTAATTATATTTAAACGATTTTTTCAATCATTAAAGTTCTTAATATACATAATTTAAAGTTCTTAATATGCAAATTTTACGCTGAGTTCGCAATTGCTATTAGAGATGAATCTTGCAGAAGGTGTTTTTTATAGAGGTATAGAACTTTGAAATGGAATGAAACAAAGATGGTTTTTGTCAATTGACATGCAATTTACTTTATTCGGAAGATAATCTTCTGGCATTATAATTTAAATATAACTTCTGGCATATGACCACCACGGCTGGCTCGAACGTAGTCTAATCTGAAGGTCCAATTTTCGATGACTTTTTCCAATCTTCTGGCTGTATATTGGAAATAACGCGGCGAATGTTGTCCTCCAAGTGGGCAATCGTTTTGGGCTTATCGGCGTAGACTAGCTACTTCACATATCCCCACAGAAAATAGTCCAGCGGCGTTAAATCGCACGTTCTTGGAGAGCAATTCACGGGTCTGAAACGTGAAACTATGCGGTTACCAAAAGTTTCCTTCAATAAATCAATTGTGACACGAGCTGTGTGACGTTTTGCGCCGTCCTATTGAAACCACAGCTCCTGTACATCATGGTTGTTCAATTGATGAACGAAAAAGTCAGTAATCATGGCTCTATAGCGGTCACCATTTACTGTAACGTTCTGACCAGCATCGTTTTTAAAGAAGTACGGACCAATTATTCCACCAGCCCATATAGCACACCAAACAGTCAGTTTTTGTGGATGTAATGGTGTCTCAACATATACTTGAGGATTATCATCACTCCAAATACGGCAGTTTTGTTTATTGACGTATCCATTTAACAAAAAGTGAGCTTTATCGCTAAACAAAATTCGCTTATGAAAATCGGGATCAACGGTAATCTTGTTTTGGGCTCATTCACCGAATCTACACCTTGCTAGGTGACCGTGTGGCTGCAATTGTAGCACGAGTTGGATTTTGTATGCACGCTAGCCAAGATCTTTCCGCAAAATCTTCCATAAAGTGGATTGACACATATCCAATTCCTGTGCACGATGGCGGATAGACTGATTGGGGTCTACGCTACGCTCTTCTTCTGTATGCACTGTACGACGTCTCTGTGGATGCATATTATCATTTAGAGTAAACATGTTGTGAAAACGTTTCATAGTTAATCTAATTAATTGCTCTGATGGACGATTATGTTGACCGCAAAATGGACGTTGTGCGCGATACGTATTTTGAACAGAACCATGACTTTCAAAATAGTTTTGCACTATTTGGAAGCGTTGTTCAGGCGTCAGTCTATTCATGTTGAAATGCCAAACCAAAAAACATAAATCACTTGACAGCTGACAAAATGGCCGCCAGTTAAAAAAGTGTTGCCAACTTAAAGTTCTATGCCTGTATAAAAAACACCCTTTAGTCGATTGTTTTTTCTATACACAGAAAAAATTCGTCATTTGCCAAATAAAATTCGGTTATTACAATTGGAATCGGTTAAAGACGAAAAAGTTCTTATATAATTATATATTACTTAACATCAAATCTCAAATGATCCGAAAAATAAGCTGATATCATGGTATCTCTTGGGATCCAATGTTATATAGTTTGATACGAAAAATAGATCTATCAAATACGATCAAATTATATATAATTTGATACAATTGTATCTAATAAGTTTGTTAATTAAAAAATTAAAAAAAAATTAAAAATATTTTAGGGATCAGCACTTTTTATTTTAATCTAATTAAGTACTATTTTTCATGTATAAAACATATAAATATTAATTTTAAAAAATTATGTTCAATCCAAAAATTTATGCTTTTTATGAACTTGAAGTTGGAACATATAATAAATTTAAAACGCTAGGTAAAACAAACAAACAAAAAAAAAAAAAAAACAGCATTTACCGAGGAAGATAATTAAATTTTTTGTTCGCAAAATTTATTTTAAAGCAGAATACTTGCAGATTTTTTCAAGAGCAGAAATGAACAGCAAACTTTACACGTCCTTTTTATACTAAATAATTAATAATAATTACTATACGGTCGGTATTATGGATCAATACGTACTTCAATACTATTTAGTACTTCAGCAATTTCAGATTCTTCAAAAAAGTATTTTAGAAATTTTGAGGTTAAGAAGAAGAATAAACGTTTTTCTCTGAAAATTATAAACACTATTAATTTTTAAATCTGACTAGACTAGTTTCTGCCTTTTTTTATGGACAGTCGTCATCAGTGATTTTTCATTTAAATTGTATTATTATTTGTGTTTTATAACTTTCAGATTGTCTATATGTTAAATTTTCATAAACCTGCCGGCTGTAAGAATCAAACCTGCGCTTCTTCTTACATTACAAATCTAAAAATAGCAAGTCATGACCGTTTAGCGATCACATTCATATATGGCCTCGAATGTAATGCAGCTAAATTGCAGCTTTCTTTACTATTAGATTTTCTGTTATTGTATATTATACTCAGAAGTGACAAACACTAACAAACAAAAATATTCTATTTTTAGATTTTTGTTTATTTTTCTAATCTCCTCTGTCTCTATTTCACAACGTTACCAGAATGGTATGGTTTTTACGTTCAGTGTTTATTAACCACAAAAAAGGATCAGTGGTATAAAGTATATTGTCTATAGTGGAACTAAGCAACTATTTAATTTTTTAAAGTTGAACATTTAGAATCCATTACGCATGTTTAGAGATGGGAAAAGGGTAACTACCCAATTGGTAAATATCCGATAAAAAGGGTAAATTGGGTAAACCAGGTATTTACTAAAAATGTTGTAGAAAATTTGGATAACAAACACTTTGGGCAGCAAAATTTAAATAACTGTATAACAAATTTTATGCACTAAAAAAAAGTCTGTAAAGGTAGACACATTTTTGCTAGGAGGATCCTTGCAGAAAAATTGCTAATATCAGCAAAAAATGTGCTATATGCAGCAAAATTTTTGCTAAATTTAAAATTTTTTTTCAAGGATCCTCCCACTAAAAATGTTGCTGACTTTGCAGACATTTGAGTGTACATAAAATATTGCTTACAGAACAGTTGAAACATCACAAGACCAAATGTATTGGTTTAACAGACATTTCTATCTTTTCCGCAAAAAAAGACAATAATTTTTATTTTTCATTATCATAAATTCCAGTTATTTACATTTCAAATATTTTTTTATAAATACCCAAATTAATTTCCAAAAAAAGATATATGTAGATATGTGTATCCGGTATTTACCCATAAACTGGGTAAATACTGGGTATACTCCCATCTCTACACAGAAAAAACTAAAAACGGGTTTCAATTAAAAATTTTATTGAATCAATTAATATTTTAATTGATTTTGCACCTACCACTGAAATGATAGTATTAACTAAAAAAATACAGTTTATTAAAACTCTTTCAATTAAAATAATATCAATTAAAAGAGTTATTGTTTTTCTTTCCAACCTCAATTAAAAAGTTTAGTTAAATTGATTAAAACTTTAATTGAAACTTTAAAAGAAAACAATGGTAGTTTTAATTGAAAACTCGTATTTTTTTATTTTTGTTATATGCCCCCCATTAAATAAAAAAAGAAATGTAGGTTTGTAAATTAAATTGACATTTTATTTATAATAAAATTAAAGCTTTTTAATATAAAAATGTTTTACAAGAAAACAAATAAAAGTAAAGACAAAATTTTTGTTTTGCTTGTCTTGTCTTGAACTTTTTCTTGTAATTGAATTGCTTTCTTAAAAAAATCACACACAACTTTAAAATGATAGTTTAATGACACTTATACTTATTGAAAATTTAATTATTTACAAAAATAATAGTTTAATTTTCCTTTTTCGATAAGTTTTATTAAAATCCACATGTGCACTTTTATTACCACAGATAAAACACGAAACTAAATTAAGTTTTCGTGCGTACACGAATATCTCAACCAAAAGAGTGTTGCAAACTCTAGTGAAATAACTACGATTTTGCGTGTATTTGAAATCGGTAAACTATCCAACTTATTAAAAGTTAATCATTTTCGATTTTTTTCTTTTTATTTACAAATTATATAATATATTGATATAATTAAACCTTTGTTTGATTATTTAATCTAAATAAAATAAAAAAAAATAGTTTGCCAAATTTTTAAAAATTTTGTTTACATGTTGTCAACACTGTATGGATATATTAGAAAATTCAATAAATTTTTTAATTGAATGAATTAAAAAAATTGTTTAAATTGCCATTGATATTCAAACAATCGATTAATTAGATATTTTTGGTCCATAATTTTTTCTGTGTATGCATTTCATAAGGTTTGGGTGTTTCGTTTGTTTAAGCAAGCCGTTTCCAATGCTCTCTTCTAAACCCCTGAACTGGTTTTAAGAGAATTTTGGAAAAATGTGTTAACAGTGGTGCTTTTAATTGAATAATTGTCATGCTTTTAAGCAATTTTAATTAAATTTTAAAGCTAATTTGTATTGTTTAATGTATACTCTGCATAAGATTTGTATAATTAACACAAAATTTTGTTTATATATACTAAAGCATATTTTATATATACTAATCGCTGCACTGATAGAATTTTCCTTCATAGTATTAATGAAACGATTTCATTAAAATCGATTCATTGGTTTAATGAAAAACTTCATTAACTCAATGAAAAATCATTAATATTGGTATTTTTTTCATTAACATTTTTTAGGATTTTTTCATAATTTCATAAAAAAAAATCATTAAATCAATGAAAAATTTTCAAATTTTTTTGAATAAAAATTTTGACTTGAAATAGGAAAAAAAAATTTTTTTTTTTTTTTAAAGAGAAGCAACTCAGGAAATTCTTCCTATTAATTAATGTGTTGTTTTCTTTGGAAAGGAAATAGTGGAGAGATGAAAGATGGTGAAAGATGAAGGGCTTCAAACATGTCTTAGAACAGTTGTTGCTCGCCACCTGATGAGAGTAGGCGAATTTATTGGAGCTTTTTGTTTCATAGCCCTAATTTATTATTTTACTTCGGTAGGGTTAAGTGTTATGGAAACACCGAAGGTGGGCGCAGCGATACATATAAGTGATAGAAAACTCATACATATTATTTTTCTAAATTGATGTTGTCGTCACCGGGAATCGAACCCGGGACCATCTGTGTAACAGTCCAACGCGCTAACTATTACATCATTATTACAACGCCCACATGATTTAATGAAACACCTTTCATTGACTCAATGAAACGTTTCTTTGGGGACTTTTTTATGAAAAAATTCATTGGATTAATGAAGGAATTCATTAATACTACGCACAAATTTCTATCAGTGTGTAAATAGATATATTTTCCCATAGTTTTATCACAAACTAATTTGTCATTAGAATTCAGACATAACGGGGCTAAAAATATCGGTGTGGATCGACATTACCTGAACAAATAAAAGAATGTTGCCCTTAAACTATAGTTACCGAAATAACTGAAAAACCGCTAACCGTTAAATGACGTAAAATATCGTTACCGCTAAAATACCGATTCCAAAACAAAAATAATACCGTTAATGCTAAAAACCCGTTACCGAAATAAAAGAAAATAGCGTTACCCTTACCGATAAACGCATCGATGCGGTTAAAATTCATGCCCAAAGGTAAATTTTCCAAACTAACTCTAATAAGCAGTGCAACTAGAAATATGCTGTATCGTGTTTTTTATATTCGTCGTATTGAAAAATGGAAGAGATATTTATTTTTTGAGAACAATTGGCGAATTATGGCATCAATTTGTTAGAGCATATTTTTGCATATTTTGCTCTTAATATTTTACATTTATATTAAGGGAATATATTTGATAAAAATAATTTTATTTGTGAATATTTTTGAACTTTTTAGAACAAAAGCATACTTTTAATGCATATTTTTCCTTTTTTACATTTTTCGTTATAGAACAATTTTTTTTAATAAAAAAAAAAATTCTAAACTCTAGTGTTCGCAACACCGATTTTGAAAATTCTGAATTTACTATTGCTGATATTAGAATTTTTTCTGCAAGTATCCTCCCAGCAAACATGTTAGCTATATTAGCAATTTTTCTACAACTATTCTCCCAGCAAAAATGATGCTGACTTTACAGACTTTTTTTGAGTGTATCTTGAATTGGTTGAAAACTGTCTCCTGTTCTAGCAGAAAAACTCTAGAGTCCTGACTTAAGTCGATTTGTTTAGCCCTTTGCCAAAAATTGTTTAAGACTTTGAAAATTTCCATATTATTATCGACTAAACGAATTTGTTGGGCGTTGTGGTGTAATGGTAAGCGCGTTGGACTGTTACACAGATGGTCCCGGGTTCGATTCCCGGTGACGACAACAACTATTTAGAAAAATAATATATATGAGTTTTCTATCACTCATATGTATCGCAGCGCCCGCCTTCGGTGTTCCCATAGCACTTAACCCCACCGAAGTAAAATAATGAATCAGGGTTATGAACCAAAACGCTTCAATAAGTTCGCCAACTCTCCATCAGATGGCGAGCAACAACTGTTCTAAGACTTATCATCTCGCGCAATTACAGTGTTGCCATGGTTGAGGCCCTTCATCTTTCCCCACCTTTCACCTCTCTACTATCCCCTTTCCAAAAGAAAGCAACACAATAATTAATAGGAAGTATTTCCTGAGTGTTGCTTCTCTTTAAAAAAAAAAAAATAAATATTCAAAATGTTCTGGCTGCACAATTGTGAAAAAAAAAACGGGCCCACCCAAAAACAAAATTCCTGGCTACGGCCCTGGTAGTTACACCCAAAATGTTTGGAAATCTCATTTCAATATGGTTGTATTAATCGAATTTATTTTTTGTAGCCTCCCAAAAAACATTTTTAATTCGGTTGGAACTTTATTTTTCTGTGTGTACGATTTATTGTAGTGAGAGTACTGCAACAGTTCTTCCTCGGTTCGGTCTAAAGCCTGTTGGTGTTCCACACTTTTCCTTAGAAGTGAGTATTTGAAAAATATTTTCCAGTTATGTAATTTTCACATGCCTCCTTTTTTGAAAAATGGTAAAATGGTTGATACTTCCCAGTCTTTTGGGACCATATCTTAACATGTCAGGAGCTATATTATCGTGACCTGTAGCTTTTCCTAGTTTCATCCTTTTTAAGTGCATTTTCAACCTTTTCTTTGAAAGTCGGCAAGGCTTTATCAAAATTGGATGCCACTGATACTTTTTAAATACCTTGTGATATGTTAGTAGGTGTGTGTAAAAATGATTGTTCTCTAAATAAGTAAAAAACATTAAAAAAGGAATTAAAAAAATGTAACTGTTGTCAGTAGGGCGCGATCACTGAACGTTTTGCTTGCAAGGAAAAAGCTCTACCCTCTAAACTTTTGTGTATATTGTCTGGCTAACAGAAAAGTTATATTTTTTGGTTTTTGTTAAATACAAATGAAAAAAAAAGAGTTCAAGAAATAAAAACCGAGAAATAATAACAATTATGTTGTAAAAATTAACACAAAGTCAGAACATGAGGTTTTTGGTCAAACGTCTTTCCCGTAGTCACAGCTGAGTGAAATTGTATACCGAGAAGTTTTGGGGGTTGATGACTTCAGCAATAAATTCAAAAATTTGAAATTCATAACGGTGGATCCAATATGACGGCTAAAAAGTTAAAAAAGAAACTTTGTGTTGACTTGGGTTTACGGCATCTGATTCTGCAATTAGATTTTAGAAATTCAAAATGACGGACGAAATAAAGACGCCGAAATAGTCACAAGATGCACTTTTATTCAAAAATCTTTCCCTTTATCTTAGCTAGCAAAAAATTTGCAACACGAGATTTTAGGGTGGATGATTTTAAAAATTAATTTAAAAAATTCCAATATGTCGGCAAAAAAAGTAAAATTTCATCCGATCAAACAGAAACTTTCTTTTGACTTGGTTTTAGGGTAATTGATTTTTATTTTGCAATTAGATTTTACAAATTCTAAACGGCGGACGAAATAAAGCTGCCGAAAATATTTACAACAATTATTTTTTGTCCGCAAGTCTTTCCCTTGGTCACATCTGGCGGAAATTTTGAACCGAAATGTTTTGGCGGTTAGTAATTTAAAAAAATTTACCCAAAAACTAAAAATTCAAAATGGCGGCTTCAATATGGCAGCTTAAAAATGAAATTTTTAACCGATCAAACAGAAACTTTGTCTTGGCATGAATTGACGGTGATTGGTTCTGATTATAAAATTTGATTTTAGAAATTAAAAATGGCGGACGAAATAAATACGCCGAAGTTAGTCAACTCTTAAGTGTTTGTTAAAAAGCCTTTGGGTTATTTTGCACCAAGAAGTTTTGGGGTAGGGTGATTTCAAAAAATAACACAAAAACGAAAAATTTGGCGGATCCAATATGGTCAGGAACATATAGGGATATTATTTTCCATTCTGTATTTAGATTTTGAAAATTCAAAATGGCGGAAAAGATACCAAACCCAAAATCACTAAAGCTGTTAAATATTTAGCCACGTTAAATTTAAGAATTTTAAAACAAATTTGGATTCAAAGATTCTTAAAGCAGTTGTGTAGAATTAACCCATTTGCCCATGAAAGTTTTCAAAAACTTCAGAATATAGTCAAAAAATTTGTATTCAGGAATTACAAGGGCTGTAGAATCCGAATCAGATAAAAATGTCGGTCGCCATATTTAGCCCGCCATTTGGTTTTCTAATTTACTTCACGACCTTAGATTAGATTAGATTAGATCAGAAGGCACTATGCACCGCGACCAATGTAGGTCTTTTGTGCTGCCTAAGATTACCTACAGATTCAAGCTACCTATAAAGCCAATTATCCTATTAGGCAAAATGTTCGTGATGTCGGAAGGCGAAATGAAGCGATCACCCAGAAACCTAAGTCTCCTATCACAAAGCCTGGGACATTCGCAGAGAACATGCTCCGAGGTCTCAGACACCATCTCGCAAAACCTACACAAATCCGTGTCCGATTGACCCTTCTTGTGCAGATGGTATTTGAGATTACAGTGTCCAGTTAAGTACGACGCCAGGGTCCTCAAACCCCCCCTTTCAAGCGACAGGAGTCGCCTCGACCCCCTACTGGAAAAAGAGATCAATCTTTTAGCCTGGCGCTGACCAGGAGAGTTTTCCCAGTAACTAGAGAATTCAGACTCTCTCCATGCCCTGAGCCTTTCCCTAACATACCCCGCAGGTATTCCACAGAATGGTTCAGGACCAATAAAGGACTTCACGACCTTAAATTACAATTGTAAGAATCGTATCATTACAATTGTAAGATTTTAGAATTAAGATTGTAAATGAATGTTTTAAAAAAACATGTCTTTATTTAAATTATTAAAAAAAAAAAACAAAAGAATAACGATATTCGCTATAAATTCCCATAAAATCGACATTTGAAAATTCAGCACAATTTGGGCAAGTTTTTTTTATAGAAACATGAGATCATATTGTATATACTTGCATATCGCGCGGTTCAACGGGTGCAACTCTTCGGTAAAAGGTAAATAGCAAAAAAATCTGGGGTTTTCTACTAAAATGTCCCAAATTTTTACGGAAATATTTTTCTATCCCGTTTTTGTGGTAATTACAATTGCCCTAGTATCAGATTTAAATTGACATAAAGAGAATTTGAATCTTTGCAAAATTAGTTCAAAAAATGTCATAAAGTACCTACGATTTTATTTTATATTTTAATCAATTTTTTTATTTTGTTCCTCCGTCAATTCAACAGTAGACAATTCTGCGCCAAGAAAATGTTACTGGAATTGCTTCAATAACTACCAAAAACACTGGCATTACAGATTATTGCCAATTCTAATAAACTACTTTTGGCCTTAAAACAACTCCATTGGTCCTTTGTGCAATTTAGTGATTGATTTCAGTTGACAGGTCCAAGGGTAGGTCCTTTGATGTCAATTGACTCATTATTGATGACAGCAACATTAGTTATATATATTAATTCGACCATAGACCCAACCTTTTGGAAATTGTGGGCATGACAAAAGAAATTTTGATCACAAACAAAAGATCGTTTCTTTATAAAGAGTCCGCCAAATAACTTTTTTTTTTGAAAATGCTATAAAAAAAAAACTACTGAATATTTTCTGAAATTTCTTTTTTTATTTGAAAGTACAATCCTTCCGGTTAATAATGGAAAATAATTTCATTTAAATGGCTGCCTCGGCTGGCCATGCAGTAGCCTACACGATCGGTCCAATTTTTAAGCACATTATCGATTGTGTGCAGCTGCATCTTCTGTAAGTCGATCGCAGGCCCGCTTAGCGAAGCGAAAACGAATTGGATGGTCAGTTGGCTTCAACTCCTGAACCAAGGTCTTTATGCAAAATTCGTCTCAATGATGTCTCCGAAATGTTCAATTGTTGAGAACGACGGTGAATTGATGTTGATGGCGCTTCACGCACACTTTCTGCCACAGCAGCAATATTATCGGGTGTACGCACTGTTTTTGGCTTTTCACGCTTTGGTTTATCGATGAGGATGCCAGTTTCTTTCACTTTTTTCACAAGATAACGAACATACGGAGCTGACGGTGCTTCTCTTCTTCCAAAATCCGTACGCAATTTTCGCACACATTCTGCAACATTACCATGATTTTCAAAGTAATGTCGCAATATTTCCCAGCGTTGTTCAAGCGTATACACAACCATATTCGTTCAGCGGAAGGATAAAACTAATTATCTGTCAAATCAGACATGAGCTAAGTGTTACCATTCACGAAATAAGCACTAGTTGAAAAAAAAATGTTAGATGGCGGACCCTTTATCTAAACCCTCAAATTTCGATGACTTTATTTATCCCTCTAATTTACAAATCTGCAGAAAATAGAATTTTCGTCTAATACGTGTATTTTGTTGTTGTGTACAAACACAAAATACTTGTTCAAGCCGGAAATTATACATTCCACTGTATTTTTCTGAATTAAAAACAAGATTGGAATAAAACGTTTTTAAATAATTTCGAAATTGTTTATAAAAAAATGTAGAAGGTTTGAAACATGTAAAAGCGGAATTGTTGTTTCAAAATCGGTACACTAATTCAAGGCTATATTAGTTTTTAAAAAGTGGAATAATCCCGCCAAAAGCGGAATAGTTAACCCTCTAACCGGCAAGCCAGCTTCCAATCGGGTTATTTTAAATAGGCCATAAGTGCTCCAAATGAGTGTTTCATAAAAACAATTTAAAATATTTCGTTAGAAAACGAAATTTACAAAATATTTTTTGGAAGTTATTTTTTGTGTGGAAGGCACCGTTTCGAAGCGAGAAAGCGTTTAAATTAAAATTTCGTAAAGTTTTAAAAAATAAATATTTTTTGAAATGAACACAATTTTCAAAAATCTTAAAAACATGTTTAAGTTAACTAGACCCCGTTGAATCTCCACACAAAGTAAGAAAGATTAAAGCTTAAACTTTTAAAAAACGCTCTAAAATATTTTTTATGAAAAATTTTAGTTAGTTTAAAATATCGAAACGTAACATTTTCTATATATTTGGAAATTGTTTGTTGGGCGATTCCTACAAATTTCGTTGCAATTCGGATATAAGATCAAGGAGACAAAAGTAATAACAAATTGGTAAAAATGGATTTCAGAGTTGCTCGAAACTTATTTGTATTAAAAGTTTTTTACATTTTTTAGTACTCCAATGGAAAGGTTAAACCAATTTGTATTTCATTTGATACAAAATTTGAATATTGTTTCGTTAAAAAAGAGTGGAAATTGGGTTATTTTGAATACCAAATGTAATCCTTTAGATGTGAAATTGTTAACGTTTAAGGGTTGAAAATGTATCCACCTATTCGGAGAATATGAAAAATTTGATTTTTATGGACGCGATTGTACTAAAAACGCATATGACTTACATAATCAGGGGGGATATGAATGAATCAGATTTTCATAAGTTAATTTTTAAAATTCTCTAATTTTGTGACCACCACTGTATGTGTGTGAGTGTGATGATGCCACATATGGTCACTATAGCCTGTCTCTATTCATAAATTCATATTATAATTATTATTTTTATTAGTTTAGTAAAGTGTTTGTTTTAATGAAATATTGTAATTACTTTGTATGCGAGAATGTGTGTGTGTGTGTGTGTTTGTGTGTGTTTGTGCATATTTACGATATCATCTCTTCTTTTGATACTAAAGTCCATATGGTGATTTGAAAAAGTTTATCTATGCATTAGATTTATTAGAAATGTCCTGGCATAATTTTTTATTGCATAAAAATGTATGTATTTGGATTTAGATAAAATCAAACAAAGTTTTTTTTATTGTAATGTTAAAGTATTCTTAATGATTAACCCTCTAATGTACAACAGTTTTTATTTTCAATTTATAACGAGCTTTCAACCTCCGTATATTTACAAAAATAAATCAAATCAAATATATTAGCTAGGTTGATACTAGTTTTTCGATCTGGCTAAAGATCTCATCAGAACCCGAAGTTTTAGAAAAGCTAGAGCCTCCATAATAGGCTGAACTTTAGAAAAAAACCTAATTATCATCAATTTTGCTCCATTCTTGTCTTCTGAGTAATCAAGCACGTGGTTAGGGTCTTTTTCTAACAAGCATCATGACGTTACTAAACTCTGAAGACCAAAAATGTTCTATTTATATACAACATTTTTGTTTGTAATCAAATTGGAATTATGTATTTTGCATGAAAAAGGTAACAAAACGAAAAAGAATTAAACAAAAGTTGTCAGTGATTTAGTGAATGAATTAAATGGGGTTTGTCCAAATATTAAACTAGTTTCAGTTTTCAAAATTTCCTCATTTCCGTAGAGATTACAATATTTTTTCTTGATAGTGTCCGGACAAAAACAGTTCAAGAAACAAAAAATTGAGAAATAATAACAATTCTGTTGCACCAATTGACACAGGGCCAGAACATGAGTTTTTTGGCCAAAAGATTTTTTTTTTTTTTTTTTAAAAAGAGAAGCAACACTCAGGAAATTCTTCCTATTAATTAATGTGTTGCTTTCTTTGGAAAGGGGATAATGGAGAGATGAAAGGTGGTGAAAGATGAAGGGCTTCAAACATGGCAACACTGTAATTGCGCGAGTAGATAAGTCTTAGAACAGTTGTTGTTCGCCACCTGATGTAGAGTTGGCGAATTTATTGAAGCTTTTTGTTTCATAGCCCTGATTTATTATTTTACTTCGGTGGGGTTAAGTGCTATGGGAACATCGAAGGTGGGCGCAGCGATACATATAAGTGATAGAAAACTCATACATATTATTTTTCTAAATTGATGTTGTCGTCGCCGGGAATCGAACCCGGGACCATCTGTGTAACAGTCCAACGCGCTAACCATTACACCACAATGGGATTCCAATATTTGTTCTAGAAATCTACAATACCCTAGACAACCCATACAACAATTTATACAACATTTTGAATATACTAACGCTTTAGGGTTAATGCGGTAAAGTCCGAATACTAAAGAATACTCTACCGCTCTTACCGGTAAGTCAAAACATACCAACAAGACTTCCATGCTAAAAATTTTGTGGTAAATGCTGTTTCGAGTTGTTTTGGGTAATAATAAGCCGATTGTATATTTTCGGCCGAAGCCGATTAATCGGCCCGACACCAGTTTTTGACAATCGGAAATAAATCGTGATGTTTTTGTGGATGTGTAAAAAAACTCCCTTTAGGAACACAGACCCTTTTGTTTCAACATTTTTGTTAAGTTTTCAAATATTTGTGGGGCTGCTTAAATGAATTGCATCCACATTTTTAATAAAATCTGAAAGTTACAAGTCCAAATAAAAAAAAAGAAAATTTTCTTATAATTCTCTTCAACATTCCCCGACATGATTACATTCAAATGAAAGGAAACTGTTCAATTTCAATTCCTTAAAATGGAAGTACTTTTCCACAAATTTTACCCCTTAAATATTCACAGAGAAAATTTGAAATTAGATTACTACACTCAGAAAAAAAGACACGTTTAAATATGTTTGAAGGCAGAGATTTGAAGAATTCATTCCCATTTTTTTTAAATGAAATTAAATATTATGAATGCATTCGCTGACCAAATTTAAAGAATTGAATGAATGCCCTATTTTTTATTCGATTTGTCTTGAAAGAATTCATTCCCATTCTTTAAATTCCTTCACTAAAATTATGGAATTCATTTAGTAGGGAATTCATTCAAATCTAGTTAATTCAACTCTTGGTCAGGGAATTCATTCCATTATTATTTAACTCCCTTAGGGAATTACCTTTTTTGGTTAATTCCCTAAGGACTTAGCTGTTTTGTATAAGTCCCTAAGAACTTAACTTATTTGTTCAAAAAAAAAATTAACCCTTAAAAAAGGTTTGCAGGCTGAAAATTGCTGAAAATGTAGAAAAATGTAAGTAAAACTCATGATTTGCAAAACTTAAGAAACATTTTTACATTTTATTTGCATTTTGTGGCTGCGAAATGGTATGGATTCATTCCAAGTCCTCATCGGAGTCACAGTTCTGGCATATGTAAACGCGAAATGTGCCAAATTTCGCGTGAACAGCTGTTTCGAATTCGTGGCTTCCTGAATATTTGACCTCAAGTTTAAGAGCAAACTAATATGGCAATTGTTGTAATTGAATGATGCTCAAGCCATAATAGTGGCGCACTACACCACGAATTCGACCAGCCCTTCTCTTGTTCTTCATTAAAAACCCACAGAAAGAGCATGAAACGAAATTAGAAAAAGTTAGTGCTTATTTTCTATTAACTGTCGACTTTGATTGCTTTAATTGCGTCGAGCAACGACTCATAATCAATTCTACTAAATTTGTGGTAAATATAGCAAAAATTTTCTTAATATTACAGTTTTTGTTTACTATTTTGAGTCTACAAATATTTAGTAAAAGTTCTTGCTAATTTTAAAGAGTAAAATGCTTATTTCAATTAACTATAATTCACATTGAACATAACTAAAATTTTGTAAACTTAACAGAATTATTTTTGATGTTCTTAGTTTATTAATATTTAGCAAAAAATCTGCTAAATTTAGCAGTTTTTTCTGTAAGGCCATTTTTAACTAATTTTTAGTACACTCAAAAAAAAATAAGTTAGTACAAAAGTTAGTAAAACGTCTTGTAAATCAGGTATACTATTTTTTAGCAAATTTTTTTTGCTAAAATCGTGTTTTCAGCTAACATTTTTGTTATACTTATTCAGCACTTAACTGTTTTATAGTAATGCTTTACTAATATACTAATGTTTTACTAATTAATTTTGCTAAAAAAAATTGTGCTGATTAGCACATTAATAGTGTGGACGACAACCAGATTGATAGAAATACGCAGAATGAAGCAGATGTCGCGGCATGTCAAGATGTAGTAGAGAAGAGGAAAATGATACTAAAAAGTACAACTCTAATAAGACATATAAAAAAATCAACCATGGAAGACTTTTGTATCTGTTTTTCATACATAAAACAAAATTGAGGATTAAAACAACTTAAATTTTGCGTTGTCACCGGCTTGTGAAAATAATTGGCTATTAATAAAATAAAAGACAAAAGAAAATATTTAAATTTAATATGTATTTCTATAATAAATGTTAATAGATTAATAATCTAGTGTGGTCAAATTGCAAACAAACATATACAGACATGTAGACAGAGTAAAGCGAAAGACAAAGACACACATCTTAGGTAGATTTGTATGGTTCCTTTTTCTTATTGCAAAAAAAAGGGTTGTTTTTTTCGTTTCGTTTGTTTTTGTTTATTTTTTCGTTTCGTTTCTATAATTATCTTCGGCAGTTGCGTCCTTTAAAAAAAAGCATCATTTAGACTACCATTGATGTAAGTAGTTGAAAGAAAATTTTTATTATGTTATATATATTTATTTCTATATATTTTCAGATATTAAATTAATTCATGTCGCCAATGTGGGAAAATGAAAATTTTTATATTTCGTAATTATTGTAAATTATTTTTAAATGAATCAGAAAAATATGTTTTATGATTTTCAGCAAATATATTAACTAAATTACAATTTTTTTACAATATTTTTGCGTTATTTTCAGTCTACTAAAATTCAGCAAAAAATTTATTAATTTTTACCAACGCTTTTTAATTTCTAATCTACTAAGTGTTAGCAAAACTTTTGCTGAATCTACTAATTTTGTTGCTAAAAATCAGATCGCTGATTTTCAGCAAAAGATTTTGCTGACATTAGCAATTCTTTTGCTAGCACCCTCCTGACTAAAATTTTGCTGACTCAACAAAATTTTTTGCTGACTTTACAAACTTTTTTTTTTGAGTGTAGCTTTTCTTGCTATTTTCATAGGTTCATTTCTGTGAGTGTATTAATCATCAATTTTGCTCCATTCTGGTCGTCTTTGCAATCAAACACGTGTCTAGGGTCTTTGCCTAACAAGTATCAAGACGATACCAAACTTTTAGCACCAAAAACGTTTAATTTATATTAAAAATTTTTAATTTTACTCTGGCTCAAATAACATTTTCTACAGTTTTCTAATTTTTTTTTGTTTTTATATGCATCGAGATTATTTTTTTGTTATTTGTATTAATTTATAACAGGCTTGCAACCTCGCCATATTTACAAAAATAAAGCAAATTAATTATTTTAGCTAGGTTGATAAGAAAGTAAAATATCTGAATTTAAAAAACAAAATTTCAGAAAAATGTTCTGTATTTGTCGATTGTTTTTTTTTAATACATTTCTTAGTTGATATTTTTTTAACGAACTAAATTAACGCTGTAAATATTACTACATTTGTAAGAAGATTTTACTGCATTTGTCAGTTTGTTTACGCTTAAAACAACCGCAATTTTATGTTCATTTCAACCGTACCTTTTTTATTTTAACTTGTAGAATAAAAAATGTTGTCGTTGTACTCTAATTAAAACGACAAAAACATTATTTTATTCACTTTTTAAATTTCTTATGTGAAATCGAATTCCAGAACAGTCACGTACATCCCCATTCATATGATTTGAAATAATAATAGCAATGTTTTTGTTTTTGTCTTCTTTAAGTTTTAAAGCGTAGGAATGAATGTTTTTTAGTAGCGGATACAAAAGCCATTTAGTTCATGCGTAAAGTTCAGTTAATTACTTTGGTTAGTTTGGTTGTTCGTTCGTTTAATTTTTCATATATTTAATTATTTTGAACATTATTTTTATTTTTATTTTTGTTGCTTGTTTGTTTGTAAAAAATTATTAACTGAGAAAAAAAAGTGTATTTTGAGTATTTTCAAAATGAATCATTAAGAATTATTTTGAAATGTGTGTATGTTTTTTTTTCTTAATTTATAAATACATTTTATTTTACATACGAAATTAAGGTGAAAGTACTTAAGGTTGAATATAAAAAAAAAAACTCAATAAAGTGTATAGAAATTAAAGTTACTTCTTTTGTACATTTATAAAAGTTCGAAAAAAAGTTATTTAAAATTAAAATACTTATAAAGTAAAAAGCAACAAATCATCAATAAATATTTAATGTTCAACCAATTTATTGATTGAAGTAAAGTTTTCATCAGTCAATGCAATAAAAAAAGTATATAAAAATGATGTCACTTTGTATATTGATGATATGGATGTGGTTCCTGTTCTTACAGGGGAATGCGCCTAACGATTAAACACCGATTTGTATGAAACTCGGATATAAAATAGGAAATCTAAATCCAAGGCTACACTTATATTTTTAGTGTCTGTTGTTATGTTTAGGATGTAAACATAGGGACAGAGAAAGTAAATGTCAAAAATGTCCCATATCGTAAAAGATTGGGATAAAATTAATGTACTTATCAAAAGAGAGAGTTTTTTATGTACAGTAGAGAGGATTTTTTTTTTTTTTTTGATCAACTATCGATTTTTATCTATTACACACTGCTACAAAAAAAAAAAACACTTTTTGTCAGAACATGAAAACCAGACTTGGGTGACGTCAATTACATTTCAAAATCGTTCACTAATGAAATTTTTTTTAATCATTACTAATATCAAACGTACACTCACACTTGTGAGCTTAATCGCTTCCTTGGAAAATTTGTAAAATCTTTAATACCGAACATGGGGATTAGTAACAACATCTGGGTATTTAATTACAGGGCAATAACTCAATTACACCCAATTACATGTAATTAAACATAAAAAAGTAATTGGCCTGTAATTAAATACACAGATATTGGAATTATGTCCCATGTCTGGTATTGACAAAATTGAAAATTTCCCAAGGAAGCGTTTAAGCCCACAAGTGTGAGCGTAGGTCTGAAATTATTAATGATATAGAAAAATTTCACAAGAGAACGATTTTGAAATGTAATTGACGTCGTCCAAGTCTGATGAAAACCGACCTAGTGGGGGGTTGTAGGCTTAGGTGAGACCATACAAAAACCGTTTTCAAAAAATTTTAAACAACCTCAAAATTTTGAGTTATTTTCAAGAAACTGTTTTAGGTCACACATTTTTTGAACGATTTCAAAATTTTAAACAGTTTTGGAAAGGCAAAGAATTAAGCTTTCATGAAATGTATTCATAAAATATATATTCCAAGAATTAGGTAAGTGTTTATCAAAAGTTTCTCATTTTTTTTATTTTTTTTTTTCCTAATTCTTCAAATTCAACAAGAGTTATTTTAATTTTTTTCTATGAAAACCTATCTTTTTTTTGCACTGTATTTTAAAGACAATTTTATATAAAAAAAAACGAGATATTATTTGTTAAAATCGGTTTATATTTGCAAAAGTTACTAAACTTTTTCTAAAGTAAAAATTTTGGGATTGCACACACAGAGAAAAATTTAGCTATTTGCCAACTGAAATTTAGCTACTACGACTCAAACTCGGTCATTACGAATTTCAGTCGGTTGGTAAAACTGAGCATTAGATTTCACAACAAATTTCGGTTAATTCAACTGAATTTTAGTTGTCAGACCCATAATATTTAGAAATCTAATATAAATATCGTTGTACTAACTGAATTTATAAGTTGTTAACATTAATATACACTTTTTAGTTCGGTTGGCACTTTTTTTCTCTGTGTGCAGACTTTTCTTTTGGTAAACCACTTGACTTACAAACGTTAATTAAAAACTGTACAAATAGCTTAACCTAAGTTAACATGTATAGTTAAAAACAGGTGTTAATGAAAAGTTAAATAACTTTTACAATTTTCATCCGATTTGAAAAATAAAAACCAGTATAAATTTTTATTAGCTTTCATATTAAAATAAGCAATGAAAAGCTACTAAAATCAAAAAAGTTTATAATTGTTCTTAACAAAAACAATACTTATAACTTACAAATGTATCAAAAAATGCACGTAATTTTAAAGCGTAATTTGTTTTCTTTCCAAACCCATTAAAAAACTTAAATCGGAAAAAAGTGACTGAGTTACAGGTCGATAAGTTGACGAACATCACTGAAAACTGTTTTTTTTTTAGAATTTGAGGACGTTTCTGAAATTTTTTGAAACAATTTGTAATGTACTCAACAAGACCGATAACCCACGCTAGGTCGTTTTCCAAGTTTTTTTTTCACTGTAGCACCGTGTTATTATTGCGATTATTGTAGCACTAGATTTAAAAGTTATGTAGTGCAAATTTTAGAAAAAACTAAAAGCTTGGCGACCAACGACCAAAGTTTACGATTTTCGAAAATTTTGTATAAATTCCATTTTAGAAATTTTTTTAAAAATTATTGCAGATTTTTTTTTTGTACTAGAAAACTAGACAAATCGACCATTAGTTTGAGCTAGCTCACAATCACTCACGAAATTTTTTTTTCAACTAACACGCACTCACTTGAGTAAATTCAGGTTTCACTCACAATCAAGCATGTTCACGCATGATTTAAGCGAATCAAGCAAATTTATAAATTAAAATCTTACCGGCAAAAATTAAAATGTTAAAATTAAGATAAATTGGTGAAAAATAGAGGAGATATTTATTAAAATAAAAAAAAAAAAAAAAAAAAATTCTTAAAAACTGTACACGCACTCTCACTCACGAGCAATTTTACTCACACTAACTCACATTCATGTGAGTAAAATTAGCTTTATTCACACATGATTCACGCAAAAATCTTCTCACTCTAGTTTGATCATAGTTATGTCAATTGTGGTTATAGGATATTTTGTAAGTTTACCTGCAAATATCTCGGAAAAACTGAAAATTTGTCTGTTAAGATTTTCAATTTTATACACATGTAATTATTGAAGAAGCATTTGCCTTGACTTTGGATTTTAGATATCTTTTGTTCGTATTATTGTAGTACTAGGTCCAAAAAAATTAAATTGTATTTTCCATAATATTTTATGAAAGTTTGCATTACCTTAATGAAATTTTTCATTGGACGAATTCCACTGCAATTTCATTGAATTTATGCAGAAATTCATCAATATCAAATAATTCTTTTCCTGTATTCGAGTTCAAAACCGAAAAATTCTAGTATTAAATAAAAAAAAATGCTTTTAAGTAAAGTATAGCAATTTTAAGTTAAAATTATTTTAAATCACAACATTTTGAATACCGTTTGTTCGATTTAAGTTATTTTAAATATTCGTGATCAGAAGGCCAAATTAAATTAAAAGAGATATGCCGCAAGATATTATAGTTTGGCATTCTGGTTCATACTTCATTTCGTTAATTTGCATTTATTGAACTGGTTCGTTCTTTTAGTTTGTTCGACAACATTTTTCAGTTTTTCATATTGCTATATATTAAGCAGCGGCTAAAATTGATTAACTCATTATAGAGAAAAAAGTTAAATTTATCCATCATCGCGAGAGAGGCAAAACTGTTACGCGATGGAACAATTTGGAAAACATATTTGAAATCAACGAGACAAAACTTACTAAAAATATGTGTAGCGGATTAAACCAAATCAACTTTTTCTCATTTTGTGTTTTTTTCGTTTTTGAAATTCGATAAAATTACATAAAAAATCTTCAAAAATCTTTCAGTTAATTACACTTTTTTTTATATAAAGTTCCTTCAGTAAAATTGAATGTTTTTATAACATAAATATCGGAGATGGCACGTAAAAAAATCGTTAAAAACTAGATTTGTTTCAGAGAGTTTCCTTTAAAGCGGTGTGTAAGGGTTGGGCGGATTCCCTTGTTACAGTTTTTGTTGTTTTGTAATGAATCTTCTTTCATCTACTTAAAATGCATTGATATGTTAAAATGCGGTAATATGCATCTTATCTGTTGGTCTCGTTGGTCGTTATCAAAGACACTTGTGTATATACACAAACAAATATTTAAAAAAAAAGCAGACATTCCCAACCTTTTTTTTATTAACTCAAATTGTGTTAAAAGGTAAACATATATCACTCATTTAAGTCATTGTTAGAGAAAGATAGGCCAATATTATATCATAACTAACGTTACCAACTGCTTTTCATTAAAAGACGCAATTCGAAAACTAAAAAGCGTGATTTTGGTGCAAAAAGCGAGATATTTGAATGTTTTTGTCTAAAACTATATATGTATTTTTATCAAATTTGCAAATTTTAAGTTGAGTTACGTAAAAAAGGTTTTATAAATCTGAAACAATCTGAATCGGACAAATTAATAACAATTAATGTTATGTAAAAATGCTTTCCCTAGTAAATTTTAATTTGGAAATTCTGTTGTTTTAAAATTTTCTCATCTTAATAAAATTTTTCTTTTTTTCTTAAATTTTTTTTAACAACTTTCTGAGTATTTTTGTTTTTTTTTTTATCAAAAATACTTTTCATCTATTTTTAAAGCTTTTCGAAAGGGTTCCAATCATTTGAAACACTTCCGTATTCCGAACATCATGACAAATAACTAAATAGGCCCAGTACGATCATGGAAAACGCATATTTCGCTCTTTAAGGCCCCGTCGCTTAGGAAAAGCGTGGTCGTAGAAGCGCAAAATTACACATGTGTTATATTCAAGTCATCTTAGGGTTAATTTAGTACAGAATATATTTTTATGGATTTATCGAATGGTTTTAGCCAGGTTTGTAAAAAAAGAATTCAAATACTTTTTGTTCAAATATATATAAAAACGCACAGTATCTCCTTGGATCTGAATGCGACACGGTACGGGTTAATGTTGTTCAATATGTCCAAAATTTTTGGCACTTAATCTAAAAGTATTCTGTTATTATCTTTTACATCACGTTTCTTAAAATTCAAAAGTAGTAAGAAAATCTTTAACGTTTTTTGAAAATTGAAATAAATAAGTCTGGGGTCACTTGAGGTCGCAGGTCCACATGGGTTAATAATGTTCGAAATATTTTTATTTTTAACTTTGAGTAATGCTTATAAAATAAAACTATAAAAGTTACAAAAGTAGCTAATTTTTGATTTAAAATATTTTATGGCAACAAATAAGCCTTTTTATTACTAAAAAATACAATTTCCCCGAAATCCGTAAAATTTAAATCGTTGCCCTACCCAAGTGTACTGGGGCATATTTTTAAATTTTTTTATTTTGTTCGTTTTTGACATAACCGTAGGACAGGTTAACGCCATCCAAAACAAAAAACTTCTTTTATGGCTCACGATTATGAGTGTATTGAATAAAAAAATTATGTTTGAGTAATCAATTTTAAAAACGTTAAAAATTTGAGCTCGAATTTCTTGCTGAAGTGGTATTTGGCACATTAGTGGTCTGGGGCATTATTTATTACTGGGGTAATTCTTAACCGATTTTGGATTTTTATACCTTTTTAAATACATAATTTTATCTTAATCTCGATTAATTTATCATCTAGAGTAAAAACTATTGCAATATTGCAAAAAAACAGCAAAAACTAAAAAAAATATCCCTTTTTCCTATATAAACGCATGTTTTGATCTTTAAGGCCCTATCGGGTAAGGAAGGCGTGGTCGTAGGGGCGTAAAATTTCACATGAGTTATTTTCAAGACAAATACAAAAAAAATAGAGGGTAGCGTCTCAACATTTCTAACATTTAAACTTGTAGAACACCTTAAGGGACACTCTAATGCTCATATATGGAGTCATTCGATTACAGACATGTCTATATACCACCACATTGGATTCATATATGTTGATATAGGATTCCATATGTAATCATATATGTAAATAATACATCAACTTTCGTTAATGTACACATATGAACATGAATGGAAATATATGGACATAAATGAATATATATATAAATGTTCGGCTTTAGGTCACGATAAATAAAAACTCAAATTGATTTTTTTATTTAAATTTTATTTTAAATTGTCGATATTTCGACTAGAGTCTCTAGTCATTATCAAGAAATCTGGACAGTACAAAAAGAATATAAATAAATTTAATTAATTAATATAAAACAACAAAAATATAATAACAACGACGAAATAATTCTTACATTTTAAATAAATTTAAAAAACAAAAAACACTTATTGTCCTTCTAAACTCTTTCTTTCTACTAAACTATTTTGTGATCGCCTGTATTTGTTTACCACTTGTCTGTATATATGAGCGCAATTGTCTGTGTCTCTTTTATAGTTCAGTCTTTTCTCTTCTGGTACGTCAATTATATGAAGCATTTCCAACGAAAGTCTCCTTGCATAGTTTCTTTCCTCTTGTATTTGACGTGGTCTCACTCTTCCCAAGCATACCGATACAATTAGCTATACGGACAATTGAAGAAAAATGGAATATTCTGGAAAAATATACGAATATTCCAAAAGATCTTTTTATAGAAATGGTAACTTTTTGCATCAAGGACAATAAATATTTTAAATACGACGACAAAATTTATTCCCAATTAAAAGGAATGCCAATGGGATCACCAGCTTCACCAGTTATAGCGGATATTATAATGGAAAAACTTTTAGACGTATCACTAGAAAAAATGGATATAAAACCAAGGATGCTGACGAAATACGTAGATGATTTATTTGCAATAATAAAAAAGGACAAAATAAATAACACCCTCGAAATACTTAACTCATATAATAGACAAATCAAATTTACAATGGAAGAGGAAAAAGACAATGAGTTACCATATTTAGATGCAAAAATAATAAGACAAGGCAATATACTAAAATTAAATTGGTACATGAAACCAACATCATCTGGACGATTAATTAATTTTTATTCTAAACATCCGAGACGAATTATAATAAACACAGCCACAAATTTCATACGACGAGTTTTTAATATTAGCGATGATAAATTCCACAACGACAATATGAATAAGATAAGAAATATTTTAATTATGAATGACTTCCCGAAGAAAACTATACAGAATCTGCTGAAACCAACATTGACAAAGGATAAAAATCAAAATGAAAAGGCCCCGAAGATATACAAAAGTATGACATACATTCCTGGACTATCTGAGAGATTAAAACATTCTGACATTTATGACAGCGAGAGATTCAATCTTGCATTCAAAACCACCAACGCCGTGAACAAGCTATTTAGCAACACCAAGTCGAAGTTGCAAAAGGAAGAAAAATCTAACGTTATATACGCAATAAACTGTAATGGGGACGGGTCCAACGTATGCAATAAAGTATATGTTGGTACTACAAAGACAAAATTAAAGACGAGATTAGCTTCACATAAGTCTGACCAAAAATGTATTGGCAAACCTATAGAACAAAAAACAGCACTTGCGGCTCACTGTACTTTGACTAAACATAAACCCAACTTTGACGATGTGAAAATAATACAAGAGGAAAGAAACTATGCAAGGAGACTTTCGTTGGAAATGCTTCATATAATTGACGTACCAGAAGAGAAAAACCTGAACTATAAAAGAGACACAGACAATTGCGCTCATATATACAGACAAGTGGTAAACAAACACAGGCGATCACAAAATAGTTTAGTAGAAAGAAAGAGTTTAGAAGGACAATAAGTGTTTTTTGTTTTTTAAATTTATTTAAAATGTAAGAATTATTTCGTCGTTGTTATTATATTTTTGTTGTTTTATATTAATTAATTAAATTTATTTATATTCTTTTTGTACTGTCCAGATTTCTTGATAATGACTAGAGACTCTAGTCGAAATATCGACAATTTAAAATAAAATTTAAATAAAAAAATCAATTTGAGTTTTTATTTATCGTGACCTAAAGCCGAACAATTACATCAAACGTAAACCAAGAGAGGTCAACTATAAAATTTCCAATATATATAAATATTACCACAATTTTCGTTAATGAACACACATGAACATATGTATATGCTTCCTCATATGAACATGTATGAATCATTTATGAACACATATGAATCATGTATCTATGATACATTTGGACATGCATTAGGCATGTGTGCTCATGTATGGATGCATATATGTCGATTTTTAACAGGGTTGTTAACGAAAAATCTAAAAGGAAATTATAAAATAAAAAAAGCTGAAAAAAATTTTAAGGCGGGATCAACCTTTAAAAAGCGAGATAATCCCGCCAAGAGCGGAATGGTTGGTCATGCTAATCATACCATATCAATACAAAAACCTTTAATATTGAATGTGTGAAGTTTGATCTGTATATTGGACAAAATAATCGGCGGTCAGCCATTATTGGCAATAATGTACAAGTTCTGGAAAATAAAAGATTAAAAATTAAAATGTCGAGCCAAGACGATTTAAAACAATGGACGATAACCGATTCAATGCGGTTATCGGTAAGGGTGACGCTATTTTCTTTAATTTTTGAAACGGTATTGCAGGTATCAATATTTCAGTTATTTCGGTAAAGGTTTTTAGCGATAACGGTTTTTGATTCATTTCGGTAACGGTATTTCAGTTATGAATTGATACACCTGTGAAAATATTTAGATATTATACACAAGTGATATCACTATAACCGTTTGACTATCACTGGTTAAGTGTATATAATCAAGTGTTCACAAATATTCAAACACTGCCCAGTGTAGAAAAGCATTACCATATAAGTGATTATATAAGTACATATTTGGTAATGGCAAGTACTTATAATAGTCATTACAAATCTCATTACTTTTATATGCGGATGTCTCGCAAAATAATGACATATCGTTACTAAACAACTTGCAAAAAATAAAAAAATGTGTGGTTACCTATATGCTTACCAGCATGGACCAAAATTATGAGTCTAAAAATAAATAAAAAAAAAAACTAAATAAAAAAAATATTTTTTTAAAAATTTTTTTTTTTAATAAAATGTGCCCACTCGGTATTCGAATCCGGGGCTCCAGGTTGTCAGTCAACTTGCTTGCACAAAATGCCATTACTTTCCAGCTCACAAAAAATCGAAAATAAGTAGTGATATAGAGAATTAATATAGAAGTGAAAAAATAAGGAGTCTAAAAATAGATTTTAAAAAAAAATTTATATCATTACTTTATATTTAAAATAATGATAAAAATAAGTACTTATTGGTAACGCATTATTTTTGTATTAAAATAATGTTAAACTTAACTAGTTATTTGTAAGTACACTCAGGGAACTTCTGCTTTAAAAATATGTAGTTGTTTGGGTTGTAATACAGTTTCTTTATTTTTAATGTAAATGTCAGTCATTTGTAGAACAAATTAAAATATTTACTAACCTTGTAGTTCATTTAAAAAAAACAACTAACATCAAATGACTGTTTTATGATTTTACATTCATTTTTTACAGTTGTTTTTTGTTATTTAAAAAATAAAAAATAAAAAAAAATAAATGTTTGTTTATTTTTTACTACCATGTGGTTCATTTTTACTACAATTGTTAGTAATTTTTTGAACATTAAAAAACAAATGACAATGTTAGTTGATTTTAATGAAATGTAAGTCGTCCTTTCTTTAAGTGAAATTTTATTTGTTTTCAGCTACAATTGCAGTGGTCGTTACCTACATAGTATTCTAAGTGTACTTATTATTTGTGTTAAAGTAATGCAGAGAGTTAGTTGCAATTACCGTTTCTACACTGGGTGTAAATCCTGTAGTATGTACGAGAGTACAAAAAGTGAATGTGTTGCTACATCAACAGTTTGTTTGTTAAGATTATACAGGAACAGCAAAAGCAACAACAACAACACAACAACAACATCATTCACATTAATGTTTGTGTTGCATGACACACAATCCACAAAACCAAAACAAAAAAATATTGTTTTCGAAATGTGACGTTTCAAAGTTATCTTATCTCTTTCCTACACTGTTCTAAATACATAAAATTCACAAAATATTTAGTCTTATTTAGGAAGTTTTCAAAAGTGGACGTTATTATTTTTGTTTTAATCTGCAATAGAAACAGTTTTCTAATTTCTCTACATGAAATAATGATTAAAAATAAAAAAAACGTGATTTTATATGAATGTCGGAATTTAAAAAATATAAGTGAACTTTAACCTTTTTTATCTGAAAATAATTTTCATAACTATTAATTAAAGTTTAATTAAAAAAAAGTTTAAATATCTAAAAAAATAAAGTCGGTTATCTTTCAAAAGTGTTTTTAAATACAGCGAGATACAAATCTTTTGATAACCAAAAAGTACTTTCCGATAACCTAAGGTGAGACTTATAAGGCCCCAAAAGTGAGCAGGTTTTGATCGAATAAACACATTTAATACTTAGTTTTATAAAAATTAAATTAATCTATATATCGCCACCCAACATGCAAAAGGACGTAACTAACATATTTACTTTTTAACAGGAGAAGCAAAAAACGGCAACCGATGTTTTAACAATATCGTTATTAAAACTGACAGTTTTAATCATAGAACCAAACAATTTTGTGGAGAAATGTAGCTCGGCGCAGTGCTTCATAATTACTCAACTCTACTTTAATATATTATAGGACAACCAAAAAATGAGCGAAAACAAAAACATATAAAATTCGAACTTTATTTATATAACCACTATCTTTTATCGTAGAAGTCCTAAATTTTGTGTAGGCATGTAGTTTTGCCAAATGAATCATAATCATCAATAAAACTGGTTTAGAAAACTTTGTTAGTTACGTCCTTTTACATTTCAGGTGACGATATATATTATTAATTTTCCGTTTTTTTTGCTTGTTCGCTACACAAATATTTATTTTTTAACGGATTTGTCTGAAATTTGGTACAGTTGATGCTATTATTCAAAGGAAGTCCGTCAGATACTTTTTTTTACCGACCACGCCCACTTTTACGCCCAATTTTCTTGTTCCTTAGACCTCAGCCGAGGTCGCCATATACTTTTTATTACCCATACCTACTTTTACGCCCACTTTTTTTAATTTGTGAGTTTATTTTTTTTTTTTTTTTGATAAAACATTTTGTTCTCACTGGAACTTGCTCAACACTGGCACACGTGATCCTCAAACCCCAGGCAAGATCGTCATATACCTTTCATCGACCACGCCTACTTTAACTCACACTTTTTTATAATTTTTTAATGCATTTTTCACTTTAGACAAACATTTTCTGGAACTTGCTCAATACTGGCACAAATGATACTCATGCCCCAGGCAAGATCGCCACATACTTTTCATTAACCACGCCTATTTTTACGACCACTTTGTTTGTGTATATTTTATGTTTTTATCTCTAAATTTCCTTTGTTGTTTAACTGATTTTTCTCGATTTTACTTCACATGATTATCATATCCCAGGCAATGTCCCCATATATTTTCATCGACAAAGTCCATTTTTACGTACACTTTTTTTAAAAAAAAATTATATGTTCTTTAGGTGTATATAACATTATACACCTAAAGAATACGGATTCCTCTAAATGTTTGTATACAATGTCCCTTTAGCACGGGCAAAGTTGCCGTATAACTTTTTATTGATCAGACCCATTTTTCCTAAAATTTTGATTTTCTTATGGATTTCGTTCAAATTTAGCATTCATAATTTTTACAACTTATACTTATCATCGATAACGCCCATTTAAAGGCAAAATATTTTAAAATTTATAAATGCATGGTTCACTACGGGATTTCGCAATATAAATTGTTACTCTTCAACCGATGTCGCTTAAATTTGACAATTTGTTTTTTTTTTGATTTTTCCCCAAAAATTTTTTTTCACCTGATTCCGCTCAAATTTTAAAGGGATCGCACTCCAAAAGATCGCCTTATATTTTTTTATGCTTTAAGAATTTTCGCAATATTATAAAAACGGGGCCCACTGAAATGTGTGAGGTGGCGGCGGTCGGAGTTGCGTCACCCGCGGGGGCATGGGAAGCGGGGCATCGCATTGTCTTCTGGGTGTGGGTAATAATTAAGATAAGGAATCGCAGAAAAATCAATATATATTTTTTAAGTCTTAAGGTATGCAAGAAAAGATTTTTTTTTAAGTATTTGAGTCCCGGGCAAAACCGGGTACAAACAGCTAGTACACTCAAATATTATTAAAGTCAGCAAAAAATTTTGCTGAGTCAACAACATTTTAGTCAGGAGGGTGCTTGCAAAAAATTGCTAATGTCAGCAAAATCTTTTGCTTAAAATCAGCGAGCTGATTTTTAGCAATAAAATTAGTAGATTCAGCAAAAGTTTTGCTAACACTTAGTAGATTAGAAATTAAAAAACCCTTGCTAAAAATCAATAAAATTTTTGCTGAATATTAGTAGACTGAAAAAACTCAAAAAATTTGTAGAAAAATTATACTTTAGTTAATTTATTTGCTGAAAATCATAAAACATACTTTTGTGATTCTTTTTAAAATAATTTACAATACGTTACAAAATATAAAAATGTTCATACTCCCAAATTGACGACATGAATTAATGCAATATCTAAAAACAATAGAAATAATTATAAATAACATAAACGAAATTATCTTTAAACTACTTACATCAATTATTGTCTAAATGATGCTATTTTTTAAAGATGCGCAAATGCCGCAGAGAATTATAGAAACGAAACGAAAAAATAACAAAATATATCATATACAACGCCTTTTTGCAATAAGAAAAAGGAAACAGAAAAATCTACCTAAGATGTATGCCTTTGTCTTTCGCTTTAGTCTGTCTACCTATTGCATATTTGCTTGCAATTTGACCACATAAGATTATTAATATATATAAACATTTAGGTTACAAATACACATTTAATTTTTATTAAATGTAAATATTTTATTTTGTCTTTTATTTAATTAATAGACAATTACTTTCACTAGCCGGTGACAACGCAAAATTTAAGTTGCTTTAATCCACAATTTTGTTTTATGTATGAAAAACAGATAAAAAAATATTCCATGATTGATTTTTTTATATTATGTCTTACTAGGGTTGTACTTTTTAGTATAATTTTCCTCGTCACTACTACATCGTGGCATGCCGCGACATCTAATACATTCTGAGTATATCTTTCAGTCTGGTTGTCGTTCATAATATTGATGTGCTAATCAACACAATTTTTTAGCAAAATAAATTAGTAAAACATTAGTAAAATATTAGTAAAACATTACTTCAAAACAGTTAAGTGCTGAATAAGTATAACTAAAATTTTAGTTTAAAACATAATTTTAGCAAAAAATTTGCTGAAAAATAGTATACCTGATTTACAAGATGTTTTACTAACTTTTCTACTAACTTATTTTTTTGAGTGTAGATACAAAAAAAAGGCATTACAAATTTCATCATAAGAATGTATTAAAAAAATAATCGAAATTTTCAACATTACCTCTTCTGATTTTAGTAAAAGTTGGTTTAAACATTCTCCTAGTTAATATCGTGTTTACATACACTCATAAAAAAAGTCCGTATAAATAGTAGAAAATGTAGCTACGACTACAAAAAATAGTACCTGAATTTGCATCAGCAGAATTTTCAATGAAGTTGAGAATCATGTTCTGCTAAATTTAGCTGACCTAAATTTTAGGCAATACATTTAGTGGAAATACAATAATTTAGAAGAAGTTTTGTTAAATGAAAATGAACATAAATCAGTTGAAATGAGCACATGTTTTCAGCTAAATGTTAGGTTATTGCAAACAGTTAAACAATTTAGTTAAATCTGAAATTACTATCACTTTTACCAATTATTAATTTAATAAAAACAAATTTATATAAATATTTTTCAATTAATTTAATTTTCGTATATCTTACACAGTTGGAAAAAAACACTATATGAAAACATTGAATATCACTTTTATTATTTACTTTCCACTTTATATTTCTTAACAATTCTTGTTATGTGTCTGTAAAGGATGTTGCATTATTGTTTGTTTGGTGTCTTGTTTCTGGATATCATATAGAATTTGATTAAAGAGATAAAAGAAAAAAAAAAAACCATATTTAATATTATTCACATTTATAAATATATATTTTTAACATTAAACTTACCATATAATTTTATTTATTTAATATTATTTGATATTGCAAAATTTTCTGTCTGTTTTCTTTCACTCTTTGTTTTCGACTAGAGTTGTGTCGTTCATGAACGAACTAGTTCAATTGAACGACTCACTCAATTGAACGATACGATTCGTTCACCAATATTTGATCCTGTCGTTCAATCGTTCATTTCGTTCTATTTATTCATAGAACAATTGCATCTCTATTCAATCAAATTGCTTGCAAAAGCAATTATTTTTTTAGGAAATAGTAATAATATTGTTTCAAATAAGGAAAAACAATTAAAGTCATGCAAATAAAATGTTTTTTACACCAAATAAATGAATTTTTGTTGGAAAAGTTGCAATTTTATAACAGTGTTGCCATGTATTTTTTTCAAAAAACTGTAAGAAAAAACTGTTTTTTTAAGAAAAAACTGTTTTTTTTTAAATAAAAAACAGTAGAAAAAACAGTTAATATGTGCATTTTGAATTCAATTGCATTTTATTTAAACATAAAACAACATAAAGAACATTAAAAACATAACATATTTATATACACAGAAAAAAAATATTTTTTTTTGTAGACTAACTTTTAATTATACTAAGAAAATTTTTTTTTTCTAATTTATGTTATTACAGATCACAAGTTGTGCTCTGTTATAAAACTACATTTTAATTAACAATAGGAATGATATGTTTTTTTCCGTGTACTTGTTTAAAGTAAAAAAAAAATATAATAAAAAAAACATTTTTATATTTATATTTATATTAATTATTTAACATATAGCAAAAATTAGCTACAAAACCATAAAAAAAACAAAATAATTCATCACATTTTGAGATCTTACTTAATTACATAAAAATATCAGTTATACATTTTTTGATTAAATTTGATTTTCATTTCGTTTGATTCCACAAAATTTTAACACAAACAAATGCTAAAAAGGGAACTAAAACTTACTACACAGTTGCATTCAATGTGTACACTCAAAAAAATAAGTTAGTAGAAAAGTTAGTAAAACGTCTTGTAAATCAGGTATACTATTTTTTAGCAAAATTTTTTGCTAAAATCGTGTTTTCAGCTAAAATTTTTGTTATACTTATTCAGCACTTAACTGTTTTATACTAATGCTTTACTAATATACTAATGTTTTACTAATTACGTTTGCTAAAAAAAAATTGTGCTGATAAGCACATTAATAGTGTGGACGACAACCAGATTGAAAGATATACGCAGAATGAAGTAGATGTCGCGGCATGTCAAGATATAGTAGAGAAGAGGAAAATGATACTAAAAAGTACAACTCTAATAAGACATATAAAAAAAAAACCATGGAAGACTTTTGTATCTGTTTTTCATACATAAAACAAAATTGAGGATTAAAATAACTTAAATTTTGCGTTGTCACCGGCTTGTGAAAATAACTGTCTATTAATTAAATAAAAGACAAAATAAAATATTTATTTATTTCAACTAAATGTTTATATGTATGGTCAAATTGCAAACAAACATATACAGAAATGTAGACAAAGTAAAGTGAAAGACAAAGACACACATCTTAGGTAGATTTTTTTATGGTTCCTTTTTCTTATTGCAAAAAGGGTTGTTTTTTTCGTTTCGTTTGTTTTTGTTTATTTTTTCATTTCGTTTCTATAATTATCTTCGGCAGTTGCGATAGCATCATTTAGACAACCATTGATGTAAGTAATTGAAAGACAATTTTTGTTATGTTATATATATTTATTTCTATATATTTTCAGATATTAAATTAATTCATGTCGTCAATGTGGAAAAATGAAAATTTTTATATTTCGTTATTATAGTAAATTATTTTTAAAAGAATCACAAAAATATGTTTTATGATTTTCAGCAAATAAATTAACTAAATTACAATTTTTCTACAATTTTTTTGCGTTTTTTTCAGTCTACTAAAATTCAACAAAAAATTTATTAATTTTTAGCAAGGCTTTTGTATTTCTAATCTACTAAGTGTTAGCAAAACTTTTGCTGAATCTACAAATTTTGTTGCTAAAAATCAGCTCGCTGATTTTCAGCAAAAGATTTTGCTGACATTAGCAACTTTTTTGCAAGCATCCTCCTGACTAAAATTTTGCTGACTCAGCAAAATTTTTTGCTGACTTTACAAACTTTTTTTTTTGAGTGTAGTATTATTTTTTATTGAAACATTTTGTGCAACTTTTGTATTAAATTTATAAATTCAAGTAAAAGAAAGTAAATCGAGCAGGTAAACTATTAAAAACTGGAAAAACTGGAAAAAAAAGTCTGAAATTAAACAAAAACTGTTTTTTTTCATGAAAAACTGGAAAACTGTTACGCATCCTAAAAAACTGGAAAAAACAGTTAAAACTGGCAATATGGTAACACTGCTCGCACACCAAAAAACACACAAATACCATCAAACGTTTATTAAAGAAATGCCCGCAAACTTTAAAATACACTACACACACATTAAAACACACAACAATACAATCCTAGCTTTTGAAAATACAGCCGCACAATAAAAAAGTTACAAATAAATATTTCTATATTAACAGATGTGTTCTCAAAATCATTTAAAAAAAAAAAAAAACTAACTAAATATCAGAAGAAAATATTAGTTCAAGTATGGCTTAAATTTGGTCATGTTTTAAAATGGGATAAATAATAACTTCAGTTAAATAACAGATTTCAACGCAAACAGGAGAAAAATTAGTTCAATCGAATTGGAACACCTTCGCGTTTATTCTCTGCTCAAAGTTGTAGGTTTTAAACAAATGTGTAGGAAATATACAACGTTTGAGCGCATCAACAGAAAATTCAAAATAAAAAACCAAATCCTTTTCTTTAAACAGAGTTGCACAAAAGTTAATTATTTTCAATGAAAATGAAAATTATTCAAGTTCGAGGCCATACTTTATTTATTTATTTATTACGATATTGTCCTAACAAATAATCTATAGAATTTTTTTGTTTTCAAATTTATTATTTGACCCTTTCAGGAATGTGTTGATAGATCTATTTCTTGAATTTTCTAGGTACCCATCATCAGAACACGTTTTCAAAGAGGGATGTTACCTCTTTCGGGAATTTTGTAGGTTCCCATCATCGGAACAAGTTTTGAAAGAGGTAGCAAATAGATCTATCAACATATTCCTGAAAAGATCAAATAATAAATTTGAAAACAAAAAAACTCTATAGATTATTTGTTAGGACAATATCGTAATAAAGAAATATATAGAGTATGTCCTCGAACTTGAATAATTTTCATTTTCATTGCAAAATTAAAGGCCGAAAAAAACATAATTTTTATTTTTAATAAAAATTATATCAAACTTGTATTAATTCTTTTCGCGATAAGAATAATGAACTTGAAAAAATGTCCTTAATTCGAGGATATCTCAAAAAACCCGTAATTGATTTTTCTGAATTGTTTTTTTGCAATTAACTCAAAGCATCACTTATACTTAGGGAATGCATCCCAGCATTTCCCGTCCCAGCATTCATGGGATACTAAGCACTTTTTTGTTTGTTTCGAGGATACCGGGCTGTTTAAGAATACAATTTTCAGACATGGGCGATGTCAATTACATTTCACAATCATTCACTTGTGATATTTTTCAATTGCATACATAATTTCAGACCTACGCTCACACTTGTAGGCATAAACGCTTCCTTAGAAAATTTGTAAAATGTTTAATACCAAACATGGGGATTAGTATCAACATCTGAGTATTTAATTACAGGGCAATTACTCAATTACACCCAATTACATGTAATTAAACATAAAAAAGTAATTGGCCTGTAATTAAATACACAAATGTTAGTATTATGTCCCATGTCTGGTATTGGAAAATTTGAAAACTTCCCAAAGAAGCGTTTAAGCCTACAGTTGTGAGCTTAGGTCTGAAGTTATTTATTATATGAAAAATTTCACAAGTGAATGATTGTGAAATGTAATTAACGCCGCACAGTGGCGCCATTTGAGTTTTTTCGTTGCAAAAATCATAACTTTCGAACCAAATGAGATAATCAACAAATTTAAAAAGCATATGATAGATAATCGATCAGCCTATGAAATGAATGTTTGAAAAGTGTTCTACGCCTCTTAGGTGCCTTTTGATAGGTTAGCTAAGTTGATATTTGTAAAAAAATCATTTTCATGGGTAGTAAAATAAAATATTTTTTATTTTTTTTAAATTTTTTTATTTTTTTTGTCTCTTTTAAAGGGTTTTATGATTTAAAACTATTCCAGAAAAAATTTTATTTTTTTTTTTTGTTTGTATCCGGGTAAAATATCAGCTCCATGTTGCCTTAAAGATGCCCGTAGAATCTCATATTTCTCTTTAGAAAGTTCTAAGTCCATAAACAAAGCCAAAGCTTCTTCGGAACCATAATTTTTAAGGTTTACAGTTGGGGGAGTGGGAATGCTTTCCTTAATCCTTTTAAGACGCATTGGGCTTGCTTTTGCAACAGATTTTGTAATGTGAGACCTTACCTTTTCATCAATTTTTGTATATATTATACACAGCGCTTCCGCTAAGATCATTGGTGACTTAGCCAGTCTAATCTACCTAATCTAGACTAATCACGGGAAAATGATTGTTTTTAAATATATAGTCTAATCTACCTTGAATTAAAAACAAAAATCTACCTAATGTACAAAAATTTTCATAATCTACCTTGATTGAAAAACAAAAATCTACCTAACCTTGAATAATAACGGGATTATGGTTATTTTAAAATATATAGTATAATCTACCTAAAATCATAAACAAAAATCATATATATTAACAATAATAATAAGAATGGGTTTTCGCGTTTATAGGTCATTATTTGCCCAAAAATGCATGCGACACCTTTTTTGAACCATGTCTTTTTTCAAAATTTTACCTCTAGCAAAAAATGGGGCAAGGACTATATAGTTTTTAATAGTTTTTTTTTTATTTTCCACCAAAGTTGAGAAATATTGAAAAAATGGATAGTTTGTAAATATCAAAGTACCTGGACCAATACAAAGCAAACAGTCTATTTTTTTTTAATCTTCTCTTAATAAATATATCTACCATAAAAGCACCAGTTTTACTCACAACGAATGCGTTCAAATTGAGGTGAAAAACGATTCTTTTAACAATTTACGAGCATAAACACCTTGTATTTGTTGCAAATATTTTAGTGCGCTTTTATGAGTCCTGTTGAGTTAGGATAGTTTCCCTTTTACAGAAACATATGAAGTATTTCCAAATGCATGTCTTAATTTAATTTTGATAGAAATTTTTATTCTTAAATCTGACTTTTTTTTATAAATTGTTGATTAACCCATTTAAATTAACTACCTTGAAGTGAATATTGTTGAAAGAAGTCTAAGCAATCAATGTACTTACAAATTGATTTCAATGATGGGTGGTTATTATTTTATTTTCTAATGACAAGGAAAGAAACCCGACAACATTGTACCTAGAATAGGGTGGGTCGAAATGTTCGGGTGAGAATAAAAAAAACGAAAGGCGTATAGCAAAAACGAAATCTACGAACAATTCTAAGAAAATTACCCTAAGAAACTAGGGATCTAAAACTAAAACCTGGCCAAGACACATATAAAATTCAGTGTTTTATTAAAGGTGTAATTTAAGGGTGGTGCGCATCGGTAGGCTAATTGGTAGCGTGCTGGCTTATCAGTGCGGGGGTCGTGGGTTCGATTCCCACCAGAGGCACTGGTCTGTTTACGCTACAACACGCCGAAGGCCATAGTAGCTAGTGCTCGGTTAGGGTAATAGTATATAATTTGTAATTATATGATTATTAATTAATAAAAAAAAAAAAAAAAAAATTTAAGGGTGCTTTTAAAAACTTTTGACACACCTTCCAGATAATGGTGTTCTAAATTTAATTTCACTTGGTATTTATATTCTCCTAGTAAATGTGAAGCTTACATATTTTATTTTTTCAAAATTCGTTATAATTCGCTTTTAGTCGATGCTCACATTTTGCGGTTTTTAACAAAAGTGTATGAAATATACAATGTTTAAATTATCATTACATTTGAACGTGTCAACAGAAAATTAAAAATTTGGTGACATTTTAAAGAATAAAACCTCGTCTCTAAACAGTGTTGCAAAAAGTTAATTTTTTTCGCGAAAAGAATAACGAAATTGAAAGAATATCATTAATTTGCTAATATCTCAAAAAAACCCAAAGGTAATTGTTATGAAATTTTTTTTCGCAATTAACTCAAAATATCACTTACAACATATACAAATTTTAAGTTGGAAATCAGAGGCGTTCAAAAATAATCGAAATTTTTCCGAGAGTGCACTCAGGGAAGAAGCTTCATTAGATTTATGAAAAACTTGATTTTTGTCCAATGCAACACTTAATAAATATGAAGAAGCTGTTTCATAAAACTGTAAATTGATGACTAACTTCTTCATATTTATGAAATGTTTCATAAATATGATGAAGAAGTATCATAAATTTTTTATAAACTACTTCATAAATGTTATTAACAGGGACAGGAACTTCATGCACCAAGAAAATGTGTTTAGGCGCCTATAATATGCATCAAATATCCTAATATATATGCACTAAAAAATATAAAAATATGCAGTTATTATTTTTTAAGTTAATTTTCTTAAAATTTTTCTTCTAAAAGTCTTAATTGGTATTTTAATAGTTTCGAAGAAAATAAACGAAACCCGTGAAAGAAAGGCACTATAAATAAATCATTTTTCATATTGTTAATTTAATTTGTATTGTTTAATATATTCTCTGTATATGTTGTTAAAAGCACTTTAAACAAAAATTAAATTAAATTTAATTAAAAGTTACCTATTTACGAAAAGCTAAGAAAAATATAATAAAAATATGCATTTTAAGCAAAAAATGCAATAAAAATATTTTACATTTAATGCAAAATAAGTAAGAATGTGCTTTACAAATATGCATTTAAAGCAAAATATGCATTTATAACAAAATATGCAAAAATAGGCACTAAGAAATCTATGCCATTTTAACACAAATTCTATAATTCGCAAAGATATTTTGTTTAACCTGTTCTCAGACTTAAAGGGAAAAACATGCATTTGCATCAACTTCCGGTCCCTGGTTATTAAAAATATCATTAATAAAATTAAGTAGTTTCATACATTTTTATGAAAGTTTTTTACATTTTTATGAAATGTTTCACTAATATTATCAAAAGTTTCATAAACGTTTCATTTTATATTTTAAAAATTATATTTAAAATTAAGAATACATCAAATAATATTTAATCGATGTTTCAAAATTTCAAATAATTTCTGGTAGTTTTTAAGTTTTAAAAATTCTAAATAAATGATATTTTAAAGCAAAATATGCATTTAAAATATATTTTCTAAATTTCAAATAAAAAATAAAACTTTTATTAAAAAATAAAAATTTTAATAAAAAGCTAAATTTTATTTTCACAAAGCTTGTGAAAGTAGACCTTCATGAACTGGGGAAGGTCTACCTTTTTATAAAACTTTTCATCATAATTATTAAAACTTTATAAATATGATGATGAATAATTGCTGACAAACGATTTATGACACAATATCATCAATATGATGATACATTTTTCGCTGAGTGTATCTTTGATATTTAATACAAAATTTTGTATATCCAATACCCTACTACAAATTGCAATATTTTTTTGTCACCCATGGGAAAATTGATATGCATGTTAAACCGGAGACCACCTGTAGTTAAACTACCTACTCGGATTTTCGATAATCCTTTCAAAAGGACATTTAAAGTTAAATCTAAACAAATTATTAAAATATTTGTACTCATTAAATAAAGCGAATATGGATATCAGATGAATGAAAATAATCTCCGCTATTCCACAAAATTATTTGTCGTAACTAATAGTTCACCAAAATTTCCTTTTAAAAATTTGATCCTTAATTAATTATGGTTTTTTTGAGATATTCGCGAATTAAGGATATTTTTTCCATTCGTTATTCTTTGTGCACCACTGTTTAAAAAAGAGGATTTAATCTTTAAAATTACACTAAATGTTTAATTTTTTGTTGGCGCGTTTAAAAGTTATGACAGTTCAAACATTGTAAATTGCTTACACATTTGTAAAACACCCGCCACTTTGAGCAGTTACTAAACGAATTTTGGAAAAATAAAAAATACGTTAACACCATATTAACTAGGAGAATGTGTATACCGAGTTTTACTAAAATCAGAAGAATTAAAGTTGAGAATGTCTTTTTTGTCATTATTTTTAAAATGTCCCTTGAAACAAGGCCGAAAAGTAATGAAAAAGGTAAATTTTGATGTTTCTCGGATGGAGCTAGGTTTTGATTTTAAACCTATAGTTTCTGAGGATAATTTTCTTAGAATTTTGTGTAGATTACGTTTTTGCTAAAAGCCTTTTGATAAAAACAATTGACCCACCCTAACCAAGAATCGATATAGGGGGGTGGGGGAAAAAAGCTTTCAATAAAAATGTTTTCCATTTACTTTGCTTTATTTAACAATGTTCTCTTGTTCGGAAATAATACCCGGCATCCCTTGTGTGATGATGCATTGGTAAAGATAATGACTTGACATGACGACAACGATGATGATGATGACGAAGATGTCGTTTGGTTGGTTGGTTAAATGTTGACAATGTTAACAATTATGCACAAGTATACTTCTACATACAAATAAGCATTTTAAATACCCACTACTACTACAAACTACTACATCTGATAACAAACAACGACTACATCAAGTACAAAACAGCAACCAAACAAACCTCTTCCATTTTCAATTGATTCAAGTGCATGCCAATTAGAGATGGGCACGTTAATGAATTTTGACTCACACTCACTTACGCTCACAACAGAATAATTCCAATCACGCGCAATCACTCTCGAGAATATTTTACTGACTCACACTCACTCTTGTTCACGTGAGTAAATTTAGATTTTGCTCACACTCACGCGTGATCAGTCGAATCACGGAAATTCAAGAAACAAAACCTGACTGGAAAAAAATCAAATGTAAAAATTAAGGTAAATTGTGAATGTTTAACTTAAATTTGTTCTGAATATGTAATTTTGCCATTTATTTTGTGTTTTAAAATCCTAAAAATATTTAATCGGAGAAGAAGTTAAAGAAAACATTTACTAAAGCGAAACAAAATTTTTTTGGTAAAACTCTACTCACACACACTCACTCACGCAAACTCACTCACGTGAGTAAAACTAGGTTTACTCACAGTAACGCATGATTCACGTGAATCACGTAAAATTCTGCTCACGTGCCCATCTCTAATGCCAATACTCACTAACAGTTAGGTTTGCCAGACACTTTTTTTTCGTTATCCCCAAATAAATCAAAAAATATCGCCAATTATAAAAACCAACCAACCATGGTATTCAAATTACTCGGGAGTAGTAGAGTATATCCGCTAGCAAAGATAAAAAACAAAAATATTTAAATGCAACTTGATATATAAATAAGTGTATGTATTTTTTTTTCATAAGGCTAAAAAAGTTTTATAAAAAATGCAATGTATTTTTCTCATAAGGCTAAAAAAGTTTTAAAAAATGCAATGTATTTTTCTCATAAGGCTAAAAAAGTTTTAAAAAATGCAATGTATTTTTCTCATAAGGCTAAAAATTTTTTATCTTTCTCAAAAATTTATCTTTCGCATTTTTAGTTGGCGCAGAAACCGCATAGCTCTACTACGCTCGGGTTTGCTTTTGTTCGGGTAAACGAGTAACTCGATTTCGAGGTTTTCAACTTACTCGAAGCGAGTAAATTTTTAAAATTACTCGAGTAACTCGAACAATTAATATAATTTTTTTTTTGAAAGGTTAAGGTTAAATGAGCCAAAATAACTTAACAATGTCAGCAGCTCGGAAATGTTTTTTATCAAAGTGAAATTCAAACATTTAAAAATATTATTAATTTAAAATTAAAAATTAAAAATTGTTTAATTATGGTGTTTTACTTTTTAAAGATTTTTTTTCGTTTTATTATGTTCGAATTTAAGAAAACTAGGGACATAACTTTTAGGATTTTTTGCAAATATATAATGGCATAGCAATTTATACCTTAGAAAAATATAACGACATATTATAATACTTTCTTATGGTCGTTGAAAAAACGTTTTTGAAATGTGAAAAAATACCAAAAAAATTTTTTTTTAAATACTATTTTAACGTTAATGAAATTCGGGTTCCTTATCATTGCCAATAAAGCATAAATTCTATATAAAGACGACAATTAATTGATCTCAAAACAATCTAAGAGATAAGGTATTTCGCGAATCAAAAATATTTATACAAAAAGTCGATTAACCCTTTCACTACCGACTTTTTGTTTGTGGATATATTTCTATTTTGACTCCTGATTCTTATTGATTCTTCGCTCATAAAGTCGATTTTTGCCCTATAAAGTCGATTTTTGAAAAAACTATAAAATCGAATAGTCGAAAAGTCGACTTTTTAAATTTTTACAAAAGTCTAAAAGTTGACTTTTTGTTGCAACTATGTAACCCTACTCGGGGCGCAATGAAAATCATTTAAAAATCACATCTTTGGAAAAATGAAACACCCTAAGGGATACAAAAATTGTTGCAGAATATCCGTAAAACGTTAAGTTTGTCCATTTCTTTGAAATTATTAGCTCAATCTTGACTGATATAAAATTATAATAATCTTTGGAATTTACGAAAGATTTTAAATATCTTCAAAAATCCCTAAAAGAACAAGTTTTAGTCCCCAAGACTAACAAAAACTCCTCAAATTTGGGATTAAAACCCCAAGTCTGGCAGGCTTGCCCTACTCGGGGGCGCAATGAAAATAATTTAAAAATCACATATTTGGAAAAATGAAACACCCTAAGGGATACAAAAATTGTTGCAGAATATCCGTAAAACGTTAAGTTTGTCCATTTCTTTGAATTTATTAGCTCAATCTTGACTGATATAAAATTATAATAATCTTTGGAATTTACGAAAGATTTTAAATATCTTCAAAAATCCCCAAAAGAACAAGTTTTAGTCCCCAAGACTAACAAAAACTCCTCAAATTTGGGATTAAAACCCCAAGTCTGGCAGGCCTGCTTACAGTAAAGGAAGCAAAACAGATTCATTTTGTGTTTATGATAAGTTTGATGGCAAGATTGTTTGGTCGTACTACTACGTTCATTCATTGGCGCTGTGAGAGAGGCTGATGTAGTAGGATGATTAAAATAATTATCTTGTTGTTCTTCTTATTATTGTTTTTGACATTGTTGGTGTTTTAGAACACTTGCTCCATTATCATGTTAAGTTACAACTACATACATACTTAGAATATTGTTAAGTATTGAAAGGTTTACAGGTGTTTTCTATTCTCTTTTCACTAAAGTACATTTTCATTATCGTCAGTACTCACTAGGGATGTCAATCGGGATTGGTATTAAAAAAAAAAAAATAATCCCTGGATTCGGGGTGTTGCAAATACCGATACCGAAATACTGGGATTTTCACAATTTCGGGATTGTTTGAAATGCCTGGCTTTTTGGGGATTTTTCGGGATTCTGGTATTTGTTTATGTTAACAAAAAAATTCGGTAATCGCAACAAAACCATTCAATTGGCAACAAATCCGATTGTCAGCAAGAATATGCTTTGGAATAACGATAGTAAATTCGACCTAGTCCAGTCTGGCATCGATATCAAAAATGATACGTAGAAAAAAAACTACTAAATATTTCACTATAACTATCGTGCATTTATTTATGATCAGAATCGTAAACATTTAACAAAAGTATGCGATAATTTACTAAAAAACGTAATGTATCAAAAATAGTATTAAAAAAAATCTAAAAAAATACCGAAAAAACCCGGAATTTAAAAAACAAAATCCCGGGATTCGGAATTTCCCGTTTGGCATCCCTATTACTCACATCGTTTATTTTCTAATAATATTTTGTTGATTTTGTTTTCGTTTCCTAAAATTTTCTATTAAGGGTAATTCCATGTCAAATCAACCAAAAAGTGTACGCTACCTAGGTACCTAGGTAGTTAGTGCACTCATTAAGTTAGTGCAAGATTTCAAAAAATTCAGACTCCAGCTCCAGACTGATCTCTGTTAACCTGCACAATCCAAAGCCTTTTCACTCTACGAGAGCAGAACTTGTACAGTGGGCGTTGGTGCGGTCACGAAGGTTTTGTGGGGAGGCCCAAATGGGGGCAAGACGAAATCGGTCTTAGGGCTGGGGAAGAGGGAACTAGCGCGTCACTCGATACTTAAGTCGCACCTTTCCAGAATGGAAAGGGGCAACAGCAGAGTACAATGAGACCCTGGAACACTTCTTGTGCTTCTGTCCGACCATCGCGGGTATCAGGGCGAGGTAGCCAAGGGATGTTATACCGTCACTGGAGCGGTTGCGATGCTGATTTGGGGAAACTGAGGGCCTACTTAAAGGATACTGAATTCTTCTGGTAGCACGGAGCGTTTTCGGCCCCAAATGGAAGAGCGCACAATATGATGATCTTCTGGCATAGGTGATGATCATGAAGGGTGGGTAATTACCATTCCTCTTGTCCATCTAAAATAATCATTAGGTGTATGAAATTATTAATAAATAACATGAAAATTTTCGTAAAATTTTATGAACAACTGAATTAATTTATTTAAAATTTTCAATTGATGAATTTCAGTGACACTTCATATATTTAATGCAAAAAATTCATTGATATCATGTAAAAAATTCATTCTCTTGGTGTACTTTAATTTTGTGAGATGCGTGGTAGATATAAGTATAAACATATTTCTAAAAATCATAGCTAAATTGTAAATTTTCAATTGAATCAGACTGCGGTTTCTGGAAATTAACTTTCATCAGTGATTCTGATAATACTGTAGTATTTGTTATGTTTTTTATTGTTTGATTGTGTCTATATGAAATTTTTGTGCAATCAATGAACGTGTTCAAGTTCATTAGAAGTACTACTTGTACGTTATTTTTTTAATTGCCAGTACAAAGTTCTTGTATTTTACTACCCGGCAATAATAAATACGATCCGAAATTTATTATTTATCATTTAGCCCGTTTTTAATAATTCTTATTTTATTAATTTCTTTTCAGATAAATGTTTCATTATCATGAACTTAAGGAACAATTACAAAAAAGAACCAATGTTAGTTTTAGAATATCCTAACGCACCAATACCTACAAAGTATTAAGAAGAAACCCAAACGGCTTCAAAATATTTTATTTACAACTATTTTTTAAATTTAGAAGCATAAGCAATAAGGCAATTTAGCTTAAGACTAAAAGACTTAAACAAATTTAGGTGAGTTTGTTAAAAAAAAAACTTTCAAAAATCTATTTAATCATTTATTTTTCATTTCTGGTGCATTTATTGCAGAATGTCTTGTACAGTATCAGAACTGCCGTCAGGATGCCGTTTGCGAGGCATGAGTTCATCATCACAGAATACAGCCAATACTGGTAGTGGTGGTGGTGGTATTGGTGGTGGGGGAGGAGGAGGTGGTGGCGGAGGTGGGAATGGAAATGGGAATGGTCGAAGTAGTGGAGTAGTAGATGTTACAAATACCGGTGGTATTCATATAGGTGGCACATTAACTTCAACAAGTGCAATGGGAACAACGACAAATAGCGGGTTGACAGATGTAACGACACCACTGCAACGTCAGCAACAACAATCACAAAAACCATGTTGTTTTTGTTGGTGTTGTTGCTGTTCATGTTCATGGGCTAAGTGGTAAGTTTATTAAATTATAATGAAATTAAAGTCATATCATAAAATCGATTATAATAATAAGTAAAAAAAAAAAAAAATTAACTGGTCTAAAAGCTCAACTAAAGGTACATTTAAATAATAGAGTATACAAATAGACCCAGTGTACAAACGGTAATGACATGTCATTACTTTTCTAGCTACCAGTAAAAAAAAAAATAAATCGTTATCCATAAGTACTTATTTTTATCATTATTTTTAATATAAAGTAATGATCTAAAATTTTTTTCAAAATCTATTTTTAGACAACTTATTTTTCCAACTCTAGTAACGCCATATATAAGTACATATTTTGGAATTTCTGTAAGCTGGAAAGTAATGACATTTTGTGCAAGCAATTAATTTTTGTTTATATTTATCAAGTATAACATGGTACAGCGGTTGACTGACAACCTGGCGGCCCGGGTTCAAATCCCGTGTAGGATTAAAGAAAAAAAATTTAATCAAAAAAATATTTACAAGTTTAATATAATTTTTATTAAAAGTAAAAATGAAAATTATTCAAGTTCGAGGCCATACTCTATATTTCTTTATTAGGATATTTTCCTAACAAATAATCTATACAGTTTTTTTATTTTCAAATTTATCATTTTCATTAAAAAAAAAACAATTTTTTTTAGTTTTTTAAAATTTATTTGTAGACTCATTATTTTTGTCCATACTGGTAAGCACATAGGTAACCACATATTTTTATCATTACCACGGAAAGTTTTTTTTGGCACAAAAAATGTAAAAGATAGCAGGCAAAATAGCACGAAAAACCATTTAAAATGGCATAATAAATGGCAAAATAGCAAAAGCAAATAGAGCAATTCCATATGAAAACGATCAAAATTGGCAAATTTTTGGACGACCCCTCTCCGATTTTAAAATAAATAGTCTCAATCGATTGCCCAGCAAAAAATAATGTACCTACATATTTTTTTTTTTTTTATAGTGACTGGTTTAGTGGTGGTGTGCACCACTGTCATGTGACAAAATTGAAGAATTCTTCATAAGGGACCTCATTGAAAGTTGTTTAAAAAAAAACTACTAAAGCGATCGCAACGACTGATAGCTCGTTGGAAAGGTATTGAATCAGGCTTTAATTGAAAAATAAAATTTTCCTAATTTTTCTCAGAAATTTACCTTTTTTCCCATGAAAATTAAATTTTCCCATGAAAATTAAATTTTCCGATTTTTCACAGAAGCTCCTAAATTTTCCGGCTAATTTTATTTTTTTTGGATTTCTAATAGTTTTTGCTTTAAGAATCAGCAATAAAAAAATGGGCTCCGACTCCTTGTTTGGACAGGAGGAGAGCATTTAAGAGACCACCTTGTTCTCATTGTTTTTATATTTTTTATAATTGAATTATTTTTAATTATTTAACAAGAAAAATTAGGAAAATTTTATTTTTCAATTAAAGCCTGATTCAATACCTTTCCAACGAGCTATCACTCGTTGCGATCGCTTTAGTAGTTTTTTTTAAAACAACTTTCAATGAGGTCCCTTATGAAGAATTCTTCAATTTTGTCACATGACAGTGGTGCACACCACCACTAAACCAGTCACTATAAAAAAAAAAAATATGTAGGTACATTATTTTTTGCTGGGCAATCGATTGAGACTATTTATTTTAAAATCGGAGAGGGGTCGTCCAAAAGGTGATCGCTTTCATGTGGAATTGCTCAATATTTAAAAAATAAAGTTTTTTTTTTTTTTTTTTTTATTAATTAATATTTTTATTATTACAAATTATATACTATTACCCTAACCGAGCACTAGCTACTATGGCCTTCGGCCCCCCGCACTGATAAGCCAGCACGCTACCAACTAGCCTACCGGGGCGCACAATTTATTTTTTTAATGTAGCGTTTTACCTAAAAAGTCTGGTTTTAGATATTTATCAAGTCCACAATATATTGCAAACCAAATTTCAGTAAACTAATTTTTATTGGATTAACTTTAGACGCGCTGAGGGTTCGTAAAATCAATAGCTGACAACACTGCAATTGTCAACTGCAAATAAAGCACAACTAAAGTTAAATATTAAAGTTTTATTCAGTTTTCCTTTATTAAATTTTGATTGCATAGTACAATCAAGTGCTTTTTCAAGTCATCTAAAAGGAACGATCTACTGTTATCATATAAAACTGTTTAGCTTACTGAAAATAAGAGTTTTACATCTGTAGATGTAACTGCAGATGTAATTGCAAATAAGTACTTATATAGCCGCTTTTCTACACTAGAGAGAGACGAAAGAGAACAATTTTAGTGATGCTTTTTAATCTATCTCTAGCTTAAAAAAAATATATCCATTTGATCATTTATTTTCTAAAATACACTAAAATTTTGATAAAAACTCTAAAATTCTGAATCAGAATTGGAGGCCCTTTTTCTTTAGGAATAATCTTGAGTTTGTTGAGAAGATTGTTGTATGAAAAACCTTTAAAATCAAATCCGTTTCATATTTATAACCCATGTAGGAAATTATACTTTGCAGCTTTATAAAATTTAAACTACTCGGTGTATATTGCTATAAGTACATATTTGGTAATAGCAAGTACTTACAAATGTTATTATAAATCTCATTACTTTTATATGGGGATGTCGAGCAAAATAATGACATATCATTACTAACCACCTTACGAAAAAAAGAAAACTATTTGGTTACCTATATTCTTACCAGTATGGACAAAAATTATAAGTCTAAAAATATATTTTCAAAAAAGTTTAATTTAATAAAAATATTTGTTTTATTGAAAAATTTGTTAAACATTTTACTTTAAATTAAAAAAAATTAAAATCATAAATTATGATGTGAGCAAGATTATTCAAGTTCAAGATCATTGGTTTTTGCAAACAAGTGTAATGTTTATTAAAAAAAAAAATCTTTATCCGCTACTTTAATGCAAACTTTGCCTTCTGACAGGTTTTTCCTTACATGTTTCATTTCGCTTCACCGAAAATTCTCAGAGGACCAATATAGAAGGGGTAGGATTAACCCAATTTATAATTTTGAAGGAAATTTTTATTAATAAAATGTACCCACACGGGATTCGAATCCGGGTATCCAGGTTGTCAGTCACTGCTCTACCATCTGAGATTTCTCGACACGTTATACTTGATAGATAAAAATATTATCAAATGCACAAAATGTCATTACTTTTCAGCTAAAAAAAAAGTCAAAATGCGTATGTGCTGTAATATGTCCTTACTAGAGATGGAAAAGTAATGAGTCAAAAAATAGATTTTAGACATTATATTTACAATAATGATAAAAAATAAGTACTTATCGGTTACTCATTATTTTTTGTATTAAACTAATAGGGAAATTAACTAGTTATTAGTAAGTACTTATTATTCGTGTTACAGTAATGCGGAGAGAAAGCTGGTGTCGTTACTGGTCGTGAGAAAAGTAACGACATGTTATTACTGTTTCTACACTGGGTAATCATGTTACCTTGAATTTTTTAATTTGGTATGAATTGATAGAATGTCAGTTGGTAAAATATTTTTTTGTTTTGAATCAATTTTGCATTTTTGTTAGCGATATTGAGTATTTTCTGAACCCTGTTAAAAATCGACAAATATGGATATATACATGACCACACATGCTTCATACATGTCCACATGCATCCATACATGATTCATATGTGTTCATTAACCATTCTTATATGTTCATATGAGGAATCATATATGTGGCCTGCTCCACGAAAAGGGACCTCTGCGCCGATTTTTTTTTTTACTTTTTTAATGATTCTTATAGGAAAAAAACGCTCTTTCAAATGCCTTTTAGGTTTTTTACAAATCACCTGTAAAGATGGACATAATTAATGAAAAAATTGAAAAATGTGATATAAACAGATAATATATATAATATTTGAAATTTAAAAAAGTTCAATATCAAAGGTACAAAATTACAAAAATATCAAAATTTTACTCTTTTTTCTCCTAACACGCTTTTTCGGTGCTTCTTCTGTATTTTGCTGCTTTTCACCTTTGTCTGATTTTTTTTTAGGAAGTTCTTCCAGTTTTTTTTTTGTTATTTCATCTCCGATTTATTCACCATTGTAGCACGTTTCTTTATAGATTGTTTATCTCCGTCTTTGTTTCTGGTTTTCACATCAGCTTGAGCTTTTTCAACTGCAGCTGTCTTCTTAGGGAGTTTTTCTACTTTTGCTACCGATTTTTTAGGAGTCTCAGTTTTGTTTTCAGTCAGTTTTTTTTTGTTCTTATTTTTTTTTGGTGACTGTCTTGTTTTCGGTTGATGTAAATTCTTCGGATTTCGCTGCCTTCTTCTTCATCGGTTTTTGTGGCTTCGGAGCCACATCATCGCACTTTCTCTTATCGAAAACAAGCTCTCTTATACTTTTGTTTAAATACCATTGTCTTTCTAAGTTTAATCCATCCGGAGTAATAACGTTAGGATAGGATAAATCATCGGTGCAGATACGTAGCTCAAATTTTATTGCATCCTGGCTATCTGCAAATAATTTCGCTTCCACGCCATCCATACTAATGGTGAAAGGTCGTAATTCCAACTAATGGCTTGAAAAACTTCTTGAAATATTCAACCCAATAATACCATGTGACGTTTTCCATTGTCACTGGCTTATTACAGCCGGAGGGAGAAGAAGCAGTCACGCAGTTCTTGATATCTTCGTAAGTATCAATATTACTGATGACGTACTTGGCTTTAAAAATTCCAAAGTATCTATCTGGCGAAAATTTGGTGTGCCCCGTTAGAAGAAAGTTGAAATATATCTGTTTGTTTAATCCTCTGGCCACTCTCCACATAAGGTATCCAAGAACCGCATTATTTTTATTTTGAAGGAAGAGTTGCATAACCATGCGCAAAACACGGAAAAACGAAGCGCTTTTTTTAAACGCGTTTTTCTCAATAACTTCTTTTCGGCGCAGAGGTCCCTTTTCGTGGAGCAAGTCACATATGTTCATCTGTGTGCATTAACGAAAATTGAGGTAATATTTAAATATATAATCAAACATTAACGAAATATGAACTCTTATGAACACATATGAATCCTATATAGTGTTATTTGGTGTTACATGTTTATATCATAAACTTTAATGAAAAGTTTCTTATTATTTATTACAAATTTTATGCGACTAACGAAGACGTTTCATTAAAAATAGTTTCAATAATACTATGAAGATTTTTCATGAAGTTTAAGAAATTTTTCATTCACATAATGAAGAATTAGTTCAGTGAAAAATTTTTATTAAAACTCGTCCAAGGAATTCTCTGTGTGTATCAACTTATTAGAAATTCTGAATTGCAATTGATGTTATGATAGTTTCAGAATTTTAAATAAAAAATCTAAATTACAAATTATAATTCTCTTTCAAATTAAAATTCTTAATTTCTATTGATGATTTATAAATTTCAAATTGAAATTCAGAATTTTGTGAAATGATGAAGATTTATGAAACATTTGACATACATTTTTATGAAACTCTTCATCATATCTATGAAAACTTCATGAACAATTGAAGACAAGCGGTTTATGAAACAGTTTCATCAATATGATGACACCATTTTCTCTGAGTGTATGTATGAGTAAAATGCCAAAAGAATCCACCCTTTTTTGATTTGGAAAAAGCTACAACTTTTGGCTTTTACAACCCAAAAACTTTTACTTTGCAAAATTTCGTGAGGTAATCGTAGGGTAATCGCCAATTTTTTTAATGATAAGAAAAAATATAAAATAATTCTACCATAAGCTGCAGAGAGCTCAGTGCCTTAGTTTCCCCTTCTGTGAGCAAATCTACAGCTTGGAGTGTTGTAAATGCATCCGAAAATATTGTGCGAAGTAAACTGAACGAATTTCCGCGATTTTAGAAAGGCACAAAATCAAACGTATGAAATTCGCAGAGTTAAACATGACCACAAATTGGTCATGGTATGCCAAATAACGATATCCTTTTTTTTTCTTAATTAATGATTTCTTTCACTCAATGTGACAATTTCTCACGAGAAAAAATGGAATTTGGAAGGACCTGAAAGAAATACTCAATATTGGCGCGACCTACGTAAAGAAAAACGATAATTTTCATATTGCAATTTTGGTGTCGCTAATGTCATGATGTGGGGTGCGTTTTCTTTAGGAGGCACGCTGGAAATCCAGTTCACATCATCAAAAATGAATAGTTTTGCTTATACTTCAGTATTGCTATGTAGTTGGGAGCCATTTTTACGATACCACCCCAATGAAAACTGGAGTTTCTTTCAAGACAATGCAAAAATTTATATCAGCAGCGAAACTAAAATCTGGTTTCGCGAAAAAAACATTCCACTTCTTGACTGGCCAGCTAGCATGCTCACTAGATCTGTAACCCATAGAAAATCTATGGGGTATATTGGTTCGTAATGTTAACGCCAATTTAGAGGCAATTTACAAAGTTGCATAACTAAACTCCGCCATTTTAACAGAGTGGTCAAATTTGGACTTAAGCTTATTGCAAAACTTATTCAGTTCTATGCCTAAAAAATTATTTGAGCTAATAAAAAGGAACGGTGGTCTAATTGACTATTTAAAAGCTAAAAATGTGATTTTTCTTTAAAAAATCTTTACCTCTGTTATAAATATGAAACTCAGAGAATAATAGGGTTTTTGACAAAATTCTTTTTCGCTACATAGTTCTTATAGTTTCGAGATTTTGTAAAAAGGAAATGTAACCAACCAAATTAACAATTATTACCAGATGTCAATTTGAAAATAACTTCACATACTTGGAGTTTTTTCATTAGCATTAGTTCACTAATGCTAATGCCAAAAAAATTTCATTACCATTTAATTGTAGTGAAATTTTTTGTCATTACCATTTGTCATACTAATGCTAATGAAATCACACTAATGCCTAAAAAACTAATTACAATTGCGCAAAAAAAACATTTGTTTTCAAAAAAAGTGGAGTGTAAATTGCTTTACATAGGAATGGAACGGAGATCGATAGGAATTGTATGTTTATTTGTATTATCATGTAAATAAGTAAATAAATCACCCTATGGCCGGACCTAGCTCATTTATATTATAAGGGTGTATTAATACTCCAGTGCCCTATCTCACTTAGTTTTGGAGATTCTAGGCATTTTAAAAAATCGCCATTTTATAAAATGGCTAATATCTCGAAAACTAAGCGAAATTTCGCAAAATGGACCAAATTTTTGCAAAACTTAACCGACTTATGCCCGTAATTTCAAGCAATATTTACCTACCGGTGCTTAGATACCTACCCGATTTTGTTCGTGTATACGGGTAGATATCTAAGCACCGGTAGGTATCTATTGCTTGAAATTACGGGCATTAACACGTTCCGATAATTCAAATGTGTTAAGTGTTCCGATTTCACTCGTTCCCCGGTTCATTCCACATCGTCCAGTTTAGACCAATGTTCCATTTTTTATCAGAGTGATTAAATTGGTATTGTCACGCACGTATTTGGGTAAACAAACAATTAGGACACCCTGTCGCTGTTTCATAAAAAATTAATCTCTCGGGATCTTTCCCGGACATAACCTATTTGTATTATGATCGTTACTCCTGTGAAGCATCGATACTCACAATTAGTTTTTCGAAAATCTTATCTATCAATTGTAATTTGTTTCCTTTAATTGATGCATTACTAATGGTAATGCAATTTAAAATTATTACCATTAATCAATGAAATAAAATCAAATCAATGAAATTCATTATCAATAATTCAACAAATGCTAATGAAAATAATTTCATAACAATTGATATCAATGATATTGTAATGAAATCATCCATTAATAAGTCCCATTTATGTAACTTGATTAGTGTAAATTTTATAGAGCTGCAAAATATAACGTCATACATATAAATGTGAAACGGACCTTATTATATAAGGGGGCGCAAAAGTAATCCTCCTATCAGAAAATGCTATACATAATAAATACATAATAAAAAAAAAACATCGGAAGGTTATTTTTGCGCCACCTTATACATAATTTTGAAAGTTCCTAACTGAAATCTATGATCTGAACTTGTAAAAGTACTTTTCATTCCTTTCCTATATATTCTTAACAATTCCTTAAAAAAATCGATTTGACAGTTTGTTACACATGTTTAATATTTCAAATTGTAATTATTCATAAAGTATACGCCCTGTATGACTATTGAATATTCTTTGGTTTTATACATACATACATATGTGTGTATGCGTGTGTGCTTAGGTATTTATGTATGTGTATGACCAGTAAAGTACATACACTAAAATTTTGTTTCCATTAATTTTCGTTATGTTTCAAAACTATTAAATTGGGTACTAAAACACAAATTACCTTTCAAGTGTAAATATGCATGTTTGTATATGTCTAGATAAAATAACAACAACACCAACAACTATTTTATACATAATAATAAAAAAAAACACAAAAAATACACAACAATCATATTCAAACTCGTGCAAAACTTTGTTGGTACCAACATAAAAACATGGCTAGTAAAGTATAAATGAAAACTTGTAGACAAGCAATTATTTGATCATTCATTAAATTCGTCAATAACTGCGGGTTCTTTCTTTCTTTTTATATGTGTGAATATAAATGTTATTGTTGTTGTTGTTGATAAGTTTTTTTTCCGCTTCATACACGCAGAAAATACCTGGGGGAATATTATCGAAGTGCTTAGTAAATATTAGCGTTTCCAATTTTTTTTTTTTTTTTTATAATTTAACCAATACTCAAGGGATGCCCCTACTCATGCAGTGCATTGTATTGATCAGGAAAATAAGGTATGGGAAGGAGGAAAGAGGGAGTAGTGTTTGTGGATATTTGATTTAAATTTTTCTAAATTGTAAGTAACAGGGAAGACTTCTGCGGGAAGTTTGTTCCACATACGAAGCGTTCGACTAAAAAACGAATTTTCTCTGTAATGCGTTTGTGCGAAACACAGGACAATCAACTACAAACGGATGTGCTCTACTAGATAAGCGAGTATTACGAATAAAAACTCGGGCTCGTGGAATAAGTTCACTTATCTCAGATGAGCACCTCCCATGGTAATATCGATAGAAAAGTGTCACACAACCCACATTCCGACGATGCTCCAATGAATCAATAGAGTTGGATACACTACTGTCATTGATAAGCTTAAGGCATTATTCGAGAAATCGCTTAAATGCATTAAGCGCTTTATCGGGTCGGTTAATCGACAAAATTGACGATTAATCGTTTAAAATTTATTTCTTCGGTTTTTTTTATTAATAGCAATACAAAGTATTGCTTATTTTTATTTTTTTTTGTAAATATCAAGTAAAGTTGACTGCGTTGGTTAAAAAAGTGCTTGTTGAGGACGATTCACAGCATTCCAGGTAGATATTGCCAACCGTACCAAAAAAAAAAAAATAGTACTGGTAAAAAACTGCTATTTTTATAAAGCCCACCGTGTTAAAAATTACCAAAGGTACAACTACACTTAGAATACTATGTAAGTAAAAACCACTACAAATATAGTTAAAAACAAATGAAATTTCACTTAAAGAAAGGACGACTTACATTTCAGTAAATTCAACTAACTTTGTCATTTGTTTTTCAATGCTCAAAAAATGAACTATAATTGTAGTAAAAATTAACCACTTGTTAGTAAAAATAAACAAACATTATTTTTTTTAATAACAAAAAACAACTGTAAAAAATGAATGTAAGATCATAAAACAGTCATTTGATACGGTTTGTTTTTTAAATGAACTACAAGATTAGTAAAAAATATAATTTGTTCTACATTTATATTAAAAATAATGAAACTGTATTACAACCCAACCAACATATTTTTAAAGCAGAAGTTCCCTGATACTAGGAAAATATTTTTTTGTTTGCAAAGTATGTGTTTTGCCAGTACAGCCCGAAATTTTTTTTTGCCAACCTTGTTTTTAATAATATTCCAACCAATTAGACAAATTTTTTAAATTTTATTTTATATCACACAAATAAATATGATGTATAAGACCGAACTATATTGCAGCTTTTTAAATGTTTTTTTATTATGTATATTTCTCAAAATGAATTTATTTTAACCTATTTTAAAAGCAATTTTTTTCGATTATCAACATAATGCCATTGGTGGCAAGTTCGCTCAAACCAACGGTTGGCCACTGTTATCAATCGGGCAACAGGACAATACTGTCAAGATAGTTAATCCCACGTTCCGCCAATGCATAACCGACCTTCGCCGACGCTTTGCCAACACTGTGCAGATTGCAGTTTTCTGCCTGGGATGTTTCAATGAAACATGCCTTAGAATCTTGGGAATTTATATTGAAGAAATCTAATACTACATTCATATTTAACCCCAAAATACGTATTTCCGTTTTCGATTTAAAATTGGTATGGAATTTGACAGTCAAAAACTTGAAAAAGCGAAAACACGTATTTTGGGGTTCAGTGTGAATGTTTAAACTACAAACAAAAATGTTATCAGCAGGTCAAGTTTTCTTTTTTTTTGCATTTGCCATTAAATGCCACTTTTCTAATTATTTTTTAAAAATTAAATTTTTTTAATCCTTACCATAAAAAGAAATTTTTTTCATTTTTTTAGTCCCTTCGTTAAAAAGTTCTAAATCTAAAATTTTAAATGTAAAGATTGGAATTATAATTGTGAAAACGAGATAACAATAGGATTAAAAAGAGAGAGCATTCTAGTTGAAAATTAAATTGTTCATATGTATTAGTCAACTCTGTCTCTTCTGATTAAAACAATACATTGTGGCTCAACGCTCTCAGAGGTGATGCTTAGAGTCATAGCCTGATGTAGGTTTGGCTGTGGGTTTGAAACTCATTACGACACAAAGTAAAAAGTTTTTCATATAGAGCAATTTAACAATTTAAAATACTTTGTTTAATTGACACAAAAATTAACCACTAACGAGTAATTGGATGGGACGAAACTGCGGCAATGGGGCATACTCATTGTGTCCTTTAATTTTTTCAATATTTTTTCAATTTTTTTTCATCTTCTTCCTGTAAAAATCTAACTAAAAAACAAAAAAAAAAAATGTAAAAATTAGATGTTAGTAAAAATAAAATTTCGGAATATTTTCTGTTAAAGGAACGAAAATTTTAAACTCTTAATCTCATATGTATTTACAAGGATAACAATTTAGCACTTTAACTGTCAATTTCTTCATTAAACAAATTTCTAGAACATATAAACTTCCTAGAGATGATTCTTAACACTGTTTAGGTAGCGCGCAAAAGTGAAAAATTTTTTAATTTCATTTTTCCTGTTCAGGTGCATAGGTAGCAAACCCAATTCCCAGGAAGTTTATATGTTCTAGAAATTTGTTTATTGAGATCTTAGGTAAATTTTTGTAGTTGATTGTTTCCTGAATTTTGAACGGTTTGCTACCTATGGACCTGAACACGGGAAAAAAGGTAAAAAAAATCGAATTTTTTTAAGTTTTTTGCGATTTTGATCTGGAAGGTGAAGTTTTTTTGATTTTATATGTTCGCAATTTTTGTTCTTTATGACAAGAGCTACAACTTTGCCATAGAGAGTAAATCGAAATTCTGAACGGTTTGCAAGATATGAGCCTGAGAAAATTATCACTTTTTTGCGAAAATTATACCGAGGCCCCAAATCTTTGGCGGCCCATAAACAAAAAAGGAGATGACTTTCGGAAAAATTGGAAGACACGGGTCTTTTTTTTTTAGTCTTTTATCACGTAGTGGTGTCCGTATATGGTTATTTTTTTTCGTGTTGCACTGTGTAACAAATAATATTTCTTTATTACCCGTTCTAGTGTCGGTTTTATTGCACCGGTAGAAAAGGTACTCACTAAGCTGTTTAGCTTCTAGCCAGCTAAATCTTACATTTTCACCGATTATCTGGGGAGTTCTGGGGAGAAGAAGTCGGATTCCTACAGAATTAATTTGTAAATTGGTCAACAGTTCTGTGACAACGAATTAAAACAAATTCAGCCTTGTCTTGAAATACATTGAAATATTGGCTAATATTAATCTGAGTTTTTTAAGAAATCAAAACAAAATAAAAAAATTATCCATCTTATAAAATATATTGCCCAGATACTTAACAATCGCTTTCACTCAACTTTTAAAGAATTTGACGACAGTTTATGTAGAATTTCATTATTCTACGTTTTAATTTTCATTTTTTTTTATTTTTTTTTTATGAAAATTGACAAGTTTTAGGAAAAAAATCCATATTAAAAGTTTAATCGGTTAATTAACCTATTTTAACCGATTATTCGCGTCGAATAATTATTTGAGTTTTAAATTATTTGTTTCGGCATTAACCGAATTCGAGGCGATTAATCGAGGGATCGATTAATTGATTAACCGAATAGGAAACCCTAGTAATTATACAACTAAATACATAAGCTTCAAGTTAGTTTTACAAATTTCTTGTAAAATATATGCATTTTTTAGAAACTTTTTGCTAGGCTTGAATGTATTTTACTAAATTTTTTAAATATTTTACTAGAACTTTGTAAAACTAACTTTAAACTTTTGTAATTGAAGAGCTTATTGTAAAAACTCGATAAGCCACATATACATTTTTTTATTTTTCGCTGTTTTCTAGACATCTGTAGAATAAATATTGAACGAAGCCTTGCTTAACCACTTGTTACACGTATATAGAGTATAAAAGTCCTGTAATAGCCATACTTCCTAAATTTATTCCCTTTTTACGAGGCGAAAACTAACCAAATATTAAATGTGGCTTATCAAGTTTTTACAATAAGCCCTTCAATTGTATAATTACCAAGCACTTCGATAATATTCCTCCAGTTTTTTTTTCTGCGTGTATCGATTTGTTGTTGATGATTGTGACTATTGTTGTATTGATATGATTTGATTAGATTCGTTTTATACGGATGAATGCGAATTATAAACTTTAAAGGAATTCATTCATAATGTTAATTTTTGAGTACAATTTTAAATTGTTTTTCACAAAAATACAATTAAACTTTTCAATAACAGACATTTTAAATAGCAGACACCACACATAAACGAAAGTACATCCTTAAGCGAACGCGGAGAATAAATACTACATTCAGGGAACTTCTGCTGTAAATATTTGTAGTTGTTTGAGTTGTAATACAGTATTTTTATTTTTGAGTGAAAAAACAGTCATTTCTAGAAGAAATTTAATTTTTGACTACAATTGTTGTTCATTTAAAAAAAAAAACAAACCACATCAAATTACTGTATTATGATTTTAGATTTATTCTATACGGTAGTTTTTTTTTATTTAAAAAAAGTGCGCCCCGGTAGGCTAGTTGGTAGCGTGATGGCTTATCAGAGCGGGGGTCATGGGTTCGATTCCCACCAGAGGCACTGGTCTGTTTTCGCTACAACGCGCCGAAGGCCATAGTAGCTAGTGCTCGGTTAGGGTAATAGTATATAATTTGTAATTATATGGTTATTAATTAATAAAATAAAAAAATAAAAATGTGGTTAATTTTTACTACAATTGTGGTTAATTTTTTTAACAGTAAAAAAACAAATGACAATGTTTGT